>CANTUR010000573.1:0-468563 GCA_947683625.1 Mallotus nudiflorus
GACAACACTCTGGCCATACAGGCTCACTTAATCCAAATATATCCACTTAATCCATTTGGACAGTAGACTGGCCCCGAGACACTAAGTCAACCGAGCTCCAGCAGTCTGACTGCCAGTGTGATTGGCCCCGAGACACTTGGTCAACCGAGCTCCAGCAATCACACCCAAACCATATCTCACATAACAATAATCATAATCAAATCAATATCCACCAATAAGTTAGTAATATAATAGCCTAAATACTATAGACGTACCGGTACGTACTCGGTCCTAGTGCTGTCCACTAGGTAGCACGTTCTATAGATATCCTTCATTAATAATACAAATCATTCATTCACAATAAATGATGCATGAATGTAAATGAAACAACAATATAAACCATATATATACCAAAAATATACCAAACATAAACCAGGTATATTTTGAGTATATATACGTCAAATAAATTCAATCAAATTATGAATTAAACTAAAAATATATTTAAAAACATTTTAAATATATTTTATTAACAAAACATGTATATAGTTTATTATATACCAAAAATATACTAAAAATATACTTGAATATAAATCACATTATTTATGCATATTTAGTAAAAATAAAACATGCATTTTCTAAATCATGTATCCTAAGCATATATATATAATATAGTAACTCACCTAATGCGCTCCACGAGACAGGTCCGACGGGCCTGGACCACTAGCCCTCGGTCTCGGCGCAACTAAACAAGAAATAAGTAATCGACATCAGAATAAACCTAACAGAAATCCTAGAATTCAATCTAGAGTATTAAAATACGAAAACAGAATTAGAAATTAGGGTTCGACTGGATATCACGTTTTACGAGAATTCTACCGAAAATTCGGCAGAACCTCCCCTGTAAAACGGACATCTCTCTACTCAAAAGAGTAGAGCCGACCCTGCAAAGAAACACACTTCGAAATAACAGGCTCAACACAATCAAAATCCCACGGTCGAACTCCAAACTACAGTCCACCGACCGGGGTCCACAAACACAGACTAATTACAGAAAATACCTAAAATATTCTTAAATCACAGAATACATTTTATAGGTAGAAATTACATAATTAACCTTGAAACACTATAAAAACCGATTAAAACTCATTTTATTAGAAAAACCGTATATTATATATATAATTGAAAATAATTCACGAAAAATAGTTTTAATTAATTAAAAATACCAAATAATTTGTAGAAATCATTTTTATACCTTAAATAATTATTAAAACCAATTAAATTACATTTTTAGACAATTTAGGGTAAAATTACCAAAATACCCCTATATATATAAATATACTAAAATTACTTCAAAAATTCACCAAAAATCATACAATTATCCAAAATTAATTTTCTCAACATATTTATCAATAATATTAATATTTAAACCCAATTATCCATTTAATTTCAAATAAAAACACATTTAACCTAATTTTCTCAATATTACATAAACTCAATTAATTCAAAATAAATACTTGGAAATTCATAAAAATTCCAAATAAATTCCTATAATTCATTTCAACACCTAATTTATCCAAAAAATCCAATTTCATAATTTAAATAATTAATTTCCGAAAATTAGAAAATAATATTAAAATATACAAAAATACCCAAAAATCCAAACAATCTCCAAAAATTCCACAAAAATTCATACATATAGATTAAGCTACTAGGAACAACATTTGTGAAGGAATTAAGCATGAATCAATCAATAACAATTCGAAAAAAATCAAAAACCCTAATAGGCCGAATTGGACAAATCGAAAACTAGGCAATTCTAGACCATTTTAGCTCAAACCAAAGCTAGAATAACACTCACCGGAGCTCAAGGAGAAGAAAGAGACCGGCGGTGTCGAAAATGGTGGCCGGAGGAGGGAGAAACGGCGGTAGCTCGACTTTCGGCCTCCTAAGCAAATTCCGGCCAAAACTCGTCGGGAAAGGGGCTGCTGGCGGCGAGGAAAGGCTGGAGGCGACGGTGGCAAGCCAAGAGGCACACCGACGACGAAGGAACGGCTGTTGCCGACGGTGGAGGTAGTGATCGGGCGTCGGGCGTGAGAAAGAAGAAGAAGAGGGAGTCGGGGGCAAAATGGTAATTTGGCAAACTTTTGTAATTTTTAATGTATATATGTATATATATATACTTTATACTATATATTAAAATAATATTAAATTACACACATCAAATATACACCACACACATTAAAATATTAATATTTTAATAATTTATACCAAATAAAATTAATTAAATAACAATAAAACAATTAAATACTTAATAAAATATTAGGAAAATAATAAACCCTAATTAAATAAATATACACACACGGGCTTTATTTAATAATTTAAAAATATGTATGAGTTCATGCAAACCCGTAAATACATTTAAAATAATTAATAATAAATTGTTTACGTGAAAATTTCCCCGAAAATGCAAGTCCCGGGAAAATTTTACGTAAAACACTGTATATAAAACACAGTAATTAAAATAGGTTTAAAATACATATCAACTCATAAAAATATCATATATATACATATTCAAAATTATTAATACTGCATATCCCGATACAGTATAAAAACATGTAAAAACACGGGATATTACAGTATGCATAAATGATTTAAGTATTACTTAGGTTTATTTTTGGTATATTTTAAATTATATGCATGTTTTATTAATAATTTACACTTAAAATGTTTTTAAGTATATTTCTATTTTATTTTGTAACTATATTGGATTTATTTGACGTATATATAGTCGAAATATACCTGATTTTCTTTTGGTATATTTCTAGTATATATATGGTTTATGTTGCTATTTTATTCAATTTCATGCATCATTTGTTTAAAGAATGTATGTTTTATATATTAATGAAGGATATCAATAGAACGTGCTACCTAGTGGGCAATACTAAGATCGAGTACGTACCAGCACACTGATAGCATTTAGGCTATATTACTAACCTATTTGTGGATATTGATCGGATTGATTTGATTTGATGTGAGATATGATTTAGGAGTGTGATTGTTGGAGCTCAGTTGACCAAATGTCTCGGGGCCAATCACACTGACAGTCAGACTGCTAGAGCTCGGTTGACTTAGTGTCTCGGGGCCAGTCTACTATCCAAATGGAACAAGTGAATATATTTGGAATAAATGAGCCTGTATGGCTAGAGAGTTGTTTAACACTGTTTGAGGTTGCGATTCTCTAGGGTTCTATTTGATCCTTCATAAACGGTGATTTTTAGTAAATATATAAAATGATTTTGTTGCATCTGTGTGTATTTGCCTGTATATATATTTATTATATATACTATTGACTGTGTGCATTGTCATTTAGTATGCATGTATACATATTATAAAAATTCACTCAGTGAGGTCTGACTCCCCTCCGTTGACTATTTTTTAGGAGAGTCATCGTCTTCATACCTCAGTAGCAGACCCATACACCGAATTTCTTCCGCCCCGACTTCTCTATGTAAACTACTTATCTGAGTTTTATTTTATAATCTAGACACTGCAGTAGTTGTAAACAGTTGTGGAGTTTATGTATTATATTTGTGTGAGTTATGTATTTCAAATATTTGAATTGGAAATTGTATTAAAGTTTATTTATATATGAGATGAGTTGTTCGATTTAATTTTTTTTGGTGGATTATTATTTCAATATCTATGATTTTATTTCCACTGCAGAATATATTGTTTAAGTTAGTATTATTATTGCATGTTTTATTTTATTTTAAGGCTTTCTATGGGTTTCGGATTCAAAAGAATTTCCGTTCCCTAGCACCGGTCATGGCCCCTATTTTGGGTCGCGACAAAAGTGCTCACACAACTACAGTTAGACTGCCATCTTGAAAAGATGGGTCTTAAATAATGTAGTAAATGACACTAGTGCAAGTGGGAGATTGTTAGTATAAGGCATGCCCTAGTGGAATTCTTATAATTATTTAGACACTGTATATAATCCCGATGGCAATAAAATATTCTTTTAAATAAATATGTTATTTTTTTAGTATTTTTCCTTTAGTATTATGTTGAATAAATTTATTATCAAAGAGTTGATAATATGAATTACAAATTTATTCAGTACATTTACTATAAATTGTTCGTAGTCGATCAATTAATATTTGGATAATATTAATTAGACTATCAGCCCTGTCTATGTTCCTTGATTAGTGTGAAAAACTAATAGTAGGAGGTAGTGAATCTCATGCTACTTGATATGAGTGATCATAATAGATATATGGATACTCATTGGATTGGTTAATTGAACAGTGACATTAGTATTATGATTGCAAGGATATTCATATATAATCAACAATCACAATCTAGATTATAATGGTGCATATAGTCCTTAGACTTGAGGTGACATAGTCATCCACATTTAGGTGGTTAGAGTTTGTTACCGCTTACATACTTGTGTTAATCATCACATAGGTATATGGCGAGTGGTGGCTCTAATTAGTTAAATGTAGGGATGAATGTTTAACCAAGATATATATATATATATATATATATATATATATATATATATATATATATATATATATATAAGTAGAAAAGGAAAAAATAAAATAAAATAATGTCTTTAATTTAAATGTTCTTAATTTTATTCACCATATAATATTGTCACGACACAAACCGGGGGCCATGACCGGCGCTAAGGAACGAGAATTCTTTTGAATCCAACATTCGTAGCAAGCCTTAAAAATAAAAACAATAATAAATAATTAAAATATACCGTAATTAAAATTTCAATTTAACATAAGTAGATAATCTTTTTCATATCATGAAATGATTTAGTACAATATTCAGATTAAATATTTGAATTGAAATCTCATACAACAAAATAATTAATACTCACTATTGTTACAAATACAACTAATGCAGTTTACTAGAGTACAATAATAAATAACTAAGTAAGTAATTTACATAATAAGGCCGAAACGAAAGAAATCCAGTAGATAGGCCTACTGCTGAGGTCTGAAGAATAGGACTCTCCTGAAAAAACATAAACGGAGGGGAGTCAGACCTCACTGAGTGAATTGTTATAATATATATACATGCATTAATAAATGTCAAATGCAATCAGTCATATGTATATAATAAATATATATACAGGCATGTACACACAGTTGCTAAAAATCACTTTATTTATAATACTGTAAAATATTAGTTTAAGAAGGATCAAATAGAACCCTAAATGATCGCAACCTCAAATAACAACAGACACCACTCTAGCCATATAGCCTCATTTGTTTCCAAATAAATTCACTTAATCCTTATTAACAGTAGACTGGCCCCGAAACACTAAGTCAACCGAGCTCCAGCAGTCTGACTGTCAATATGATTGGCCCTGAGACACTAGGTCCACCGAGCTCTAGGAATCACACTCTTATTCACCTCACATAACAATCAAATCAATCAAGTCATGATCCACAGATAGGTTAGTAATTTAATCTACAATCTATCGTCGTACCGGTACGTACTCGGTCCTAGTGCTGCCCATTAGGAAGTACGTTCTATTGATGTCCTTCATTAAAAATAACTTGTATCATTCATAAAATAATGATGCATGATATCATTATAAATAACATTATAAACCATATATATACTAGAAATATATGCAAAATAAATTAAGTATATTTCAAGTATATATACGTAAAATCAATTCAAATAAATCATGGAATATATTAAATTAAACCAATAATATATTTGAAAGTAATCTAGATTTAATTAAAAAGAAAAACATGCATTTATTTCATAATATACCGAAGAATATACCTAAAGTATACTTAAGCATTTATTAAGTCATTTATGCATAAATCATACAATTAAAACATATATTTCTAAAACATGCAACCTAAATGCACACATATATAAAATAACAACTCATAGTTGTGCGCTCCTCGAGACAGGTCTGACGGCCCTAGTCCACTAGGCTTCAGTCTCAGTGCAACTAACAATAAAATAATAACACGAAAATTAGAATAAATCTAACTTAAGCTTCTCGAGACTCGATTTAGGATTACTAATACAGATAGACAATAGGAATTAGACCCAATGTCATGTTTTATGAGAATTCTACCAAAAATTCAGCAGAATCTCCTCTATAAAATGAACATCTCTCTACTTAAAAAGTAGAGCTGGTCCTGCAAAAAAAATACACTTCGAATAAAAATTCTCACAACCCCTTAGTCGGGATCCCAAACTACAAATTCCCACGACTGAGGTCCACAATTCACTACAAAAATAAAATAAAATATATTAAAATTCAATAAATACCAAAAATTCCCTTTAAGTATCAAAATATAGTAATTTAAATATTAAAACACCAAAAGTAATTATTTTACCGATAATTACTTAAAACCATATTAATAATATAATATTATTAAAAATCGATATCTCTTGATAATTCTACAAATATTAATAAAAATTCATTTTATAATCCAAATTACTTAATTAGTCCAAAAACCTATTAAAAATTACTAAAAATCCATTTATTTACAAAAATAGTATATTATATATAATTTGAAAATAATTTTTGAAAAATAGTATTAATTAGTTAAAATTAGTAATTAATTCATAAAAATCATTTTTATACCTCAAATAATTATTAAAACCAATTAAATTTAATATTTAACCAAATTCATCACCAAATTACCAAAATACCCCTAATATATAAAAATATACATAAAATACTAATAATATTCAAAAATTCAATAAAAATTATATAAATACTCAAAAATTATTTTCTCAACATATTATTCACTAAAATAAACAAATACACCTAATTAACCCATTATTTCTAATGAAATATATATTTAACCTATATTTCCAAAACTAACATAAACTAAAAATAATTATAAAAATTACAAAAAATTCACAAAAATTATAAATTAAATTATAAAATTAATATTAACCTCCAAAAACACCAAAAATCACAATTTCATAATTAATTTAATTAATTTATGAAAATAATAAAATAATAAAAAATTCACAAAAATCAAAATAATTCCCAAAAATTACAAAAAAATTCTGGGATGTAGATTAAGCTAAGGGAAATAATATTTGTGAAGCAACTAAGCATGAATCAAGCAAGAATTATCAAAAAAAATCAAAAACCCAAGAATGGCCAAAAATGGAAATGAGTTCAAAACCTACCAAATTGCATTTTCAAGCTACAAGAAGCTTGGAATTCTCCTCTATGAAGTTCTAGGAGTCCAATGACACTGGAATCATTAATTTTGGTAGCCGAAAACGACTTGAACGAAGGAGGGAATGATTTCGACTATTCCGGCTTCCCATGTTTCAAACGGTGCCGGTGAAGGTGGCTGGCGACGGCTGGGCTAGCTGTTTGGTAGCAGAAGACACAAAGGCACCCTGACGGAGGAAGAAATAGACAGCAGCGACAGTGAGGGAGGGGGAAGGGTAGGATCGGGGAAGATGAGGGAAAAATATAAAGGGGAGGTGTTTATTTGTGTGTATATTTATGTATGTATATATATATATTATATTAATACCATAATATAATAAAATAAATAATAACACTTGAATTCAATTTAATATCACAAAATAACCATAATATAACAAATTAATAAAATATTTATTAACACTGCAAATTCTAAAAATTAATTTAATAATTTATAAAATTCAGATTATAATAGGTATTATGCCTTATATCATTTGTGAAAATCAAAGTGCTTTTATCAAAGGGCATTTAATTACTGATAATATTCTTATTGCGTTCGAAACTACTCACTTCTTGAAGCGAAAAAGGCAAGGTAAGGATGCGTTTGTTGCTTTAAAAATTTACATGAGTAAGGCTAATTACCATATTGAATGGAAATCTCCCCCTTTTTGATTTTGACAAACTTATTTTGAGTTTGATAAAAAATAATACAAAGTAAAGTATGTGATAAAATTTGTGATAATAATGATACGAAATGAAATAAAATATATTTCTTTATTTCTTCCCCTATGAATTTTGACATGATAAGAAAGATAAATTTATAGATTATTGCCCTTGACAAAAAAAAATAAAAACAACATAATATATAGCAAGAGGGATAAAAATATGACATTCTTATGATAAATATATTAAAAATATCAAATATGATAACATGATCATTTAAATAAATGTCATGCAATGTGAGGAAATAATTTCAAACATATATGCATATTGTGTCACTAAGATGCATCACAAAAATAGTACATATAATAATAATGTTGATGCTAGATGAGCTTAAGTATCATATAACCATATTGAGCTTAACTAGCTAATAAATTATATAGCACTTAGCATAAACACAAATTATCCATAACATACTTTCCTCTTTTTGTACAAAGACAAAAGGAAAAGAGAGAAATAGAAGGGGAAATGAACCTAAAGGGGCCAAAATTCCTATAGGAACAAAGTAAAGATACACAAAATCTTTGTAAAAATATTCATGCCTTATCAATGATCAAAATAATTCCTAAAAAGAAATAATACATGAATTATGTATGTGTAAACACAATAATAAAATATTACACACATGTATAGTAACAAATAACAAACTCAAATATATTTCTCCCCCTTTGTCAAAAAAAAAAAAAAAGAGGGAGATATAAAGGGAAAAGAAAACAAAAATACAGAAAATCTTTATAAAATCTATGTCATACATAAAAAAAAAAGTAACCAAAACAAGGTCTTTTGTCACATATGATGTACAACAAAATTCGCCATAATGTTAATATGCATGCAAAAATTTAAACAAATTTTCTCCCCCTATATCAAACAAAAATATAATATGTCACTAAAATAAAAATAATTTTTTAAGAGAGTTTTTTAAAATTAAAAACAAACTAAGTACACATGTTAAAAAGAATAACTAGGTACACATCCAAACTCAAATTATTTCTCCTCCTTTGACAAAATGCAAAAGGAAATTTAAAAAGATAAACCAAATATAAACTGACGACTATAAAAAAAATTTTAGATCAAAATAAAAATATTTATCAATCAAAGTAATCAATAAGCACAACATGATTTCACATAAAAATAGTTCAACCATCAAATAAATATAAAATAAAGATAAACTAAACCATCAATCATGTCTAGTTCATGCTTAATGAAATTTAATCTCTCTTCATTGAGAGGTTTAATGAAGAAATCTGCAAGTTGATTATTTGTATTAATAATTTCAAGTGGGATATCACTAATTTGAACATGATCACGCAAAAAATGATGCCTAATGTCTATATGCTTAGTTTTTGAATGTTGAATGAGATTTTTGCTAAGGTTAATAGCGCTTGTATTGTCACATTTGATTGGAATGTGATCAAGTTTTACACCATAGTCTAACAACTGTTGTTTTTGCCATAAAACTTGTGAACAATAAAGACTTACTACATTATATTCAGCTTCAATAGTGGATAAGGAAATTGAAACTTGTTTCTTCCTAAACCAAGAAACTAAACATTATCCTAAAAATTGATAAGTTCCGGAAGTGCTTTTTCTATCCAGTAAACTATTGGCAAAGTCTACATTAGAATAACTAATCAAGTCAAATGATGAATTCCTAGGATACCAAAGTCCTAAATACATTGTACCACAAAGATATTTTAAAATTCTTTTGATAGCATTCAAATGAGACTCTCTAGGACTAGATTAAAATCTAGCACACAAGCAAGTAGCAAACATATTTACTAGCAGTTAAATAAAGAAGGGATTCAATCATACCTCTAAATCGTTTTTCATCAACCGGTTTGCCATTCTCATCTTTGTTAAGTTTGGTTGTGGTGCTGATTAGAGTTTTACTTATCTTAGCTCCATCCATGCCAAAATTCTTAAGAATGTCTCTTGCATAATTGGTTTAATTGATGAAAATCTCATTTTTGCATTGCTTGATTTGTAGTCCAAGAAAGAATTTGAGTTCACCCATCATACTCATCACAAATTCTTTTTTCATTAAATTAGAGAATTCCTCACACAAGTAATGGTTAGTAGCACCGAATATAATGTCATTAACATATATTTGAATAATTAATAAATCATGCTTAGATTTCTTTATTAAAAGAGTTGTATCAACTTTTCCTTTAGAGAAACTTTTCTTTAATAAAAAGTTGCTCAATCTTTCATATTATAGACGATGGGGTTTAGCACACGTCTAAGATTTTAGCAACCGTGACACTGTTTAAACTCAGGGCTCTAGAGAACACACTAACCACTGTTATAAAGACATGGCATGGAGATGAGGAGTCGTCACCCAGGGTAATAACTGGGACAAATCTAAAAGTTGGTACTCAATTCCCTAAAAGAAAGCTAGCACCACAACCAAGAGATTTTTTATATGAAATACCAACTTCTTTCAGTCTTGTGTTCATTTAGAATTACTTTATAAATTACTATCTTATTCTCTATTTACATGCAATTTCATGTAAACCCTTAAAAAACAATCAACTCCAAGGAAAACTAGTCATGAAAAATACAAGTAAATAATGCATTCAATAGAACATATAATCCCTAAGTTAGTCTAATCTACATTTATTTTAATTCAATGGGCTAAATTTACATATTTTAATTTATAAGTGAACCTAAAGACTAATGGGCTTAATTCCTATGAATTTTAATTAAATGATCCTAAACCTATTTATTTTAATTATAAAAATAGGCCTAAATCTACAACTTATGAAGTATTTAACTCAATGGGCCTAATTTTATATGTTTTAATAATAAAATGATTTTAAATCTACAAGTTATGAAAAAAGCTTTAATTTAATAAGCTAAGTCTAATTAATTAAATTAAATTTGGTGGGCCTATGTCTAATTAACTAAATGGGTCTAAGTTATCTCTACCCTAATTTCTAATTAATTATGGGTCTAAGTTATCTCTACCCTAATTTCTAATTAATTATGGGCCTAAAATGTATTTTAATTAATTAAACTTAAAAAACCTAAATTTAAATGGGTTAAATCCCAATGTGGGCCTAGGGCCTAAAACACATAAAAATAAACAAACAAGCCCAAAAACAAATAAAACATACCAAAATAATTAAATAAAATATCAAACAACCAATTAATTATTCCTTCTAAAATCCTAATTTTAATTAACATGCAATCCTAAATTAATCTACTTCCTCCATTTATTTTAATTAATTACCCAATTAAAACCCTAATTTTACTAACTTATTAATTAAAGTAAACAAACAACCTCACACAATTTCACTATTCTCACTATTGGGGCTATTACAATAATCTATTGAGAATGATAATAAAAATAATTAATACAACCCCAAAAAATATAAATAAAATAAGGTAATAAATAAAAACCCTAGAAACTATATCTCTACATAGTCTTATCCATGGCATTCCATAGACTTCTTATAAGTTTTGTCCTTAAAACAAGATCATCATGTATTTTCCTCCATAATCACCATAAAAAATAACAAAAATTATGATTAGTGAATAAATTATAACAATAGTTTAAATAAAACTATAACTTAATAAAATCAAAAAAAGAAAGAAATAAATCAAGTAAAATAGAATGAAGAGAAGATGACGCTTATGGACGATATTACTGGAGTGCTCCTCAAATTTTGTAAAATCACCGTTCTTGATAGGTTTTCGAATCTTGTTCTTCAAAAATCCTCCAAAGATCTTCAATTAATCAATTAAGCAAAAGAGAAATTTTTTTAGAGAATGTTTTTTTTAAAAAAAAATTAACAAAAGAAAAGAGTCAAGAATGCCTTTTCCCAAGAAAAATCCACAAGCCAAAAGATAATTTAGCGTAGAGAATGCTCTTTAAAATATTAAAATAGAAGTTGTGAATAAGAGTACTGCTCCTCCAAGATCCTCCCTAAAGGAGTCAAAATACCTCCTTTTATAGTAAAATAGCCCTTCAAACCCTACGTATAAATTGATTCCTAAAAGAATTATATTTCCTTATAAATATTAGATAAATATCAAAAATATTTTTAAGAAAATTTCAGACCAATCAGGAATCAAGAAAAAGATATTTTTATTTTCTAAAAAATCAAAAAACCAGACGGAAAACTCTAATTCCGACCACTTTTTTTTAACTTTTAATTACAAAAAGACCTCTGAAACAATTTAAGTTTTGCAATTAGGCCAAAAAAATGTTGTAATTTAGTCTTTGAAAACATTAAATTATTTCTTTGAAAAATCTAATTAGACCTCTGAAGTTTCAAAGTTCAAGTATTAAAGACCTATTCATGACTTTTTCATTATTGGAGTGCTTTGTCACATCCATAGCTCATCATCTCGAAATTGGGTGCTTACACATACCAAGCTCTAAGAGCTTGTTTCAATTCATATAATGCTTTAGAAAGTTTAAATACATGATTTGGAAAATCAAAGCTTTCAAAATCTGGAGGTTGTTCAACATACACCTCTTCTTTGATAAAACTATTTAAAAATGCACTTTTAACATCCATTTGATAAATTTTGAAATCCATGAATGATGCAAATGCAAGTAGCATTCTAATAACTTCTAACCTTGCAACAAGAGCATAGGTTTCATTATAATCAATGTTTTCCTCTTTATTATAACCTTTAACTAGTAGTCTAACTTTATTCTTAGTTATAACATCATTCATCTTATTTCTAAACACCCATTTGGCACCTATAATAGGATGATGTTTCGGTTTAAGAACCAAGGTCTAAACCTTATTTCTCTCAAATTGATTTAACTCTTCTTGCATAGCAAGAACCCGAAACTTATCACACAAAGCATCATCAATGTTTTTAGGTTCAATTTGAGAAATGAAGGCTAAATTAACAATAGACTTTAATTGAGATATAGTAGTTATCCTTTTTGTAGTGTCACATATAATGAGGTCATAAGGATGAGCTTTCTTGAATTGCCAATCCTTTGGAAGTTCATCCTTCAAGGTAGGTTGAGACGTTTCCTTATTGTCCTCCTTACTTGGAACTTTAAGCATTTTCTTCTGGAGTTTTCATAATCTCATCATTACTAATTTCTCTAATGCCAATAATCTTTCCTTTTGCATTGTCCCAGAAGTAACGTGTCCTCCATTATTAGCATCAAACTTATTGAATTGCTCATTGTCTCCCGTCATGTGCCTTGAGCATCCACTATCAAAATATCATTTGCTTTTTTATCTTATGGACTTCAAGCACACCTACACAAAATAATTTAAGCATTCTTTTGAACCCAAACCTTTTTTGGTCCAGGTTGATTAGTTTCAAGATAGTCTATAGAAAGCAAGTTTATGTGCAGTCTTCTATAGAAGCACACATTATTGGTATGTCCCTTGATCATGCAATATGAGCATTCAACATTTGCAAACATATTTCTCCTAGAAGGATATGCATTCTTAATGTATGAAGCATGCCTTTGTTGATGTTGTGGTTTATGTCTCCTAAAGTTCTTTGATTCATAGTGTGAGCCATGCATTAGCAATGATAATATGTATTTTAATAGGTTTGTGCAATATGTCTAGGTGCGTTATATTGTGCAACATGCTTATGAGTATTATGTCTAATGTATATGTAAGCATGTTTAGGTTGTGCTTTCCTAACATGATGCTTACCTCTTTGTGTCATATAAGGTTTAAGTCTTAAAAGACTTTCCTTGAGTGTTTGACACATAAGATTTTTTATCTTTGAAAACTTGAGTTTCATTTTGTTTTGAGGTAGAAGGATTAGAATTATTTGAGACTTTAACAAAAATAATATGTGATGATGAGGAGGAAGCTATTCCATTGGTATATCCAATTCCATATATATCTCTATGGAATTTTTTAAAGTCAAAAATATTATTCAAAGATTCTTTTCCTTTCATGAGTTTTTCAAAGGAATTTTTCAAATTTAAGACTTCCTTAGAAAGCTTTTGATTTTTATCATTTGCTTTCTTAAGTTTATCTTCCAAGGAATTTGAAGTTTTCAAATCATAAGATAATTTATCATTTGATTTAACTAGATTAGAAAATTCATTTTTCAATTTTTTGAATTCTTTGGTTAGCCTAGATAACTCATGCTTATAATGTTTCTTCTTATATAATAAGTTCTTACATTAAGCAAGAGTTTCCTTACCATAGAGCTTTCAATATCATCATCATCATCACAATAATCATCATCATAAGAAGAATTAACATAGATGGTACTTCTTTTTTGCTTTTAAGAGCCATGAAACAAAGGTTGGCTACTTCTTGTTGTTCCTCTTCCATTTTTTATTCAGAGGAATCATCCCAAGTTACTTTATAAACCCTCCTTTTTTCTTTTGTTCCTTTGCTTTTGTTTTTGAGTTTGGGACACTCACTTTAGATGTGACCCAGTTTCTTACAAACATAATAAGTAACAACTTTGGTTTTCTTTTTACTTTCTTCTTCATACTTCTTATTGAAGTCTCTTGTTCTTAATGAATGTTTCTTTTTCAAGAACTTCTTGAAGTTTCTAGTGAGCATGACAATTCCATCATGTTCATCACTAGAACCTTCAATATTTTCTTCTTCACTATCATTTTATAAAGCTTTCAAGGCAATGTTCTTTTTCTTCTTTTCCTTTTCTTCTTGCTTTTTACCTCTTTGCTGAATTGTTATTTCATATGTTAGGAGTTTTCTAATAAGCACATCAGTAGAGAGATCTTGAGCTTCCTCAATTGAAGTTACCGGAGATTATCAATCCTTTTTAGGTAGGATTCTTAAAATCTTATTGTTTACTTCTTCCTTGAAAAAATGATTTCCAAGTTTCTTGAAGGTCGTGATAAGAGCATTGAGTCAATTTGTCATCTCCATGATTGACTCATGAGGCTTCCTCTTGAAAAGTTCATAGTCATACATGTGAAGTTGAACCTTCTTGCTTCTAACTTGCATATTGCCTTTATAATTATTTTCTAAGGTCTTCCACATTTCCTTGGCCGACATGCAATGTTGAAGCTTGTCTTCTTATTCCCTTATCATAGAACAGACTAAAGTGATCACTTTTTTATTTTTATGATTTTCTTCCTTTTGCTCGTTGTTCTATTGACTCCTTGCTAGAGTATTTACCACACCATCAATGGTAGTTGTAAGTGTTTAGAATAATATTTCAAAGTTTAATGGAATCACAATCAAGGTATAGCTCCATTTTGAACTTCCAATGAGGATAGTCACTACCATCAAAGAATGGTTTAAGTGAAGAAATATTTTGTAATTGACTCCCCATAATATTGTATTCTAGCAATAAAGTTCCTAAAATTCAAGCTTTGATACCAATTGAAAAAGCCCTATAGGGGGGTAAATAGGGCTATTAAATAAAAATCAGAATAAAAAAATAATTCTTTGCAAGAATTGAAAGAATGTTGAGAAGGAAGAACGAAAAACACAATGATTTAAAGAGTTCAAATTCAATAACATTCCTACGTCTCCACCTAACTTATCCCCATATTAGGATTTTCAATACCTATAATCTTATTCATAAGATTACGATTACACAAGAATTTTATGGCTCACTCTTACAACTTACAACATGAGTTTTCAAGGCTCACTCAAAAACCCAAATCCCAAGTATTTCAATGGATAACACTCAAACCAATTCCTTTAAAAATAAATCTCACTTCCTTACTAATCTATCCTAAGATTTAAGATGAAGAGAAATTCTATTTCTAACACACAACCAACTCTCACAAGAGTTATAAACCAAGAGTGAATAACACTCTATGCTTTTGTTTTTCTAAGAGGAGAAAAATGAATTACAAGTGGTGGCTAATCATTGAGTTAGTGAAACCCTAAAGAATATAACATATTTATAGACCTCTAATTAGGGTTTCACTTATCAAAATAACTTTTTAGTAATTTCTCAATTATTATTATTATAATTTTATTTAAAATTAAATCAGAAATAATATTCTATTTATTTAAGATAACCCTTACCTTAAATAAATAAACTATTTATTTATTTCCACAGAGCATATTTGGGCTTCTCAAACCCATATCCATTTTTTGAGTCTGTTCTAAGTGTGTGACCCTGTAGGTTCACATGATGTTAGCAGTGGGTCTTAAATCTCTATTTAGGCCTACAAGTCATAAATGGCCTCTAGCAAGACATTATAACTAGCCAAGTCATGTGAAGTCAATAATCTGACATAACCTACTTTATAATAAATATTGTAATCCCTTTGTCACATGATATCTTGATTGACTATAAGGTATAGTTTTTTTCATCCTTATATAATTCAAGCATATTATTTCTTAACTCTAAGTAGACTAAGAATGATAACTCTTTATCAATTCACTTTAGCATGGCCAAGCATTTTCCTCCGTTTATCTTATCGAGGGGCCCATAGATATTTTACTTAGATAAATAAGAGATAAATTCCTTCTTAATCACTCACATTCTTCACATAACTTATTTCATATCCAACAACAATCTATTTAATCATCCTGTTAAAGACAATGTTAGATTGTGTCAAAATATATAATAGTTATGTAGAAATCCATGATGATTACAAGGTAAAAGGACTAAATCAATATTATTATTATAAGAATTACTGATGACAATTATCTATGTAGTATTCTCATGATGGGTTAATCCAGTACGTTATTTCCCAAATAAGTACTTATGAGTTGATTTAGTATCTCATATTCATGATTAGTAAAACATAATCATCAATCAACATCATACTAGCCATAACATATTGTTATCATTAGGTATAATTTGAATAGAACTCATATTTATTCTAAAGGTTTTACCATCAAGTCACATACTTGATGACCTTAGTGAGAATTGACTATTCAAGTAATTATCATAATACAAAATGATAATGAAAAATGCCTCTTTATTAAATAAAATGATAAAGTCAAAACATGGTTATACATAATTGACCTAGTGCATATCACTAACATCCACTACTACTGCGATGTTCTAAATTTAAATACACACATGATAATAATATATATATCAAGTAGACATACATAAAATTGCCAGAGAAGAAAGAACCTGGTGTAGAGTAGGTTAACCGATAGGCGAGTCCCGAGATCTTAAAAAAATATTTAGGGGAGTCAGACCTCACTGAGTAAGTTAATAAAAGAAATGTATACACTAAGCCTCCTTCAAAATCCCTTTATGAAAATAGGAAATTTATAATCTATAATTTAAACTATTTAATTTTTTTCGAAATTCTCTTTTACCAAAATAAGGTATTTTAAAATTATAAAATACAAATAAAATACAAATAAACTTCTTAAATCATTTTATATATAAAAACTAGGTACAACCCTAGACCACAAATCTAATAGTCTTTCAGCTCTTTTATAATCCAAAGACTGCCAATTCCCGAGAGCAAAGCATCAATCGAGCTACCAGCTGGCGGTTCTCAAGAGCAAAGTATCACCAAGCTACCAGCGCCAGTAATATATAAATCACATCCGAGAACAAAGCATCACCGAGCCTTATATATATTCTCACAAAATCATGCCTGAGAGCAAAGCATCAACCGAGCCTTATAACCACCAACACTCACTCTCAATCCTACCGATGCGCACACGGTCCTGATAAAACCCATCAAGTAGCCCATTCTATCATAGTTTCATTTTAAAAAAATAAATAAATAAATAAGGAAGATTACAATAAATTAAAATAATACAAAATTTACTAAGCATATGAAACTTAATATAAACATGCTAATATATATATATATATATATATACTTCCTATACACAGTTCAATTATTACATTATAGTTAGAATGCGCTCCTCTGTGCAGTTGCGCTCGACCTCAACTAGTCGGCTCAGTTAGGGGTGCGACTAAAGAGAAGAAATAAATAAAAATGGAATTCTAAAAAATTCTAGATTTCAAAAAAAAGACTCGATTAAAGAAATATAACTCTACTAAAATAGACCCGATGTCACGTTTTACGAAAAATGTACCAAAAATTTGGTAGGATTTTCTCTGTAAAATGAATATTTCTCTACCAAAATAAAGCCAACCCTGCATAAAAAAACATTTCAAAACTCACAAATGTTCACCACCTCGAGTTTGGACCCCCAACTACTCAATTCCCAACCGATGATCACAAGTCACAATAAAAGCAATATTTAATAATAATAATCATTGAAATCCTTAAATATCAATAAATAACCACAATACAATATATTCAAATATCAAAAACATTAAAGCTAATTATTTTCACATTAATTAAATAAAATCTCTAATAAATTACATAATATTAATAAAAATCAAATTTTTTGATTATCCAAAATTAAATAGTAAAATTCTCCATTAATTATCTAAATAGTTTTAAATATATAATAAAAATAGTTAAAAACTCATTTATTCACAAAAATAATAAATAAAACTATTATTTGAATATATTTCCAGATATTATTATCAATTAATTATAAATAATAAATAATTCAAAAAAATTGTTTTAATACCATTTATTATTCCAAAATTATTTAAAACATATTATTTAACTATAATTTCAATAAAAATACATAATTTACTCATAAATCCAAAAATCACATAATACTAAATATTTACTCAAAATTATTTTCTCACTTCTAAAATTAATAATTTAAATTAACTATACTAATTTAACATAATTTCACTATAAAACACAAAATTAATAAAAATTCATTTTAATTATTAAAATAATCAAAAATTCATAAAAATCAAAATAATTCCCAAAAATCACACAAAAATTTTGGAATGTAGATTAAGCTAAGGGGAACAATTTTTGTGAAAGAATTTCTCATGAACCAAGCAAAAATAATCAAAAAAAAATTGAAAACCCAAGAATGGCCAAAAATGAAATCAAGCTAAAAAACACAACCAAATCATGTTTTCAAGCTGAAAGAAGCTTGGAATCCTCCTCTTTGAAGTTCTAGGAGTCCAATGACACCAGAATCATCCAATTTGGTGGCGGGACGGAGGAGAACGAAGGAGGAGAAGAATTTTGGGTTTTCCAGCTTCAAATGAACCAAACGGCGCCGGAGAAGAAGGCTGGTGGTGGCTGAGCTGAGCTGGCTAGCAGGTGGTGGAAGGCGAGGAGGCACACCGATAGCCAACGAATGGGATGGCAAAAGGTGGTGATGGGAGATCGGGAGGGAGAAGAGATATAGGGAGGTTTTTATGTTTATTTTGTATATATATATATATATTAACTCATCAAATTATGTTTAAATGATGTAATTTATTAAAATATTAATATTTAAAATACTAATGCACAAAATTAAATATTATTAAAATAATATTTCCCGAAATAATAAACTTAAAGACATACATTTACGTAAAATAATAATGATAATAATTCATAAGATAATAAAATAATCAATTATTGTTTTTAAATTTATTAACACTGCATATCCTATTTGAAAATAAAATAATTTAAAAACTTATTACACATACAGTCTTACCAATATGTCAATAGAGTATGTCTTCTTGATTGGCAGAAAATGTGTTGTCTTAATCAGTCTGTCAACTATCACCTAAACAACATCATAACCACCAGTAGTACGAGGCAATCCAGTCACAAAGTCCATAGTAATCATATCCCACTTCCACTCTAGGATAGGCAATGGTTGTAATAACCCTACAGGCCTCTAATGCTTTAGCTTCACCTGCTGACAAGTGAGACATTTGGATACAAATTTTGCTATATCCTTTTTAACTTATTCCACTAATATGTATCCTTTAGGTTACAATACATCTTGGTAGAACTTGGGTGAACACTGTAAGTAGAAAAATATGCCTCCCCCATGATTTCTTTCCTCAGCTCATCCACATCTAACACATATAACCGAGTACCCAAATGCAGCACACCCTCACCATCAATCACAATTTCGATGGACCTACCTTATTGCACTTCAAACATGATCTTCTACCTACCTTAACTCGATCTAAGTACATTGACTATACACTGAACTGGGCAAGGATGCATTTCTTAGTCACGTTCAATTGTAGTCCTTCGTCAATTAACTCATGCATCTCCTTAATAATTGATCTCCTCTCAGTACTGATGTGTGCAAGGCTGCCTATAGACTTCCTGCTTAAAGCATCTACAACTAAATTTGCCTTGCCTGGATGGTATAGAATAGAACAATCATAGTCCTTAAGAAGTTCCATCCATCTCCTCTGCCTTAAATTAAAATCCCTCTACTAAAAAATGTACTTCAAGCTCTTGTGGTCAGTGTATATTTCACAAGTCATACCATACAGGTAATGCCTCCAAATCTTTAGTGCAAACACCACTGTTGCTATCTTTAAGTCGTGAGTAGGATAATTTTGCTCATGCTTCTTCAACTGTCTTGAAGTATAAGCAACCACTCTTCAATTTTGTGTTAGCACACATCCTAATCCTACTTGAGAAGCATCATAATACACCGTATAACCTTCATCCCTAGAAGGTAAAGTCAACACTAGAGCCGAAGTTAATAAATCCTTAAGCAACTGGAAGTGCTCCTCACATCTATCTATCCACACAAACTTAGTATTCTTCTAGGTCAGCCTGGTCAAAGGTGCAGCTATCTTGGAGAAGTCCTTCACAAATCTCTTATAATAGCCCGCTAAACCTAAAAAGCTCCTCACTTCCGTCACTGTTATAGGCCTCAACCACTTTGTAATAGCTTCGATTTTCTTTAGATCCACATGTATATCATCACTAGACACTACGTGGCCTAAGAATGCCACTTGGTCTAACCATAATTCATACTTTAAAAATTTGGCATGCAGCTGGTGCTCTCTTAAAGTTTGAAGCACCAATCTTAAATGCATTGCATGCTTGGCCTTACTTCTATAGTATACCAGAATATTATAAATGAACACAATCACAAATCAGTCTAAGAATGGTCGGAACATCTAGTTCATTAAGTCCATAAAGGCTGTTGGGGCATAAGTCAACCCAAAAGACATCACCAAAAATTCATAATGGTCGTATCTTCTCCTAAATGCATTCTTGGGTACATCATTACCTCTAATTCTCAATTGATGGTACCCAGACCTTAAATCGATCTTAGAAAAACACCGAGCTCTTTGTAACTGATCGAACAAATCATCAATCCTTGGGAGTGGATATTTATTCTTAATGGTAACCTTATTCAACTACCTGTAGTCGATATAGAGTCAAAGACTACCATCTTTCTTCTTCACAAACAACATAAGAGCACCCCAAGGAGATGTACTAGGCTGAATAAAACCCTTATCAAGTAATTCCTATAACTGCTCTCTTAGCTCCTTCAACTCTGTAGGAGCCATTCTATATATTGGCATAGAGATAGGATATGTACCAAGCACTACATCGATATAAAATTTTATCTCCCTATTAGGCAGCAAGCCTGACAATTCTTCAGGAAAAACATATGAAAACTCGCGCACCATTGGCACCCTTTCAATTGCCCCACTATCTACTTGTATATCTCTGATCATAGCTAAGTAGCCTTGATAACCTCTTTAAAGAATTTTTCTAGCCGTGCTCACAGAAATGATGTTTTGAGGCATTGAACTCTTATCACCTCTGAATCTAAATTCCTCATCAGATGGAATTCTAAAAATTACCTCCTCTCGACAATCAACTGTGGCATAATATTATGCTAACCAATCCATCTCCAGAATAACGTCAAAATCAATCACATCAAGTAGAACCAAATCTACAAGCAACTCCTTACCCTCCATCAACACTGGACAAGATGGAAAGAACACATTTGTCTTTAACTCATCACTAAGTAAAGTCGCTACAGATAAGGGAAACAACATCTTGGAAGGTGGACATGCTATTCTAGAAGCAAATGCGGGAGATACAAAAGAGTGCGAAGCACCCGAATCAAACAAGACCCTAGCCTCATTCTAAAAAAGACATAAACAAATTTAGGACTAGACAAAAGTACTACATAAGCACAGAATGTAAGAACAAGGAAGACAACAAGTGACAATTATCAACCTATTACTGCAATAGTTTACGAAAAAAAGACATTGACAACTGAAAACATGCATAAAATGAGCCAAAGCTCTGATATCAGCTTTGTCAAGTCCCGAACACAAAAGGGGCACGTAACTAGCATTAGGGAATAGAAATACATAAAGTACCTGAAACCCATAGTAAGCCTTAACAAAAATTTAATAAAATAAAGACGATAATAAAATGACATAATTTAAATAAAGATAAAAAGCACAAATGAATTAAAATCCAACACAAACTTAGATAATCTATATAATAATAATCTTTAATACACGTTCTTCATACATATGGTAATTCAAAATACATCATAATAGTTAACCATCCACTACTATTATGATGTTCTATATTTAAATACACACATGATAATAATATATATATCAAGTAGACCTACATAAAACAGCCGGAGAAGAAGAAACCCAGCGTAGAGTAGGCTAACCGACAGGCGATTCCTGAGATCCTAAAAAAAATATTGAGGGAAGTCATACCTCACTGAGTAAGTTAATAAAAGAAATGTATACACTATAAAAGCCTCCTTTAAAATATGTTTATGAAAATAAGAAATTTACAATCTATAATTTAAACTATTTAATTTTTATCAAAATCCTCTTTTACCGAAATAAAGTATTTTAAAATCATAAAATACTTTATAAAATTCAAATAAGTTTCTTAAATCATTTTATATATAAAAACTAGGTACAACCCTAGACCATAAATTTAATAGCTTTTCGAATCTTTTATAATTCAAAGACTGTTGATTCCCAATAGCAAAGCATCAACCAAGCTATCAGTCACATTCAATTCACTTAAACCAAAATTTACTGGTGGTTCCCAAGAGCAAAGCATCACCGAGACTTATATATATTCTCATAAAATCATACCCGAGAGCAAAGCATCAACTAAGCCTTATAACCACCAACACTCACTCTCAATCCTACCAGTGCACACACGGTCCTGATGAAACCCATTAGATAACCCGTTCTACTGTAGTTTCTTTTAAAAATAATAAATAAATAAACAAGGAAGATTACAATAAATTAAAATAATATAAAATTTACTAAGCATGTGAAACTTAATATAAACATGCTAATATTTATATATATATATATATATATATATATATACAGTTCAATTATTAACTTATAGTTAGAATGTGCTCCTCTACGCAATTGCGCTCAACCTTGACCAATCAGCTCGGTTGAGGGCACAACTAAAGAGAAGAAATAAATAAAAATGGAATTAAAAACAGAATTTCTAAAAATTCTATATTTCTAAGGAAAGACTCGATTAAAGAAATACAACTCTACTAAAATAGACCTGATGTCATATTTTACGAGAAATCTACCGAAATTTCGGTAGAGTTTCCTTTGTAAAACGGACATCTCTCTACCAAAATAGAGCCAACCCTGCACAAAAAAAACATTTCAAAACTCACAAATGTTTACCACCTCGGATTGGGATCCCAAACTACTCAATTTCCAACCGAGGATCATAATTCACAATAAAAGCAATATTTAATAATAATAATCATTAAAATCCTTAAATATCAATAAATAACCACAATACAATATATTCAAAAACATTTAAGCTAATTATTTTCACATTAATTAAATAAAATTTCTAATAAATTATATAATATTAATAAAAATCAAATTTCTCGATTATTCAAAACTCATTTATTCACAAAAAGAATAAAAATAGTAAAATTCTGCATTAATTATCTAAATAGTTTAAATATATAATAAAATAGTTAAAAACTCATTTATTCACAAAAAGAATAAATAAAACTATTATTTGAATATATTTCTAGAAATTATTATCAATTTATTTAAGTAGTAAATAATTCGAAAAAATTATTTTAATACCATTTATTATTCCAAAATTATTTAAAACATATAATTTAACTATAATTTTAATAAAAATACATAATTTATCCATAAATCCAAAAATCACATAATACTAAATATTTACTCAAAATTACTAAAAATTATTTTCTCACTTCTAAAATTAATAATTTAAATTAACTATACTAATTTAACATAATTTCACTATAAAACACATAATTAATAAAAATTCATTTTAATTATTAAAAATTCAATAATTACCCATAATTCAAATAAATTCAGAAAAAAAAAACTAAAAATATATTTGAGAAGCTAAAGATGTATATAACATCATTTCCAAAGGGAGCTAACAAGAATCATTCAAACTCAAGCTAAAAAAAAAAAAAAACCCTATTAGGTCTAAACTAAAACTTGAAGATATATAACTAACCGGATGTCCTAAGCTTGAACCAACTTGAGAATCAAAAAGTATAAGTCAAGAGGAGTCTAACAAACCCAAAAACTCGAACTAAATCGATCGTTTTTTGTCGGAGCTACAGTAGCTCACCACAGCAACACACAGTTTCTAATGACTCCAAGGCTCCAGGTGGCGTTAGGAAGATGAGGGAGGAAGGTGGCGAGCTTGGGTGGCACTGGTGGTGGCTGGCGACATGGCTGGTGGAGCTTGGTGGCGTCGACAATGGTGGACAAAGAAGGAAGAAGAAGAAGAAAGGAAAAAAAAAGGGTGGGGTGGATAAAGGTAAGGTTGACCCGTTTTTTATTTTTTTGACCCTTTATATATATATATATATGTACACAAAATACACACACATGCACATGCATAATAATAATAATAATAATAATAATAATAATAATAACTTCCAAATAATTTCTTTTATATAACAAAATACTTAAAATAAAATAAAATAATTAAATAATATTCACAAATAATTATAATATATATATATATATATATATATATATATATATATATATATATATATATATATATATATTAACAATACATATCTCAAAATATATTTTAATAATTTAAAATAAGGGTCATTACATCTTAGCCAACAAAATGCAACAAATTTAGATTGAAATTTGTTAAATGCAGCAATTGACTAAAAAAATAAATTGATTTATATATTTTTTATATATTTTATTTATGTAAAAAATTGAGAATGAGTAATTTATAAATAAGAATAAAATGATAGAACAATAAAAAATACAGATTTTTTTAATAAAATTTCTTTTACAGCCTCAACTAGGTTAATAAAAATATACATAAATAAGGTTAACTGTTAAGGAGGATTAACAATTTATATTAATTGTCTAAAATTTGTCAAATAGGGTTAAAGGGATTAATGCATTATATGAGTAATATTTACTCTTATTTAATTCCGATCCAAATGCATCCAATATGTTGTAATACATGCATAAATATTAGGTCAGTTTGAGTTTTTTTTTTTTCACCTTTAAAACTAAAACCGAGCTAATTAAGCCATTTTTTTATATAACTGTAATTAAACTAAAATTATGTATAATCAAATCGAACCGACTAATTCAGTTCGATTAATTTATTGACCATTTTTGCACACTCCTATTCATGACACTGGAACCATATCACGTGCAAAACCCTCATTTTAATGATATTGGAAGTTATGCTACAATTGAATTAATTATTATACTATAAACCTCTGTCCATATTACAATATGAATTGAAATTCCATAACACATGTAAATTAAACAATTACTTCTTTTTATGTTACAGGAGCAATAACACTTGGTTTATTGATATGCGTCTTTGTGAGCAGCACATCAATCTCTGGCGATAGAGCTTAAGAACTAATATATGGAAACAACAGCTCCATTATTTCTTCAATAAAGTACTTCGATCTTTTGTTGTGCTTCCTTGCTGCCTTTCTTTGCAATGTGCAATCAATTGGATACTATAGCAATGTTAGTTTCTTGACCACCAACGCCAGATCAAAAGGGCAGAAAGTTTCCATTGATTATTTTGCTAGAAGCTTGAACAGAGGAAGCTTTTTTTTTGGTCCTTTTGAGAGATTACTGTGTATCATTCGCTATGCTTCTATGGATCTTTGAGCCAATACCCATGTTTATATATATATATATATATATATATATATACTAATAAATAATTATATATTTTACATATGAATAAAAAATTTATTTGACTCATGATATATAGTAAATAAAATATTATTATTATTATTATTATAAAAGTTTTAAAAATAATAATAGTGTTATTTATATATATAACAATGATATTGACTTATTCATTACAATTTTCATATATATTTTATTTGAATAATTATAAAATCTTACTTTAATATTTATTATAATTAATTTTTCTCAAGTTCATCTAATTAGAATAGAAAATATACTTTAAATTAAATTAAAATTTTTATTAAAAATAACATAGAATTTATCCTAAATAAAATAGAAAATATACTTTCAATTAAATTTATATATTTTAGTTAACTTAACTTTTATTAGAAATAAAATAGAAGTTAATATAATTAAAATAAGAAATAGATTTTCTATCAAATTAAAATTATATTTTATTTTTATTAGTAAATGACTAAATTATCTAATTTTTATATAATAATGAACAAAAACTTTATTGTAATTTTATCTGTCATCCTCCCTTCGTACATTTATATATATATATATATACACTTAAAGCATATAATTAATGAATTTATATGTTATATTTAATGAATTTATAGTTTTTTATTAATGAATCTATATAAAATAATAAACTAAGTATTAAAAATAATGAATCTATAGTTGATATAAAAATGAACCTTCATGATTTAATTAATGAATTTATATTATTTGATTAATTAACATATTAATTTTATAATATTAATATTAATTTTTATTTAATATTAATATATTAAATTAATAATATTCTTAAGTAATTAACCTTATTTTCTTTACTTTTTTCTGGGAAAATAATCAATGCAAATATGAATGCCAGAAAATAACTTAATCACTTAATACACATTCATGCCCTCCATCTGCACTTAAATTTCAAGACTTTTGCTTATATTTCCACTTTTTTTTTTCCCAGAATATTCGTTCATTCTACAGTTGCATCAAAAAATGGCTTTCCAACGTTTAATTCTCAAGAAGAAACAACTGATTGTTAGCTAAACCATAACAGAAGTAAAATAACTTCACTGTTTCACTGCAAGTCCCTTGCTATATTTTCCGTAATCAAAGAATTGGAGTCTTTTGTACCATACTTCCATTGTTCTCAAAAGACATGAAAAGTATTTTTTATTTCTTAAGAAATTAATTTTTTCTTTTTATTTTATTAATTAGTGGTTGAATTTAATTTTTTATTCATAACTTTAATCAAAATAAAATTTTTATTTATTAAAAAATTATTTTTTTATTTTTAATTATAATAAAAAAAATTTTACTTATATTTTTATTTTAGTTAAATAATATAGATTCATTAATTTTTATCTACATATTCATTAATTTTTACCTATAAATTTATTGGTCTTCACATGTAGGGGTATTAATATTTTTCTTTCAATCTTATTTTTTTATTTTAATTACATTTTAAAATAAAGTAATAATTGTTTTGCCCAATCAAGAACTAACATCTATTGCCACCCTATGAAATCAATACATTTGTGCATATCTCCATGGCACCTCATAAAAATAAATATGGTTCATATTGTACAACTCACGGGAGCAAATGTCCATTAAGATTCAGTAGCTCCGGACCATCCCTGCACGTTCAGTTTGAGATACCATCATTCCTAATTGCAGAGAAAATACCAAGCCAATAACTGGTATTTTCTCAATTCCAAACCATCAATAAGTAGAAAATGAGGCAAACATGGAAAGACCACGGCAATAACAAGATAATACAATAAATTTATGTACGAATAGGAGGTTAAGAAATTATATTATATAGAAGCATGATATCGTGTATGTATATATAATTGCACAATTCAAAAGATTGCAGTTCCAGTACAATTGAGCAAAAGAAAACGTCGTGGCCATGTCAGATTCACCGTCTAGGATGATCCGAGGTCTCCTTCTTCTTCTCTTAAAAAGCAAAAAAAACGAACACCAAAGAAAAAATACACATTTTAGTTCTCACGTCTATGATAGATCTATGATTCATATTGCTAAATGAATAAGGATTCATAATATAATTTATCCAATTGAGTAAAAGTGGAGTTGTTATATTATAGACCGTTGTTCATATTACAATATGGATCAAGAGTTATTACACGTGCGAAATAGAAAACATACACTTTTTTTTTCATCAAACATCTTTTTTTTTTTTACAGACTCATTGACTTTTATTTGCAAGTTTAATAAACTTGCAAGTGAATATCAATAAGTTTATAGTTGTTCATTTACCTTTACCTACATATTTATTGATTTTCACCTGAAAATTCATTAACTTTCACCTATAAATTCATGTCCATTTACAAAGTCAAAACTCAAAACATCAAAAACAAAAAATTAATTACACCATCTCTAACTCACTTCATCATCACTATTCATTTATAGACATAATAATGGACATGTAAAAGCCAAAAATATTACTCAAACCAACTTGACTATACAATTCAGAACGAAAAAAAAAAAGAAAAACAAAAATCCAACTCATAATCTTCTCTACCATCACTATTGATAACTAATTTCTGGAACTTCTGGGCTAAACGTCCTGCAAAGCACTGAACAGAGGGCAAGGTGAGAGGTGGGGGGAATCCCCACAAACACTCTGATGCCTAAGTTAGAGAATAGAAACCGGGAGGAGGAAAGATAACTTGAATATGTGTGAATGAGATATCCCCTTATGAGAGGTATATGGTTCTATATATAGCGATACTCAAACCTGAGAGGAATGGGATTCCTTGTGGGTCAGTGAATCATAGTCTTTGTAAGAGAGTGTTCCTTCTTCGATTAGGATTCCTCTTTGAGGTAATTCCTTGGACAGATCTGTCTTCTCCCTTGTCCATGTGTTCCTATTTAGGGGGTAGAGGACCCCTAATTAGGTGGGAACATTCTAGATGTTATCAAGAGTCCCCCCCCGGAGTATGCAAATATTTATGTCCGTTACGTCTGAGTAAGATGTAGATGCCTTTATATGGGTGATAAGATGCAAGTGAGCTGAGGTGGCCAACCTTAGTCACAATAAGCAGAGCTTAGTGCCGAGTATTTTGGTTGATCGTCATCGAATCGTAATCTGTGGAACTGGGGTACCTGATGAGTGAGTATGATCAACGTAATAGATTAACCCATCCGTTTTGGAACAAGACGGAACCAGTCGTTATTGGATTTGTAGATGCTCGACATAGGGGTGTGAGGCTTACATGCTCAGAACCTCAGTACTACGGAAGCGACTTAAGGGTGCCAGCTTCAGTCACTGGACTTTATGTGAATGAGACTTAGATGCTCAGCTCAGGGGCGCGAGGCTTACATGCTCGGAACCTCAGTACTACGAAAGCGACCTGAGGGTGCCAGCTTCAATCACTGGACTTTATGTGAACAAGACTTAGATGCTCGGTTCAGGGGCGCGAGGCTTACATGCTCGGAACCTCAATACTACGGAAGCGACCTGAGGGTGCCAGCTTCAGTCACTGGACTTTATGTGAACGAGAGTTAGATGCTTGGCTTAGGGGCACGAGGCTTACATGCTCAGAACCTCAGTACTACGGAAGTGACTTGAGGGTGCCAGCTTCAGTCACTGGACTTTATGTGAATAAGACTTAGATGCTCGGCTCAAGGGCGAGAGGCTTACATGCTCGGAACCTTAGTACTACTGAAGCGACCTGAGGGTGCCAACTTCAGTCACTGGACTTTATGTGAATGAGATTTAGATGCTCGGCTCAGGGGCACGAGGCTTACATGCTCGGAATCTCAATACTACGAAAGTGACCTGAGGGTGCCAGCTTCAATCGCTGGACTTATGTGAACGGAATGGGCTGGGAATGATGCTTGAAACGTCTCCCGATTTGCTTGATGGAGCGGCCCACTCGAAGATGTGGGTGGGCCAACACGGGGTGATTTCATTTCAACTCTTGAGATCACGTGATTGATGCATCATTTCGTGTGTCAGTGAGTGAAACGCTTGTACAGCCGTCATCGCGACTCTTCGCCTAATGGGTTATTTTATTCGTAACACGCCCTTGGTGGTCTAAGGAGGAGCACAGTAATAATGAGGGCAGTTAATGGTGTGCTTCCAGGTCCTTCCGTGTCTTTATAAATACTTTTGCACTTGCTAACTGGCACATTTTGCTTTCTTCACTCTTTTATTCTGTTTTTGCTGCGTTTCTACTGCATCCACCGTTTCTATTCCTTCCTGACATAACTCTCGCTTGAGGTTACCAGGTGATTCTTTTCATCATTTCTTCCTCCTCTTTTTTGCTCCTTTTTTGTCATTTGGTTTTCGTTCCCTTCTTTGTTATGGCTCCCTAGGAAGAAATTAGCTCTGACCTCTTTGTGTCCAACGTAGGTAGTGAATTGCTAAGGTGGTATTGGCGGCAGTTCTGCATCCCCACCGATTATGCCCTCCACACTATAGACAGAAGGTTTAGGGCCCATACCCCTTTATTGAGGCTAAGTAGATTAGTAGTGTACTTCGACCAGTTAGAGGGGGGTCTGAAATTTCCCTTAGATCCCTTTGTCAAGGCTTTTCTTAATAGGAATAACATTGCGCCCGGTCAGCTTCATCCGAATAGTTATAGGATACTGACCGGGTTCATCTAGCTGATGCATGAGGAGGGTAGGGTTCCCGATCTAGACGTCCTCTGGTATTTTTATAGGCTGACTAGGAAGAAGGGAGAGCTGATATTCTCCCTTTCGGCCGTACCCAACCATTCACTTTTTGTTAAACTTTCGAATCTCCATAAGAAGTGGAGATACCTTTTTTTTTTGTTGTGGAGTATCAATCGGACTTTCTAGATGTCCGGAGGATGTGGTTGGACGAGTGTCATAAAGTGACTCGTCCAGCGAAACTTTTCGATCCTAATACAAAATTAGTTTTACGGCTACATCTAGACGGACTCGCCGAAGCTCGATCCGTAGAGGATGTGTTCCGGAGGTATCTGTGGAGAGTCTGTTCGAGTCGCGACCATTTCCCTGGTATGATTTTTTTGTTTTGAGTTTTGTTTTGTATGACTAGTCTTATCTTTCCATCTGTAGATGGCTAACTTTTTTGATTTTGCAAGCGGGATTTCCCTAGTAAATGAGCCAACTGCAGTGGAGGAGGGCCGAAATGATCCTTCCCCAGAAACTGAGGCTCCCCCCGCTTCGGAGGCTATTCCCGCCGACCCTAAGGTCAAAGCAACAGTGGAAAGTGAGCGGCCAGAGCGGGTCAGATGAAGAAAAAGGTGGCTAATAGAAATAGGGTCAGATGCAGAGGGGCTGGATGAAGAGATTTATATCCAGCGCCCCCGGTTATCTGGTTGTCCAGATATACAGGGCTGGATATTGAAAAAGATGAAGCCCCCAAGCATCTCCAACAGTCAAGTACGGGACCAATACACCGAGTCGCTGCAGTTACCCGGTGACATGTAGCGTTGGTCGGACGAGGGACCGGACGGATTGCTCGATTCCATGATCATCCAGTCACTGGAGGTAAGGGAGTTTCTATTACTTGATATAACAGTTGTAGTGGATTCTTGGCTAAGTTGCTTGGTTGTTTTTGGTAGATGACTTAGGCCTTGCTGCTGGCGAAAGATCAGTACTTCTACTTGAAGAGCCAGTACAGCTTAAAGGAAACTGAGGTGGGGACGATCGCTATAGACTTTGAGAAGAAGCTGGATAGCACCAAGGTAGCTCTGGAGCACTGCCAGACAAGATACGCAGAGGCCAAATCTGATGCGGAGGTGAATCAGAAAAAGGTTTCTGAACTGGAATATATCCAGGCCCAGCTGACAAGGAGGATCGAGGAGCAGGATCTTCAGATTGCTGAACTTCAGGAGAGACTAGCGGAGCTTGAGAAATCTCATGTAAACGATAAGAAGGCATATCAAAGCATGGTAGGGGGGTTTCTCAAGGCGTACCGGGCTAAGTGCAAAAGGATCTTGCTCTCTCAAGACTCAGGATTGGATTTGGGGGCCTTAGATCGGATAACCCCAGCCGATCTGGCCAGGCTTGCTGCAGAGGATGACGCCCGTCGAAAAGCCAGTTCCTTTCCTGTGAGGGAGTCTGAAGAGGCTGCTGCTACAGCTGGGTCTGGCGAGCGTCCAGAGGCTGCTGATGATGCTTCCCCCTCAGTTTATGGGACAGGGGGTCCGGGTGTTCAAATACTAGAGTATATATATATAGGTTTATGTGTATCTTTTTTTTTTTTTGTAACCAATCATGTATAAAGACATTTTTTATCAATGAAGATATTTTTTATTATTGAATCAGATTGTGTGCTTGAGTACAAGATTACTAATAATATTTCCTGAGAGAGTCTGAGTTCCATAACCTCGGTAGTTCTCTGCCTCCTCTTTCTCTTAGTTTATATGCCCCCTTTGTTGTGCATTCTGAGATCTGATACGGGCCTTCCTAATTCGGACCTAACTTGCCGGTACCCGAGGTGCCTTTGCTAATATCTGCTCTTCTGAGTACCCAGTCACCCGTCCTGAAATTATCTATTGGTTTATGTAGATGGTGGTACCGGGTTATCCTTTGTCGATGTGCCTCCACTGTTACTGTCGCTTGTTCTCTTCGTTCTTCTAGTACGTCAAGGCATATCCGTGCATCGACGTTATTGACGGCGTGGTCGAGGTCTTGGCATACCCGATGACTTGGGGACCCAACCTCCACTAGAATTACTGCATCCATTTCGTAAGTCAGTCTGAATGGCATTTCGCCAGTGGATGATCAGGGTGTGGTTCTATAGGCCCAGATTACATTGTTCAGCTCTTCAACCCAGTTCCCTTTTCTTGTCGTCAAGTCTTTTCTTCAACCCTTGCATGAGGATTCTGTTGGTGACCTCAGTTTGTCTGTTCGTCTGCGGGTGAGCTACTGAGGTGAAGAGCAATTTTATGCCAAGGTCCGAGCAGAAACTTCTGAATTTGTGGTTGTTGAACTATTTGTCGTTGTCTGTAATTAAAGTGTGGGGGATGCCGAATCTGCAAATGATCTCCTTCCAGAAAAAGTGCTATATCCGGGCTTCTATGATAATTACGACTGCTTCTGCTTCTACCCATTTCATGAAATGGTTAATGGCCATGATTAAGAACTTTTTCTGCAAGGTAGATGGAGGAAAAGGACCCAGGATGTCCATCCCCCACATGGCAAAAGGCCATGGGCTGCCGATGGGATGCAGAGGCCGAGAAGATTTGTGGCTAAGTCGGGCATGTGCTGGCACTAGTGACATGATTGTGTTAGCTACTGGGCATCCTTGGACATGGTGGGCCAGTAATACCCCTGGAGCAAGGCCATTCTAGTGAACGAATAGTGGGACTCATGTGCACCACAGATTCCTTTATAGATTTCTCGTAGTATGTAATTTTCCTCCTCTGGGGAAACGCATTGTCATGACCCAAACTAGGAGTCATGATCGGCGCTAGGGGACGGGAATTCTTTCGAATCCGGAACCCGTAGCAAACCTTAGAAAATAAAATCATACAATAATTATATAAAAGTATGACCAAATTAAAATTTTTCTGAATCAATATATAAAATAAATACTCCAAATCCTTTTATAAATGAATACATATTCGTACAATGTTCAAATACAAATTCTCAGAGTATTTAATATCCAAACAAAATAATACACTTCCAATATAGTGACACTACTACTGCAGTTTCTAGAATACAATTCAAAGTTCAGAATATACATTTGCATAAAACAGCCGGGACTGAAGAACACCGACGAGGAACTCTACAACTAAGGTCTGATGATATGGAATCTCCTGAAAAAAAATAATTGAGGGGGGGGTCAGACCTCACTGAGTGAATTATTATACTATATATACATGCAAACTAAACCATAACAATCAGGCATTCTTATATATATATGTATATACACACATTTCACACGAATGCCAAACTTTGCTTTTATAAATATACTAAATGTAGAAAACATTTGTTTTAATTCATGAAGGATCTATAGAACCCTAAATAATAACAACCTCAAATAATCCCATCATCACTCTAGCCATACAGGCTCACTTGATTCCAAATAGAACACTTATTCCAATTTGGACAGCAGATTGGCCCCGAGACACTAAGTCGATCGAGCTCCAGCAGTCTGGCTGTCAGTGTGATTGGCCCCGAGACACTTGGTCAACCGAGCTCCAGCAATCACACTATCCATCACCTCACATCTCAATCAACCCAATAGATCATTCAATTCACTTATGGACAGTAGACTGGCCCCGAGACACTAAGTCAACCGAGCTCCAGCAGTCTGACTGTCAGTGTGATTGGCCCCGAGACACTTAGTCAACCGAGCTCCAGCAATCATACTATCTAACATACCATTAATCTTAGTCAAATCAATTAAATCAATTATAATCACCCAATTTTAACTCTCACTCAATCCTTATCTATCGTACCGGTACGTACACGGTCCTAATGCTGCCCACTAGGAAGCACGTTCTATTGATATCCTTCACTTTGAATAAATCATTCATTCGAAAAATAATTAATGTAGAACAATATTCATAATAGTAAAACCAACCATATATATATATATATATATACCAAAAATATACCTAAAATATACCCAGTATATTTCAGGTATATATATATATATATAGTCAAATAAAATATGAAATAAACTAAAGATAAATCATTAATATAGTTAAAAACAATTTAAATGAGTAACAATAATATAACATGCATTATCTTAAAAATATACTTAAATATGCAAAAGATATACCCTAAGTACTCAAATCATTTAATAAACCATTTATGCATAAATATTCATTTAAATACGTGTTTGTGTTTAACATATATTCACAAATATACTAAAAATAAACCTAATTATCTAGCATGCATATATCAAAAATAAACCCTAAATATACCACTAATGTGTTAGGTTTAATTTAATAATAAAACATTTATTTATTCGGAAATAAATAAAAAATATACCAAAAATAAACTTAAAAATAATTTAAATGTAGATTTATAATTTAACATGCAATTATTTAAGAATAAACCTAAAATCTACTGAAACTATACCTAAAGTATACTAATCATTTAATAAAATAATTATGTCTAAGTGTACATTTTAAAACATGTGTATATTACTCAAATGTATTAAACCTAAACCTAATTGTTTAATGTGCATATATCAAACTAACATGCATAATTATTTAATATGCATATATATAAGAATGCAACCCTAGATATACCAAAAATATTATAATTTAAATCATTTTTTTAAAACATACAATGAAAATAAAAAATTCTAAATAACGCACCCTATATGCAGTGTATATATATACAGTATAATAACTCACATGTTAGCGCTCCACGAGACAAACTCGGCGGGCCTGATCCGTTAGACCTCGGTCTCGACGCAGCTAGACAAACAAATGACAACATGAAATCAGAATAAATTTAACAAAAATTCTAAAGACCCGATCTAGAATTTTAGACACAGCTTTAGAATAGGAATTTGACCGGACATCACGTTTTACGAGAATTCTACCGAAAATCCGGCAGAACCTCCCCTGTAAAACGGACATCTCTCTACTCAAAGAGTAGAGCCGGTCCTGCAAAGAAATACACTTCGGAATAAACACAGGATTACAATCAAAATCCCTCGGTCGGACTCCAAACTACAATTCACCGACCGAGGTTTATAATACACAGAATATTTATAAAATACCAAAAATGCCCTTATATAATAAAAATACATTTTATAAATCCAAATTACGTAATTAACCCTAAAACATACTAAAAATTAATAAAAACCCATTTATTTAGAAAAATAGTATATTATATATAATTTGAAAATAATTTACGAAAAATAGTTTTAATTAGTTAAAAATACTAAAAATTTGCAGAAATCATTTTTATACCCTAAATAACTATTAAAACCAATTTAATTACATTTTTAACCAATTTAGTGTAAAATTACCAAAATACCCCTATATATATATATATTCACTATAAATGTTCAAAAATTCACCAAAAATTATATAATTACTCAAAAATTAATTTCTCAAGATATAATTCAATAATATCAATAAATATACTCAATTTACCAATTTATTTCAATTAAACACATAATTAACCCTATTTTTCAAAATTACCTAAACTTAATAAATTCCAAATAAATACATAAAAATTCACAAAAATTACAACTAAATTTCTATAATTAATTTCAACTCCTATAATAACCATAAAACACAATTTCATAATTTAATTAACTAATTTTCGAAAATTAGAAAATAATAATAAAATAATCAAAAATTCACAAAAATTAAAATAAATTCCAAAAATTCTAAAAAAATTACATCATGTAGATTAAGCTTCCAGAAACAAAGTTTGTGAAGGAAGTTTTCATAAATCAATCAAATTAAAGCTAAAAAAAATTCAAAACCCAAAATGGCTGATTTGAAGAAATTGAAACCTAAGCAATTCTAGACCAAATCAAGTGAAACAAAGCTTGGAATCACACTTACCAGAGCTCAAGGAGAAGATAGACACCGACGGCATCAAATTTGGTGGCCGGAAAGTGCTTGGTCGGAGTTAAGTTGATTTTTGGCTCTTTGAAGAAAATCCGGCCAAAACTCACCGGAAAAGAGTGTTTTAGGTGATGGAAATGGCTGGAGGTGGAAGAGGAAGGCTGAGAGGCATAGTAACAGGAAGAAAACCAGCTTGAAAGTGGCTGGAAATGGAAGAAAACGTTTTGGGAGGAAGAAGATTAAGGAGGGGCAAAACTGTAAATAAATGGAAGTTTTGGTTTTTTGATAAAAAATTATGTATATATGTATATATATATATATTTACACTATATATTATAATAATATAAAATTTCACATACATTAAATATACACCACACACATATTTTAATATGTTTAATAATTTATAAACTTAAAATTAATTAATACAAAAATTAAATAATAAAATTAAGGAAATTAATTAAGCTCTAATTAATTTAAATAAATACACATATATACATTTTATTTTAGCACTTTAAAATTATATATGAGTTCATGCAAATTCATAAAACTAGTCAAAATAAATAGTATTAATTTATTTAAGTGTCAATTTCCCCGAAAATATAATTTCCTGGAAAATTTTACATAAAATACTTAAAATAATATAAAATAATTAAAATTAGCTTTAAACAAACAACAAACTCATAAAATATCATAAATATATATACAAAAATTATTAACACCGCATATCCCGATGCAGTATAAAAATATTTAAAAATTCGGGATATTACACGCACTTTGACCAGGGGTGCGACAAGGATTTTCGGTAGAGCTCCCCTCGGTGGACGGAATAGTGGACTGCTTTGGCCTTGAGCTTCCGAGCTTGCAGCTTATCTTCTGGAAGTATGCCATGCTCAAGATATTAGATGATGGGCTGTATCCATTCCGAGACTACTTGTGTTCTGAAAACTTCAGTGTCCTCTGTGCTGGGATTGGTGAGTGATTCGGTGAAATTCATATCCCTAAATGCTTGACTATTCTCAGCTGTGGATTTAGCAAGGTAATCGGCCTCATTGTTGTCTTCTCTAGGAATCTGGACGATATTCCATTGGCCTCCATCTTGCTCAATGTGTTACAAAAGTCGCCTGGCTTTGTCGACGTACTTGGCGATGCAGGCATCTTTGACTTGAAATGCTCCGCTGACTTGGTTGACTACCAATTGGGAATCTGAGTGTATAATGAGGTGTTCGGCCCTGACTTCAGTGGCTAGTTTCAACCCTGTGATGAGTGCTTCATATTCAGCTGCATTGTTGATGGCATTATACTCTATGCGGACTGCATACTGGATATGAACTTTATGCGGTCCCCTAAGGATTATTCCCGATCCAGAACCCTGAGCTGAGGATGCTCCGTCAATATAGAGCTTCCATTCTGGTATCTTGGTTAAGGTTATATCTTCCGGAGCCATTTCTTGTACAAAATCTGCTAAGGCCTGGGCTTTCATCTGCTGTTGAGGCTCGTAATCAATATCAAACTCATTGAGTAAGACCGACCATTGCACTAGCCTGCCTAAAGTCTCTGGTCTCTGTAATATTTTTCACAGTGGGAAACGGGACCGGACTACGATATGGTGAGCTTGGAAGTAATGTCGAAGCTTTCGAGAAGCATGAACCACAGCTAAGGCTAACTTGTCCAGCATGGGGTATCGGACTTCAAGTCCTCGGAGCATCTTACTGACATAGTAAACAGGGCTTTACTGGCTTCCCTCTTCCTTTACCAGTACTGAAGCGATGCATTCTCAGCCAACTGAGAGGTATAAGTATAAGGTCTCGTTCGGTATCGGATGGCTGATTAATGGTGGGGAAGATAAGAATCTTTTAATTTCTTTAAATGTTGCTTGACAATTAGCGGACCACTGGAACTTATCGAAACTTTTGAGAGCTAGGAACAATGGTAGACATCGCCTAGCCGAGCAAGAAATAAAACACCCCAGTGCGATTATTCTACCATTTAGCTTTTGTCTATCGCAGATGCTCTTTGGTGCTGCCATGTTGAGTATGGCTTCCATTTTTTCTGGGTTGGCTTCAATGCCTCAGTGAGAAATCATGAACCCCAGGAACTTGCCGGCCTGGACTCCAAAGATGCATTTATCGGGATTCAACTTGATCCTGGATTGGCTTAGTAACTGGAGGACTTGATCCACGTCTGCTGGGTGGTGCTCAGAGTGCTTGCTTTTGATGATGATGTCATCCACATATACCTCTACGCTGGTTCCAATCTGGCTCTGGAGGACTTGGTTCATCATTCTTTGGTACGTGGCTCCAGCATTTTTCAGTCCGAAGGGCATCACCTTGTAGCAGTACAGCCCTTCATGCATGACGAAGGACATTTTCTCCTGGTCTTCTTTCTTCATAGGAATCTGGTGATAACCTTGGGCAGCATCTACGAAGCTGTATAAGCCATGGCCAGTAGTGGACTCGATGAGCTGATCAATCGTTGGTAACGAGTAGCTGTCTTTAGGGCATGCTCGATTGAGGTCGGTATAGTCTACACACATTATGTACTTCCTGTTTGCTTTTTTAACGAGTACTACATTGGCTACCCAGTCTGGGTGAGTAATCTCTTTAATGAATATGGCTGCTAATAGCTTCGCTGTTTCCTCGGCAATGATCTTTTGTCTTTCGTAGGCGAAAGTTCTTTTCTTCTGTGCTACTGGCTTGGCTCCTGGTTTGATGTTTAGGCAGTGACAGGCAACCCACGGGTCCACACCGATGATCTCGGAGGCTTGAGAAGCAAAATCTTCTGAGTGTCTAGTAAGGACATCCCTTAATGTGTCTTTGATGTTCTGATTAAGGGCATTACCAATTTTTATAGATTTTCCTCCCCTGATTCGCAATGTCTTTGTGTCTTCCACCGGTTGTGGATCAACGCCTTGCTTTTTAACTTCCTATGCTTCCAAATGAAAAGCCTCTGCTAGAGATTTCATGGTCATCTGATAGCATTGTCTGGCCATTTGCTGATCTCCCCTGATAGTAAGGATCCCCTTCTTGATCGGAATTTTCATGGTTAACTGCCGGATGCTGGTGACTACGTCTACTTTGTAAAGTACCGATCATCCTATTATCCCATTATAGGCTAGTGGTATGTCTACCACGTTGAATGGAGTCCGGATGATTTTTGTTTCCTTATCCTCTTGGTTTCCGAATTCTAAGTCCAGATTGACAATCCGCATTGGTTGCATCGTTCCCCCCATAAAAGCTAGTGATGGGGTTCTGGATGGCCGTTAAGTTAGTGATGGAGCCGCCCATAGCTTTGTATGCATTCCAAGATAAAACATTGATAGCACTCCCATTATCGACCAATAGACTTTTGACTCGATACTTATTTATGCATGCGATTATCACCAGGGCATCACTGTGAGGGTGATGTATATGCAAATTATCATCCGGGTTAAAAATGTTGTCACTTTTACCAGGTATCATTTTTCCTCCTCTACTGCATTTTAACCGTTTCCCAGTATTTTCTCCTCCTACAATCATGTTGATCGTCCCAATTGGTTCTTTCCTAGATTTCTTTGCCTCAGCTTTGTCACGGTCATGGTTTTCCATGTTTCCGCGTCTCCTCAGTGCGTCAGTGAAATTATCAAGCTTTTCCCGCTGTACCAGTTTTTTTATGGCACTCTTCAGTTCTCTGTAACCTTCTGTGTTATGGTCGTACTCTCTATGGTACTCGTAGTACTGGCTTCTATCATGAGTAAATCTCTGGCTCGGGCTGATTATCTTGGTCGATGTAATCTCCACTCAATTCTGCCTGACCCACATGAGGATCCTAGATCGAGAAGTGTTCAGGGGTGTATATCTGTCCGCTTCCCTATCAAATCTATCTGCCGGAGTTTTGAAATTCATTTTTGGGAAGCTTACTCATCTTTGCTTTGGTCGTTCATCCTTGGTCGATGGCCTGTCTTCTTCCCAACGCATCCTTCTGTCTTCGTCCATTTTTATCATCCGAACCGCTATCGTCATTGCCTCTGCAAAGGTACTCTATTCTTTAGTCATTAATTTGTCTTTTAGCTTTCCGAGTCTGGTGCCATTTTTCAAAGCTTCTATGGCAACTTCATCAATGAGGTGCTCAATCTGCATAGCTATTTTATTGAAACGGTCAAGGTAACTTCATAGAGATTCGTCAGCCTCCTATCGGCACATCTGGAGGTCGTTGATGTTTTTTGTAAGAGGGATATTGGTGATGAATTTGATACAGAACTGCTCCGCTAGGTCCTCAAAAGAAGTGACAGAATTCTTCGGGAGCCGATGAAACCATTTTTGGGTGCTCTTTATGAGTGTACTTAGGAAGACTCTGCACATGATTCCATCATTCACAATCTGGAGTAGCATCTTTGTCCGAAAAGCAGATATATGACTGATAGGGTCTCCTATCCCATCGTACTGATCAAGCTGCGGGATTCTGAACTTACTAGGAATCTCCATTTGAATTATTCTGCTGACAAACGGAGTTTTGCTATCCATCACCCATTCTTCTTCCTTCCTAGGTTTAGTCTGGGCTTTGTTCATTGCTTCCTTAACCTTCTATGCTAATTTCGAATCATCAAGAGTTGGGATGGATGAACTACACTCCCTTTCTGGTGCTTTACCCTTCCCTGTGCTCGTCCCAAGGGCTTGTCGAGGTGCTGTATTATCATTATTTGGAGCCGATTCAGTATGCTCGCTCTGTATTATAGTGCTTAGCTGTTGTTGCATCAAGGTTATATGTGCCTGAATATTTTTTATCATGGCCTCTTTGCTTGCTTGGTCAAGGCCGAGTGTTTAGGTTACTGTGTTTAGGTTTGGAGTGGTTATTATTGGTGTTTCTAGTAGGCTTGGAAAAGGTATTGAGGGTATTGATCGATGGTGCTGTAGCGAAGCGTAATATGGGAGATTTATGCCCAAGGACGGGTATCTCGGGGTGTTTTTTGGAAGTAAAGGTTCATGACCGGATGTGGCCCCAACAAGCTGCAAGGTGGGCAGTAGTATTATTGCTAGGAAAGGGTTTGAAAGGTTAGTCAAGAGGATAGGTGCAGAAGGATTGGTGCCGACCTCAGGAATTTGGGCCGGAGGTGGGCTAGAAGTCATAGTGAAGGTGTCTTTAGCTTAGCAAGTGAATTAATGGCTTTTCCCAAGGGGTTTCCCACAGACAGCGCCACTTGATAACTAATTTCCAGAACTCTTGGGCTGAACGTCATGCAAAGCACTGAACGGAGGGCAAGGTGAGAGGTGGGGGGAATCCCCACAAACACTCCGATGCCTAAGTTAAAGAATAGAAACCGGGAGGAGGAAAGATAGCTTGAATATATGTGAATGAGATGTCCCCTTATGAGGGGTATATGGTTTTATATATAGCGATACTCAAACCTGGGAGGAATGGGATTCCTTGTGGGTCAGTGAATCATAGTCTTTGTAGGAGAGTGTTCCTTCTTCGATTAGAATTCCTCTTTGAGGTAGTTCTTTGGACGGATCTGTCTTCTCCCTTATCCATGTGTTCTTATTTAGGGCGGTAGAGGACCCCTAATTAAGTGGGAACATTCTAGATGGTATCAACTATGATCATCTATCAAAATAAGAAGTATGGTGATGATTTTAATTATGTGAAGGAGAATAAAAAAATGCAAAGAGAGTATATTAGATTAGGGGTTAAACTTTTTGTTAAATTTTGTTTTAATTAATTAATTTCTCTTTATACTTGTAGTAATTAATAAGTTAAATGATCAAAACAATGAAGTTCATTGATCATTACTTATATGTTCATGACAATCAATGAATTTTTAGGTTAAGATCAATGAATTTTGTAGCAGGTTCATAAACCTTCACTTGTAGGTTCACAGACCTGCACCTGCAAGTTCACAAACCTTTACCTGTAGGTTCACATACCGTCAGCTGCAGGTTCACATTCAATTTAATATTTATTTAATAGCACATGAACTTTCAATTAATAACACATGAATATTTTCATTACAACTAATGAATTTATATGTACAACCTAAACAAATACAAAAACTAATTTGTAGTCAAAATTCAATCTAAAAAAACAAGAAGAAGAAGAAGGAGCAGCCATTATTTCTTTATCTTGTTATTATTTCTTGGCTTACCTTTTTACTTATTATTTCTTGATCTTGATTCTTTTTAAATTTGATTTGAATAAGATAAAAAGAGAGAGAAAGAGAGAGAGAGAGAGAGATAAAAAATTTTTTAATAATGGTAAGAAAAAGAAGAAGGGATAATAACACAAAGATACAATGAATAAGAATCGAAAATTCAAAAATAGATAAAATCTTTAAATTTGATTTGAATGAGATAAAAAAAAAAGATGTAGTGTGAAGAAAGCAAAAGAGAAACACTAAAGAAGAAAAAAAAAGAAGAGAGCACAAAAAAAAATGTTGAGCACCAAAAACAGAAGAAGGCAAGCTTAAATCACACGTGTGAGGCACACACAATATCATGGATAGATGTCTATGATATAATTTACGGTGAAAGCGGCCTTAGTTATAGGATTATGGGTTTTTTCCATAAATACCCCAAAAGAGAAGCAAAATAACAAAAATACTCCAAGTCTTCTAAATTTACATGCATGCCCTATAACGTAAAAATAATTACACGAATGCTCCCACCTTCTTTTTTAACGTGAAAAAAAAAAAAAGTATTTCAAGTTGCTGCCCTCTCTTCCCCTTCTTCCTTTGCTTTCTCTTCCTTTAGCCAAATCCAAATCAAAATCCAAATAAAAAATGCATGAAATCTTTTAACCAAATCCAACTGATTGAGGTATGATTTATGTGTGTTTCTTCTTTTTCTTCTTCTTCTTCTTCTTCTTCTTCTTCTTCTTCTTCTTCTTCTTCTTCTTTGTGTTTCATCTTCAAGCTTGACGACTCCGTTCCCTACCCTTAGTGGTTATTTACTTCTTCTATTAGTTATGTTTTGGTGTGCGTTGATTTTTTTTTTTTAAATTTAATTGACAACTTGAGACAATTTTTTTTTTTGCTCTTTGCCATCTTCCTTTTTTTTTTTTGTTACTTCTTCTATTACTATCTCTTGCACCTAATTGCTCATACAGTTTAAAGGGCTTTATTTCAACGGTGAAAAAAAAGGGTGCTTGCAAATTTCAATGGCATTGGTGTCGGATTTGTTATGCATATGCAATTTAAGGTTGTGGGTTTTCATGTTTTAATTGGAATTTTCTTAATATTTATGCCAATTTCAATTTAAGGTTTTGGCTCAGCTATGGCTTTGGTGTAGCTTGGGGTTTGAACATCGGTTCCTTCTATTTTCTTATACCCTTTATTCCACTAATTCAATTTCTCTTTTTAGTTTTTCTTCTGAAGAAGTTTCAACTTTTTAATCATTCGAGCAAAATTGAATGAATGGAATTCATAAAAAATTTCATCAATTACATATATTTGCATAACCCATTATGTGTATACTGGGACAATTAGAAAAGATTACTATTGTTTAACTTTTTAGTTTAGGATTTAGCAATGAGTAAAAAATGGAACAACAGGCTTAATAGTAGGATTTAAATATATCTATTAGAATTGGGAGCTTCATCTAAGCTTCCTTACAATCTATAGATTTGTTGCCTTTATGAAACTTCTCATTCATGACTAGATACTAAGCACCTTATTTTGCTAATAGTTTTAAGTTTCTACAATAGTGTAGGTGTACCTTTGACTGTGTTAGGTCTTGATGCAGCCCATTCCCTTGGTGAATGGGTTGGTTTGTGCAAGATTGATTCTGAAGGCAAGGCCATGAAGGTTGTTGGCTGCTCTTGTGTTGTAGTGAAGGACTATGGTAAGGAGAGTAAAGGGGTTCAATATTGCTCAATAACACATCAAGTCACACCGAGTGGTAGTGGATATGGTTTTACTTAAACTTAATTGAGTTTTATTATAAAGGCTATTTTTCTTAGCATGATACCCATATTATCCTATAGGATTTTGGATTGTTTTCTATTTGCACTTTCAGTTGAGTTTATTATTATTATGGTGGAACATCATTTGTATTTTTATTTGAAGTGTCAAGATTGATTCTGAAGGCAAGGCCAAGAAGGTTGTTGGCTGTTATTGTGTTATAGTGAAGGACTATGGCGAGGAGAGTAAAGAGTTCAATGTTGCTCAACAACATATTAAGTCACACCGAGTGGCAGTAGATATGGTTTTACTTAGTCTTAATTGAGTTTTATTGTAAGGGCTATTTTTCTTAACATGATACCCATATTATCCTATTGTATTTTGGATTGTGTGCTATATGCACTTTCGGTTGAGTTTATTGTTATTATGATGGAACATCATTTATCTTTTTATGTGAAATGTTAAATTACCAACAACAAAAAATATTTGATTGGATCATCATTGAGCTCAATTATATTGATTATTTGTGGGCTTTGCTTCTTCTATTATTTGATTCAAATTTTTGGCTATTTTAAGGGAAAATAAATTTTGGGATTTGTTTGATTGTTTGAGTTTTAATTCAAAGTTTCAATTATTATCAGAAACCAAACATAAACCAAAATGTTGCAAAAATAAGTCACACATAAAAAACACTAGAAAAATACAATAATCTCTTACACTTTTATTCAACTCATTATATTTTTCATTACTTTTGATTACACATATTATTATTATTGTTGTTATTATCATCATCACCATCTGCATATATAAAATAGTATCAGAAACCCAACATAAACTAAAAAGCAACAGAAATTTAAAAAAAAAAACCATAGCAACATACTTAACACTATGTTCACCAGAAACATCATATTGGTTAGGAAGAGACACATAATTATCCTTTTCAACAACCTATTAAAACAAAAAAAAATTCATCCATAAACAAAATACAATATATATATATATATATATCTCCACTCAAATTATAAGCAGCTTTTATAGCAAAATCAATAATAATAAAAAGATTATGCAGTCTCTTCAACCTAAAACAAAAACATCAAAAGCAAAATTAGAAATAAAAAAGATACTAGATTAATATAACAAAAAAACGTACGCATTAAATTAGATACTTTAAACACTTCATCACCATCAACACCATCTTTAACAGAATATCTTTAGTATTAGAATTAAAACCAACACTCCAAGACAATTTCTTATCACCCTTAAAATAAAAACATAAAACAAAGTATTAGAAACCAAAACGATACAAAAATAATAAAAGAAAATATATCCCAACAAAATCCTTTAACTTATCACCACCATCAACAGTTTTAACAAATTCTAGATCATAAGGATCATTTTCACAACCAACAATATCTCTTAAATTAAAACTAAAAGCACCAAAAATACATCCACCTTTCTCTGCACTTTTAAAACAAGATCAGAAACACAAAATGTAAACCAAAAAGCAACAAAATTAAATATATGCTACCTAATAAAAAGAAATAATTTAACTCATCACCACCATTACTAATAGTTTCAACAAACTTTGAACCATAAACGCCCTTTTTAAAAGTAGCAATATCTTCTAAATTAAAACTAGAAGCACTAAGCATATCCAATTTTTCCTGCACTTTTAAAATAATATTAGAAACTAAAAGTAAAGCAAAAAGCAACAAAATTAAATACATACTACCTAATAAAAGAGTGTATCGATTCTTGTACCTCTCACATACTAAGCAAGTGCTCTACTATCTGAGCTACACTCATATTCATCTTTCATTTACTAACACATTATTAAATTATGTTATGATTTGTTTCATGATTGGTTCTTCAATTTGAAGTTATAAGGCATTATTTTGTATTTTACAAACACATTAGACTACTTGAAATCTTAAAAATGTTAAAATTATATTTTTCATGCTTGAAATATATTGATAAAATTGATTATAAAATAGAATCATTAGAAATTTAAATTATAATTTTATTTTCCTTACCTGAAGTTCTATTCTCGCTTTTTATAACTAATCATATTAGTTCAATTATAATAAATGTTATAACTTTTACACATTAAGAACTTGAATATTCAATTATGTGTAGAAAATTTGTTGCATGTGAGTTGTTTGTATTTTGACCATTACATTTTGTGTATTCTTATAACCCATTAAAGGAATTTATGAAATAAAATTCAAAAAAATATATTGGCTAATGCTTCACTAATAAAAAAAATGGGGGGGAAATTAAAAAATATATTTTTTTTTAAACAAAAAAAAAAAGAAAAAAATAAAGAGAAAATAAAAAAAGGAAAGTACAAAAATTAAAAATTAAAAGAGAAAAAATAAGAAAAAAAGATAAAATAAAAATTTATAAAAAAAAGAGAAAATAAAAAGAAAAAAGAAAAAAGAAAAAGACAAAGGAAAAAAATATAAGAAAAAAAGATAAAATAAAAATTTAGAAAAAAAGTAAAAAAAATAAGAGAAAAATAAAAAGAAGAAAATAAAAATAGTTAAAATTAATTAAAAAATAAAATAAAAAGATAAAAAAAAAATAAATAAATAAATAAAATATATGTATATTTTTAAAAAGATAAAAGATATTTTTATAATTATGATATAACTGAAAATTTAAGATATTTTTATTGGCTATCATCCAAAAATGGAACATTTTTGTAAATGTTTCGTGGGATAATGCTTGGATTGGGCTCAGAAATCCGATGGGTTAGGTCCGTCATCAAACTGGACCAAGGCGCCCACTCAAAACAAAAGGTCTAAAGCAAGGACAAGACCTGTCTGCGAAATAGTAAAAATAAAAATAAAAAACGTTTCAACGTCGAGATCGCAAGCAACAGAAAAATTGTAGCGCAGAGGCCACGCTCACGCTCGCTGCTCTCGCTTTCATTATTGAGATCTACCGTTTCCTTTGTCCTCTCCTTCTCGTCGCCAAATCAATCCAAAGAGCAACCAAGGTACCGATAACGGTTCTCCCTCTCTTTCCTCTGTTTCTCTGCTACTAGTAACTGAGATCGTATTAACTGATAGGATCACAGATTCACAGATCTATTTTTTTTTTTAAAGTCTTTGACTCGTTGCTCTTTTGATTCGGTTTTTGTTGCTTGTTTTGGTTGAATTTTGATGGTGATAGGAACTTAGAGTTGACGAATTTATTGAATTTTCATTGTTAATTGGCATAGTCGATCGCATAGCGGAGTGGATATCGCGTTAGACTCCGGATCTAAAGGTCGTGGGTTCGAATCCCACTGCGATCGCTTACAATTTTTTTTATAAATTTTTTCATTGCTAATACATACATGTCTAGATGATGTTAAGTTGATAGTGTAGCTGGTATTGAAAATGCTTGCTAAACATATATGCATATATACATAACTTTGAGGCTAGATTATTGAATTTGACTATATCTGCAATAGCTCTAAAGGGGTTGCTCTTGTGAATTTAGATTAGCTATTTTCTGTTATGATTGTTTACTTTGGCTTCTGAATTCGTTTTCTTGATTCCGATGCTTAGAAGTTTCAATATAGCTCGCCTTGAAAGAAGTAGGCTTGTGTACTGTTGTATGTTGTTGAAAAATTATTAGTAGTTTCTACATTGTGGCCTCTTTATTTCATTCATTGTCGTGCCGAGTTTGCTCAACGTTGGCCGAAATTTTCATAAGTTATTGATTTGTATCTTCTAGTACTATTATTTTTTAGTGTTTTGTCTGAGCCTCTAATTATGTTTGAGATAATAGAATTACTGATGGGATTGGATTAGAATAAGAATATAGGTTTTGCAGTAATTGATTTGCATTCATTATATATGTGCATGAACTGTTAGTATTTTGAAGATGTTGCAATATGACCATTAATAGATCTACGTAGTGTTTACAACCTTGAAGAAATAACTTGCATGAATAGATTTTCACTTTTGTGTATTGAATAAGTTCTAGTTGAGGGAGAATTGAACTGAATGTTACAAGATGGTATTGAGTTCATATTCTCTTGAGGTTTTGATGTGTAAGCATAGACATTTACAATGCAATTGCTTGTTTTGGATGTCACGGTTGAATTTACTGATTTATGATTGTATGGCCATCATTATTTATAAATGTGGCTTTTGTTTTTGCTTTTGCAGATGTTTGATGATCAAGATTTGGGATTTTTCGCCAATTTTCTTGGCATTTTTATATTCGTTTTGGTGATTGCTTACCACTATGTAGTGGCTGACCCAAAATATGAAGGAAACTGAAAGGTGCTTGTAATGTCAATTTTGTTAGCTTGATGGGTTGTAATGGAAATTTCGGCCCTCAGAAGATACCCTGGTTATGATCTTTATTGTTTGAATGATCTATGGTTATCATCATTGAAACATTTTAATTAGCATGTCGAGGCTACACAGTCGCACAGATCATATCATTCTTCATTACCATAATATTTATCCTGTCGATTAGCATCTTGTATTTGTAGACTGGGGATGCTTTTTCTCTTGCTGTTAATTGGCTACTTTTGCAAGTGCTATGAATTATTACGATAATAATCATGTTGTTGCTTTTGATGAACTCTGCTTCATTAGTGCAAGTAGCACCAAGTGGAGGAAGAAATAGAATGGCTTCCATTTAAAAACGTTGTTTGAATTTAAGTGCCTAAATGTACTAAACTCTGTATTTGTCAACCTTATCGGTCATATCATTGGACAATTAAGTGGTGAACATGTCATTCTTGACATGATTATGCATATAAAAGTATCACCATTATGATGAGTGGACACTAAATCTATCTTATATACAGGGAAAATATTTTTTAGACAAAAATATATTTTTATTTTTTATATATTCACAACAATAGTCTTAATTTGATTTTTAAAATTTTTAAAAATTGATAAGAGTAGTTTTAATTTTAAAATTTTATATTTAAAAATGGTATAGATTTAAATAAAATTAGAATAATTATATTATATTTATTATTAAATTTAAATAAATTATTAAATTAATATAGACTTCATATTTATTTTAACTATATTATAGATAAAAATAATATTACTCTTCTATATTACTTTTTATATTTTTTATTTTTTATGTACAATGTTTAAAACTATCACTATATGAATATTTTTAAAGAATTGTTTTTATATTAGTATTCCTTTTCATAATAACTCTTAAAATATAATATACATTTTATATAAATTATTATCAATAACATATATTATTTATTATTAATAATTTATTCTATTAATATTATAATAATCTTTATTTTTAATAAAAAATTAACATGAATTATACATTTAATAATTATTTTAACTACATGCATTGCACATGAAAAAAAAAATAGTCACTAAAAATGTGGTGTAAATGAATTTCACAAAATTTTATGAAATTCATTTGCAAATTGAAATGATTCATGTTTAGTTTAAATAAATTTTGTATTAAATTTATTTGTAATTTTAAATTTTCAAATTTGTATAAGTAATTATAACTAAATCAAATTCTATCAAAATGATTGAAATTTTCAAATAAATTCTATAAATTTTAAATCTATACTTTTAAATGACTAAAATATTTCTCTTTATTTTTATTTTCAAAAACATTTTTATTTTTAAAGATGTATTTTTAACAAACACTTAAATTTAAAATTTATAACAAATACAATATAACAAAATATGCAATTTACTTCAAAAGAATTTCATAAACTATTTATTTAAACTAAACAAACTTTATTAATAAAAATTCATTTCATCTAAATAAATTTTATTAATAAAAATTCATTTGTAAATGAAATGAATTTTTTTTGGAATTGAACTAAATTCCCAATTAAAAAAAATTGAAATTGCAAGACCTCAATTAAATATTTTTCAAAATTTTAAAAGCTTGAAGCTAATAATTACTTGGCAAAATAAGTAAAATTACACAAAGAATGCAGAAGAGACCTCATTTACAACAATCCTAAAATGCAAATTCCACATAAACAATACTACACATAGTCATACCGTATCAGTCTCCGTACTTTCACACAGTAAAAAAAATTTACTATTGCTCTGTTCATCTTTCCCAGTTTCACTCGCTCACTTGCACCCAACATCTTAAACATAAAAACGAGAGCCGTTAATTAAAAAACAAACAACCCGAAAACCCGAAAGCAAAGCGGATAACCCTAAGAACAGAAACCCGGCAAATCCTAACGCTATAGCAATATACGATTGCACACAAAACGCATTATTAGCTGTACACGTGTCTCCGCCCTTCAACGTCTTGGCCAGAGCCGTCGCCGCTGAGTCCGCCGATAATAGCAGGTACGCAAACACCTAAACAACCACAAAAAAAAAAAAACCGCCTTACATCTCTGTAGAAACCTCAAAACGTAAGAAACGTTTCTGCTTTAGTTGTAATTTGACCTGATCATGACCGAAATCGAACCAGACTTGCAGAATTTCAGGGAAGACGGTGGCGCCTCTTGAAATTTCCCAAACGGAGGCCGCCATTTCAAAAAGAGAGTATATAGCGACGATTGCATTCGCCGCGAAAACGTATCTATTAAAAAATTAATTAATTAATAGCGGGAATAGAAGAATTTAAAATTTGAAATCTAAGATTTTGGTACCTGAAAGCGTCGAAATCGTACCAACGAGGAGAATCGGAGCCTCGAGAGTTAGTGAGCATGAAAACAGAAGAAGCTATGGAGAAGCAGAAAGTGGAGAGACGAAAAACGAGAATAAGCAAGTTGAAACGTTTCAGTTTTTGGACGGAAACAGTGGAATAAAAGTGAGGAGTTGGGATCCGAGGGTGAGGTGAAGGAGATGGAGTTTCGCCGTTACGGAGGGACTGTGGAGACCGCATGGTGATGAAGAAGAAGATGATTGTTGATGAGGACGATGAAGTAGAGAATTAGTCATGAGATTAGGGTTTGCAGAAGCAGGAGAAGTAGGAGGAGGATGAGATTAGAAGAGAGTGAAGGATTTGAAGTAGTCACGGGAAATGGATATGGCATGGCAAGATTTTCATGAGGAAAATAAAAGAAATGTTAAAGAAGAAAAAAAGAATTTTAAGTGTGTGAGGGTTGGTGTGTTTGGACGCTGAGAAAGTGTTTTCTTTAATTTTCTTGTTCTGTTGAGAGGAAAAGGAATAAAAAGAGAGTATCAACTATCAAGCAGCCAGACACGAAAGCAGGAATTGCGGGGTTTTGAAGACTTAAAAGGCCCTTTTTTTTCTTTTTATAGCTTTACCTTTCATCTTTTGCCAAAACTATATATATAATTTTTTTAATAAAAAAGAATCCCTAAGCAATTGATGCGCTGAAAGGAAATTATACTAATACACAATCCAACTTTCCACATTTTTTTTTTAACTTTATAAATTCTTTGTTGGTGGCTACGATTGATTTTTCTTGGATTTTTTGAAGAAGAATTAAATTCATAATATGCTTTTGTTAATCTCTTTTCCAAATTAAATCCTTACATCTACTCTTTTAATTATATAAATTTAAGAGTTTGTTGACCAAATAATTTTTTTAATTATTTCAAATTCTTAATTTTTACTTAAGTACTATTATTTTTGAATTAGAATTGAAATTATTTTACTTATTAAGTACAAGTTGCTATGTTTGTCCTTTTCATCGGTTTAACCTTGTTCCCTACTTGTCATAATTCTGTGAAGATCATAAAGTTATTTTGCCAGTGTGAGCATTTGTTGCTTCAGTTCATTCAAAAACAAAAAAGGTTTTTAGCTTGAGGGCTTATGCTTTCATGAAATTGCAAATGAATTGTGCCGGCCTCATCGTAATATACCAATCATGCCACTTTTAATTTCAGTAATAGTAATTTTTCATTTATCGATTTTCGATAAAAAAAAAACCAAAATACTAATATAGACAAATAAAAAGAAGATATAGTAAAATAATTTTTAATAATAAATTAAATGTCATCCCATGTGAATTATTTTTATTTATACAATAAAAGCAAAATTTAATAAGAGTTACATAATTTTTAATTCATTATTAAAAATAATTTTACCTCATCTTCATTTCCTTATTTGTCTACTTCAACATTTTTGTGTTGATTTCATCGAAAATCGACGAATGTAAATTATGTTACTAAAATTAAAAATTAAGAGTTTTTATGTGCTCAGTTGATTTTTTAAAGACCACAACATCAAGATGGACTAGAAGAATGCTACAATTGCTAAATATAAAATAAAAACATCAAAATTTGAAGAAACGATATAAAATTTTCATTCTAGTGATTACTAGCAAAGATGTGCAAAAAGGATGCAAGTTATAATGGGATTGATAATGAAAATTAAAATCGAATGTTACATTGTTTACTATTTATATGTTTTGACGCTTTCCACTCTCTCCCTCGATTTCAGCCATTGGGAAGGCAGCAAAATGCAGCAGTATATATTGGATCATAACATTTCTTGTGATTTTCTCACGCACCGGCTCACTTTCTTCCTGAACTCCTCCTTGCTTTCTCTCCATTGTTTCTACAAACATATAATCCAACCAATGTTTAAAATGTGGGTGTAACTGCAGTCACCAAAAAAAATACTAAAAGCATAAAGTAATGTTAACAGTGGCTGCACTAAATTTTGCAGCATGCAATGTGTTGGGACATAAAATAATGCGGATAATGCAACTCAATCATGGCAAAGATATGAGAATGAACAAGAAGCAACCAAATTCTAGGAATTGAGCATGTCCATCTTTTTGAATCATAAGAATCTTTTCAACTATCAAACTATATTTTTTTTTCACTTATCTGGGTATTGGTGCCAGGGGCACGGTGGTTTATAGGCAGTGGCACTGACAATTCATCACCAATGAGATAAATGGTTTTGGGAGTCGTAGCAAGAGTGACTACTAAGTTCTGGTGGTTCAGTGGTCTGATTAGAGCAATGGTAGTAGTGATGGGAACAGCATTGGAGATTCAGCAACAATCACGCTGGTTTACCAATACCAATAGCAGGTGACATTTCCAATGGTCAATTTTGTACTAACATACAGACCTGATACTATTGAGTTGAACTACAACTTCGCTTAAAAAATAAAGTTCAATATCTAAATTAAGATCTAGGCACTTCCTACTATAAAGAACATGGGATTCTAAATCCCCATCCTAATGTACTGAAAAAATAACAGGATATTCTGAGGTCCTAGGATTTTAAATTAACCCAGTCAATTTCCAGCAGAAAGGCAAGCCCCAAAAGAATTGTAAAATAAATGAAATCTTAGACATACCGCCGCATCAACATTGGCAGGAGACTCATCATTAGGACTGGAAAGCATTGATATGATACTCAAAACAATGCTTTCAACCTGCAAAATGCAATCACAAAGTTGAATATAATCAGTAACAAGAAAGTGAATGGCAACACGTCAAAATAGAATACAGACAAAAAGATGGAAAAACAGAATTATGCAAAATATTAAAGATTATGCACAAAACAGAAACAAAAAGGGAAAACTAAAAGTCTACTAATAAATTGGGATTAGGTAAAAGTCATGCATATTCAACATAAAATGCTATCTGAATTAGTATCTAATCCGTAGTTATAGAAAATTGCAGTTCTTCCTTCTCTAATTTCCTCTTTTGTGCAAACATGGCACTAGTGTATTTCTGCTGCCAGTTGTTGAGTCTGCAGTTCCTTCATTTTTAATTACTTGGGACCTTTTTGTAGTCCATACTTTGGTGGGATGTCGAATGCACTTTTCAAGCCAGGGAAATTACACCAACAACATGTTTACTTATGCACTTGAAAATGCTACTTTTTTCAACAGTGGTTCTCAAATCAACAGTTACCACATGTATTAAAACAGTCTGACTCTCCTTCCTTTGCTGCTTCACAAAGTTCCTTTCTGACATTCTCACTTCCATGGGCTTCTCCCTTCAGCTAAAAAAAATCAAGATGACCAAGTTATGAAATTCACTTTCATATACCATATTGACATCACTGCAATCTTTCACTTCCTTCACAAATTGATTGGCTTTACATTTCCACATAACCAATGGCTAAAGATAATAAGTATCCCCAACCCAAGTGATCTTCTTAGAAACTAGAGTTGTGCCAGGACTCAGGAAGAAGCACCTCAATTTGGGCTACAATTGTAGCCCCTTACAGTTGGTGCAGACAAGCAGTTAGGTCCTGCAGTTATGTCAAGTTTCTGTCCTTACAGTTGCACATCATCATGTTGCACTGCCAATCAGAATGGCCATCCGATGTTCGTGCTAAAAATTTGAGTAAAAACATGCATGAATGCAAAGAGTTACCATAGAAATCTCCTGTGACACATATCCCCGTCCATGAGTGAAGCAATGATTCAGAAATAGACAGCTTCCCAAATAGTTACAGCTTTCCAATGGTTAGATGATACAAAAACTACAAATTTTACAAATAACATGGGAGAAAAATGCCACATTTACCATATAGCTTTTTGCATTCATAGTGAGTGAATACAAACAAAGAGCACGTCAATTGCAAACAAATACTATAAATAGTTAATAAGCAAAAAAAAAAGCAGAAAAAGAAAACAGAAGAAATTATGCAACGGATAGTAATTTAATAAATGCAGCAAATAACAAAATACTATAGCATCACATACTGTATGGACTGGATTCCAACGCTCAGTTGCTAGCTCATAACCATTTGGGTCATCACCAGGTGGATGGAGAATTGATATGCAAACCTTCCCATCTGCATAAACTGTTCAGAGGTAGCAGCATCTTAGAAGTTTGCCCATCTCAAGACAAATACTAGCATAGTATGAGCAAATGCGAAAGCAAATATTGCACAATTAAATAAATTATTAACATGCAATTTAGTAGAAATATTAAGAGGCAAAGTATTCACCATTAGGATGCCACATCTCTGAAGTAAATCTCACAGTAGGAGGACTGTTGGGATAGTTCTCTGGAAAGGACATGATGGCACTGAAGAAGCCTCCTTCACTGCAACAAGAGAATTGAGTATTAGCAATACAAATACATAACTTCACTGCAACAACATAACTTCACCCTTTCATAATACACATATGAGCAGCCAGTTTGCAAGCCATAAGCTCCTAATACAGTTAACCTTAGATAACATATTGGATTATATTTCTGGAAGCTCAGATGTGCTCAATGCATTCTTATGTAAAGAGTCATTCTATCAATTTTATTGCTACATCACCACAAAGAACAAGAACAGTAATGAATCCCAAAATTACATTAACTTTACTAGTTCTCAGTGAATAATCAACAAGTACCCAATATGACAAGGAGACTAAACTTTCACTATTCTGCAGCTCCTCAAGCAGTGTTAAATCATATTCATAATCAAAACAAAAAAGTTGCTACTGCTAAAATCAAAGTTAGCTAAACAAAAAGCAAATATAGCAACCATTGATAATCCTACCAAAAAAAAAAAAAAACTAACAGTTATAAAAATAATCACCCTCAGAAACCATCCTATCTTCAATATAATCAGATAAAATAAAACCCCATAAACCTTGAAAGCAAAATTAATCAACCACATTAAAATTCATTCATAGAACAAATTAAAGCAATATACAAACTGGAAAAACACACACAAAAAAAAGGCTAGAAACAATCATCAGATTCAGAGAATCTAACAAGAAACATAATATAAACAAAAGAATTACACTAAGTGCTTACTACAAGGTATCAGGCGGTCCCATAATTGAAACACTCCATTCAAAGACATTGCTCTCATCGACCAAACCAGCAGAAAATCCATCAACTGGGTTTTTACAAAGATCTGCAAAATCAATAAAAAAAAAATCTTTGAATTGCTATAAATCAAAAACTTCGATAAACATCCTCTTTTAAACTTCTATATACATAAAGAAACAAAAACCCAGTTGGGAAAAAGATAAAATTGGTGGGTTGTTGACCTCTGAGCTGCTTTTGTAGAAGGAGACTAGCTTGAGAACCGGCCATTGATTAGGTAGAGCTTAAGAGACCGCAAGAGAAGGGATGGATGGAGTGATTATTAGAAGGGACTGCGCTGTATTCTAATATATTTTTTATTTTATGAATAAAAAAATAGAAATAATTAATTAAACTTTTGGGTTCGCAGATTTCAAATTTGGGTCGCCATTTATAGAGGAAGAGAAGAGAATTGCAATTTGCAGAGCAAAGTTTGAGTTCTGTTTGGGAAGGGATAACTCTATTCTTCTCTTTTTCTTTTTCTCTGTGGGAAAATCAGGGGGTCCAGATCCTCATGCGGGTCTAAGTTGAATTTCTTCGAAATTCAAACTCGTTTTTTAATTATTTCTAAAAAAAATTGGTTAAGGAAAAAAATTAGTATAAATTAATAATTTAGTACAAAACCAATTCAACTAGGAAAAATTTTTTGGTTAAATTACAAAATTAGAATTTTAAAATTTTCAATTGAAATTTGGTTCTTTTGTAATGTTTTTTTTTTTTTTTTCATTTGTGTTTTGTGATTAGTGCTGATTTAAAAAAAATTAACCTAAATAAAATTTTAATACAAATTTTTTTACTTTATAAAATATTTTCACACAAAAATTTTTTAGTAGATTTAATACTACTAAACTAATCTTTAAATTTTAACTGCAATTTATTTTTTTTTGAAAAAATTTAATATTATTTATAAATTGTTGAAGTAAGATATGGTATTAAGAAAAAATAGAAATAATTGACAAGTAATGAATTGTAATTTATCACACCTTTTTTTAATCAATTTATCAGACTTTTTTTAGGGATTAAAGGAAGGGTAACCTAGAAAATAAAAATCTTAAATAGAAATAAGTAGACATAATTCCAATTTTTTTTTTTTTTAACATAGAATAATTACAACTTAGATGGGTGTGAGCGACTGACTTTGCTGTACTTTTTTGGGGTCAAATATTGGAGTTGAAAATTATAATTATATGGTCAATTTTCAAAAACTAAAAAATAACATAGTTGAATCGTTTGAAATTAGTTATTTTTTTTTATTAGCTTTAAATTACTTTTTTTTTAAATATTTCTTGATTAAAAAATATAAATTCTCTTCAATTATTTTTAGAGCAAAATTTTTCAATGTTTGAATAAAAATTTCTGAGTATCTTTTATATATCTTTTACCATTAATAATTTATATTTTATATTTTTAAAATATACTTTTATTATTCCATCTAAAATACATTAATTCCATTATATCTAAACTGTGGAAAAAATTATGTTTTCTATTCCATGTGAAATTTCTCTTTTTTTTTTAATCCAACTAAAGACACCTTTTAAAATCACTTTTCTCAAAAAAATAAAAAAATAAAAAATAAATAAAATCCCTTATTTTAAAATACACATTTTTGTTCAATCTACAACACTTTATTTTCGCTACATCTAAAACATGACCATCAAAAATCATGTCTTCTATTCCACATAAAATATCTCTTTTTTATTCAATTAAAATTAATTTTTCCTCTACTATTTAATGTAAAAATAAAAAAATATATAAGTTATCAATCAAGTTATATTTTATATTTTAATTTGTTTATTCAATAATTGCCATTATTAAGCATATTAGAAATATGTATTTACTCTTAATAAAAAAATAATTAATCAATTATTATGGTCATTTTTTAAATTTTAAATTTTATAAATTATTTTAATTACCAACAAACATTTACTTTAAAAAGTACTACCTAGTTATTTCCCAGAGATCCTCACATCTTAATTATAATATTATCTGATAGCTTGTATCAAATAAATATACAAAACTCATCTAAAAGTATAGTTTAAAATAGTTAAGGAAATTAGTGCTTATATGATATGATAGAGGTCAGAACTTGTCATGTTATATATATAACATAAAAAGAGATGCAGAATGTGTCAATCACAGGGAAATGGACATAATCCTCAATTATTTACACAATTTATTTCCTTTTTGTACAAACTACTTTTTAATGAAAAAGAAATTAAATTCTGTATTCATTCATTACAAGATGAATAATCAATTAGTGGGATAAGCTTACTATCTTATTCTCTACCTAATCTCATTAATTAATGGCGACAAGTTTTGCCTGTGAGTTCTTCAAATTGGCGGTGCAAATGTCAATTGACAATTGCATGTATAATTTACACATCGTGAAAGAGAAGTTAATCTAAGTAATAATGGCATACCGACAACCTAAATTTATTATTTTTGTTCAATTTTCTATTTTCTTGTTGACTTTAGCATAAATATGGACCTTTGTTTTAATAATATTTTAGAGATTTTTTTTTAGGTTATTTGATTACAAAATTATAGTGAAGCTCGTGTTTTTTTTTTAATTATATATAACTTTGACTATTTTAAAATTTAAACCAAATAGATTTCATAAAAAAAAAAAAAAATCTCCCATTAAAATCATCAAATCTTGTGAGGTAATCTTAATCAGGAGAAGGTTGATTAAGTTGCAGTTTTAGAATGAATGCTAATTAAAATTAAGCTTATAAATTAATGTTTAATGATCAAATAAAATATAGAAACATTTATAAAAAAAATATCTCATTTTTAATTGTTATATATAAAAATATTTCAAGTTTTCTAAATTTATAAATCTACTCGCTTCATTTAACACTTGTAGCCTTTTTATTTTCAAAAATGTCCATTAGGTTTCTCTATCGTTTTATGTTATCTTTACCTTTTTTATTTTTATTTTTCCTTATTTATATCTTTTTTTATTTTTAATTTTTTTTCTACGTCTTTTCTTTTTTCTTTTATTCTTTTTTTTCTTGTTTTATAATTTTTTATTTTATCCTTTTTTCTTATTTTTTTTCTCTTTTTAGATTTAATTTTCTTCTTCCCTTCTTTGTTTATTTTTTATTTTTATTTCTCCTTTTTTAAATATTTTCATTAATTTTCTCTTTTTTTTATTAATGAAACATTAGCCAACATATTTTTTGGGATTTTATTTCAAAATTTCTCAAGTGAATTATAAGAATATACAAAATATGATAGTCAAAATACAAACAATTCACATGCAACAAATTTTTTGTACATAATTGATTATTCAAATTTTAAATGTGTAAATAATGTAACATTCATTATAATTGAACCAATATTGGATTATAATAATAATATTTATAATACTTATAACAAGTTCTTCATGTGTAAAAGATGTAATATTTATAATTTTAATATTGCAACTACAAGAATTGGGTTAGTTTTGCTTCTCTTCAAACATATCATAACCTAATTTAATAATGTATCAGTAAATGAAAGATGAAGATGAGTATAGCTCAAATGGTAGAGCACTTGCTTAGCATGTGAGAGATACAAGAATCGATACCCCACGTCTCTATTCTTTTATTAGGCAACATGTAATTAATTTTGTTTCTTTTAGTTTATTTTAGTTTCAGATATTGTTTTAAAAGTGCAGAAAAATTTGGATGTGCTTTTGGTGCTTCTAGTTATGATTTAAGAGATGTTGCTAGTTGTGAAAATGGTACTTATGATTCTGAGTTTGTTGAAACTATTGATGGTGGTGGTGGTGATGAGTTAAAGGATTTCTTTTATTAGATAGCATGTATTTAATTTTGTTGCTTTTTGGTTTACTTTTAGTTTATGATTTTGTTTTAAAAGTGCAGAGAAAGGTGGATGTGCTTTTGGTACTTCTAATCCTGATTTTGGAGATGTTACCAGTTGTGAAAATGGTGCTTATGATTTAGAGTTTGTTAAAACTGTTGGTGGTGATGATGAGTTAAAAGATTTTGTTGTGGTATGTTTTATTTTTTATACTTTATTTTGTATGTTTTTAAGAGTGATAATAAATTGTCTAAAGATGTTGGTTTTAATTTCAATATTAAAGATAGTTCTATTAAAAATGGCGATAATGATGATGAAGTGTTGAAAGATTATAATTTAGTGTGTTCTTTATATATATATATATATATATATATATATATATATATATATACACACACACACACACTAATTTAGTATTTTTTGGTTTCGTTTTGGTTTCTAATTTTGCTTTTGACGTGTTGTTTTATTTTTAGCGTGAAGAGACTATACTTGATAATGTTAATCATCTTTTCATTTTTATTTATTCTACTATAAAAGTTGTTTGTGGTTTGCGTAGAGATTTTTTTTTTTTTTTGTGTTTTGTTTAAGTTTAACTTTTTTTTTTTGTTTTAATAGACCATTGAAAAGGGTGATTCTGTATCTTTTTATAAGTAATTTGGTGTTATTAGTAAACAAAATTTTAAGCATGCTTGTATGGTATTTTTTTAGATCTTTTGTGTGTGATTTATTTATGTTGCTTTTTGGTTTATGTTTGGGTTATGATATTGTTTTATATAATAATAATAATGATGATGATGATGTATTTAATCAATGATAATGAAAAAATATATTGAAACTTAAAAAATTAATATAATGAATATGTTTTTTAAGTTTTGGGTGTTGTTAAGTCGTAATAGGATGCAATCATTTTATATTGTGTTTATAATTTGGTATCGTTTTGGTTTTGGTTTGGTTTCTGATACTTTTTTATTTTAATTTGGTATCATTTTGGTTTTTTCTGATACATTTTTGTTTTATTAATGGCAAGTAGTTGTATCATGGAGTTTCTTTTGTATGATTGTTGTATTTATGCAATCTTTATTTTATGTGCAAATATTTCATAGTTGAAGGAGAATTATTATTTTGATTTTCTTTGAATCTATTTTTGGTTTCTGATTCATTTTTTGTATACTTTTTGTTTATTTTGGGTTTCCAATTCTTTTTTTTTTGTTTTAATTTTTTGGGTTTTGAAAAATATATATGAGATTTTTTATTTTGTCATGCAATATTATGTATTTATTACATAAAATATATAAGAGGTGATTGCTTCAAAACTTGTCCACACAAGCACAAAGAATTTTTTTTTTTTAAAAAAAAGATCTAGTACCAAGGTGCATTGTCAAAAGTGATTCAACTTGTATCGATCATGAAGCAATAGTAAAGCAACCCAAAGATGCAATAACAAAACAAGTGAACCATAAAAACTTGTCATTTTTTAACTTATACTTTCTTTATCCTATCATATTTCTATTCCTTCATTTTTATAATAACTGCATAAGAAAAATGATGATCAACAACATACGATCAAGTGAAGCAGCAAAATATGCTTTATAAAGATTGAAAAAATGAACAAAAATAAATAACATTGCACAAAATTAAAGGAGCCCTTTTTTTTCTTTCTTCACTTTTCTCTTCCTCCATTTTTCCACTAGCCAAAGATGGTAAGGTATTGCCAAAGCAAACATAAATGTTGTCATGAAGAAGAATTCGATTAATTGAATTGAAAAATCTTTCAATTCTGTCGATTTATCCAACTGATTTTGCTTTGAAAGCCTACCAAACCTGAGCACTGAGTTTGACAGCATTAGAGGCAATAGGCTTTGCATTGCTTGCCATCAATGGTGCAGGCTAAAGAAATAAATAATCTGTCTTAACCAATCAAACTTGTTTAGCAAGTGCAACTAATTTTGAAATTAAGCAACACAGTGCAACTCAAGAGAAGCCAAATAATAATAGATTGCTATCTACACCAAAAGGTGTTCAAACACCATGAAATCGAGATCCCAAAATACCCAACAAATATTGAATGCTAACCACCAATATGCAGGCAGAAACAGCTAAAACCATTTAAAAAAAAAATGTTTCATCTATGACACGAATAGTATCTTCTTATATTCAACTAAACACCTCTACAATCATCGATTAGTAAAACAAAAGAAAAAAGAAATTGAAACTAATCACCAAAATATAATAATAATACTAATCAAATAAATAGATAAAAAAAAAAGGAAATTAAATTAATGAAATTGAATCAAAATGAAGAGAAAAAAATTGCAAATTCAGAAGCAAAACAAGAAAAGTTTTTTTTTTTTTTTTAAAATTAAAAACTTCAAGAAAGGGAAGATATGAGTTTAATAATTTTGTGAATAGATTGATTTAAAAAGAGATATTGGATTGCATGCATTTAATGATTGTATAAAATGATAAATCTCAATGAAAATGCTTACATTTGATTCTTGTTGAATTTCTTCTTGAATCTGAATGACAAATCAAATATTTTTTTTTATTCTTTTTTTTTTTTTTGAAATCATGGCGATGTTTTTTTTGTTGTTTTATTTTGAACAATAGGCTAATAATGGTAGTTGATGTAATGGAGGTAGAGATCTTGGTTTTACACCAAAATAATGAAGTTTCATTTTTGTGTGTTTTGTAGAATGTATATGTGTTTTTTGGAGAAAGGAATTCGATTTGTTTTTTTGAAAAAGAAAGAAATCAGTTTGGATATGATGTAGAGTGATTGTAGATAAAGGAGAAATATGAGGTAAGTATTTTTGTGTTAAGAGAGAGCTATTACAGAGCTTAGGAAACATGTTTTTCAGGTGAGGAAGAAATGAGGTAGAGACGTAATTAAAGTTTGAAAAAGGGGCATACTCGTAAATTTAGAAAACTTAAGATATTTTTTATTATTTTGCTTCCATTTTGGAGTATTTATGAAAAAACTTAGAAAATATATGAACAATACAAAAATAAGTAAATATATGAGTAAGGTTGCAATATCTTAATGTAAGACTTTATAATAGATTAATAGGACTCATAAGCCCAACAAGCATTAAGCTTGGTCCACCCAATTATAGGTTATCCTATAAGGTAAGGAAGCTCTTCATTGAAATCTCTATGAGCTCTTGAAGGTTTTATTTTCCATTTGATTTGATCTCCTATGATCCACACATCCTCTATTTTGCCTTTATTTTTAAGCACCTTTCATCAAAAGTGAAAGCCATAAGCTTACAGAGAGACTCTACATGTAATAACCCTTATTTTTTAAAAATTATTTTATTAAATAATAAGATATGCAATGTTAATAAACTTTAAAAGTTATTTTAATTATTTTGCTATTTTGTGATTTATTATCATTATTTTATGTTTCAATGAATTCTCTATGTAAGTATATTATTTTGGAACTTATTATTTTAGACGTTTAAATCTCATTGTGTATATTTATTATTTTTGAATATTATTATTCTAATAATGTTAATTTAGTGCATGGTTATTATTTTTATTATTATCACAATATTATTTTAATATTAACATTTTAAGTACATTATTATTATTATCTTATTCCTATTGATTGACATTATTGTATAATTAAAATATTTCATAAATATTGTTTATATTATTGTTATTTTCAAATGTTATTGTGTGTTATTATTATCATGGTATTATTTTTATTATCATTTTTATTTTTTTCATTGTTTAATATTATTAGAAATATTATTTTTATTATTCAAATTATTTTATTTATATTATTAATTTCAGTTGTTAATATTATAATATTTATATTGTATTAGTGCATGTGTGTGTACCTATATATATATATATATATAAAAGCTTAAGAAATGGGTCAGGCCATTCTTTTCTTCCTTTCATTTCATTTCTTTCACTTCTTTTTTTTTTTTAGTTTAGTTTCCTTTCTTGTCTTTGTGTACACCAAAACCAGAGCAACCTTCCCCACACTTCCGGCCATTCTGCGCCATCCTTCATCCTCATCACCTTTCTTTTTCTTTTCTTGCTTTTTTTCTTCTTCCTTTGCATGCTGAATCATGATAGCAGGGAGGAAGCAGCATCGACAGCGGCTTCAACCTGTCGCCGGAGTCACGCCCGACGATGAGAGCTCGACTTCCTTGGCTCAGTTGACTCCTTGAGCTATGGGGAAGACGATCCCAAGCTCCATTCAAGTTTAAACTTGTTCATTTGTAAGTTTTGATTGATTTTTAGTTTATGTCAAATTCCTTTTCTAATTTTTTTAAGCTTGAGTTTAATGGTTTTTTTTATAATTTTCTTTAGAAATGATGATTTATATAGCTTGAGCTTCATAAATTTATTTTTGTTATAATTTTTGGAAATAATTTTAATTTTGGTGAATTTTTTATTATTTTATTACTAAATAATTAATTTTCGTTAATTAATTTATTAAATTATGAATTTTGTTAAATTATTTTTATTATATATTGTTATGAGTTTTGGTGTTGAGAAATTAAATTTTGAGAATATTTTGTAATTTTTTTTTAGAGATAATTATAGTTTATGTAAGTTTGGATATTTAGTTAAATGTGTATTTTTGGTTAAAAATTAGAGTTAATTGTGTATTTTAGTTAATATCAGAATATTATTTGTTGAGAGAATAATTTTTATGAATAGTTAATTTTGAGGAAATTATTGGTTAAATATGTGTTTTGATTGATATTAGTGTATTATATGATGATTAAATAATTTGAATGAGTTTCTATAATTTTTGAGAAAATTATTTAGTATATTTAAGTATATTGAATATTTGATGTTATAGGGGTAAATGTGTAATTTGTGTTAATTATAGTTAAATATTATAATTTAGTTGATTTTATAATTATTTAAGGTAATAAAATGATTTTTACAAATTAATTACTATTTTAACTAATTACTATTATTTTTATTATTTTTCAAAAAATTTTTTCAAATAAATATATTATATATACTATTTTGGATATAAATTGGGTTTAAAACTAATTTTATTATATGAGTAAACTATTTATGCATTAATCATGAATTTTGTTATGTTATGTTATGTTGAATAATTGCAAAATTTAATTTTATTTATATTCTATAATGTTTGAAATTCTATTAGTTTATTGTGATAATTTTAGAATATTATGTGAATAATAAATGTATTTATTATTTCGGGACTAAATGTGTATTTTATTATTCTTGTGATATTAAATTGTAATTTTAAATATTATTTACAATTTATGTTCATTTAATTGTAAAATGGGAATTTTGTTCCATTTATAAATTTTTATTATCAAATATTAATTAAATTAAACTTTTATGTTTTGATTGAAAAATAAAGGTTTTTAAATATTTTTATTGGGTTTTTAATGATTTTTATTATTTTACTATTTAATATTCTTGTTTTGTAAATTGTGAACCTCGGTTGGGGATTTATGGAGTTAAGGGTCTCAACTCGAAGTGTTATGCCTTGAGATTTTGGAAATGTGTTTTCTGTGCAGGATCAACCCTACTTTTGTAGGGAGATGTTTGTTTTACAGAGGAGACTTTACCGAAATTTCGGTAGATTTCTCGTAAAACGTGACAACCAATCCAAGTGTAGTTTTGAATTTTTGATTGAGTATTTCCATAGTAATTCTAGAAGCGTAGAGTTAGAATTATTCTGATGGTTATTATTTTATTTTTTTAGCTGCGCCGAGACTGAGGCATAACGGACCAGACCCGTCGAGTTTGTCTCGTGAAGCGCTAATTTGTGAGTTATTATACTATATATATATGCATGACTTAGGACTTCTTTTCATTTTCATTATATGTTTTTAAAAGTAAATTTATTTATAATTTTTTATTTAAATGATTAGTATACTTTAGGTATATTTATAGTATGTTTTAGGCTTATTCTTAAATAATTGCATGACAAAATATTGATTTGTACTTAAATTATTTTTAAGTATATTTTTGGTAGATTTTGATATTTTTCCAAATAAATGCATGTTTTATTATTGATTTAACCTAACACGTTATTGGTATATTTAGGGTTTATTTTTGGTATATTTGTGAATATATGTCAAACCTAAATGCATGTTTTAGTACATATACATATTTAAATAAATAATTATGCATAATTGTTTTATTAAATGATTTGTGTACTTAGGGCATATCTTTAGTATATTTAGGTACACTTTTAAGCAAATGCATGTTATATTATTAAAATGTACTTAAATTGTTTTTAATCATATTAATGGTTTATCTTTAATATATTTCATGTTTTATTTGACATATATATATCCGAAATATACTTGGTTTATCTTAGGTATATTTCCGGTATATATATGGTTTATTTTCGGTATATATTATAATTGATTTGAATTTATTTGACATATATACACATGAAATATACTTAATTTGTTTAGGTATATTTCTAGTATATATGTGTTTTATTTTATCATTATGATTATTATTCCGCATTATTTATTATCCATATGAATGATTTATTTTTAAATGAAGGATATCAATAGAACGTGTTACCTAGTGGGCAGCACTAGGTGTAATATCCCGTATTTTTTTAAACATTTTAATACTGCATCGGGATATGTAGTGTTAATAATTTTGTATATAATTATGATATTTTTACGAGTTAATATGTATTTAAAACTTATTTTAATTATTGTATATTATTTTAAGTGCTTTACGTAAAATTTTCCAGAGAATTCTATTTTCGGGGAAATTTTCACTTAAATAATTTACTATCAATTATTTTAAGTAAATTTACGGACTTGCATGAACTCATATATATTTTTAAAATACTAAATAACGTACATATGTGTATTTATTTAATTAATTAGGATTTAATTAATTATCCTAATATTTTATTATTTATTATTAGTTTTAATATTATTTAATTATTTTTAGTGTATAAATTATTAAAAAAATATTAAATTATATATGTGTGCTGTATATTTAATGTGTGTGATTTTATATTATTTTAATATATAGTGTAAAGTATATATATATATATATATACATATATACATTTAATATTAAAATAAATTATAAAGTTTGAATTATTTACAAAACTGCCATCTACCCTCCTCCTTCTTCCCGACGCACGCCCGATCACCAACCACCGCCTGTCACCCCCCCGTTTTCTTACCGTCGGTGTGCCTCCCGGCATGCTACCTCCTTCCCAAGCCTTCCCCGCCGCCAGTAGCACCCTATTCCGTCGAGGTTTGGCCGGAATTAGCTCGGAAAGCCAAAACTTTGGCCACCGTCATTCATGATGTTTCCGGCCACCGTTTTTGACACCGCCGGTCTCTTTCTTCTCCTTGAGCTCCGGTGAGTGTGATTCCAAGCTTTGTTTCACTTAAAATAGTTTTGATTTTCTTAGGTTTCGATTTTGGTAATTCGGCCATTTTAGGGTTCTTGATTTTTTTGAACTTCAAATTGATTGATTCATGAAAAATTCCTTCACAAATCTTGTTCTCCTTAGCTTAATCTACATGTGTGAATTTTTTTAGAATTTTTAGGAATTATTTTGATTTTTGGGTATTTTTGAATATTTTAATATTATTTTCTAATTTTCGAAAATTAATTAATTAAATTATGAAATTGTGTTTTATGATAAATATAGGTGTTGAAATGAATTATAGAAATTTATTTGGAATTTTTATGAATTTCTATGTATTTATTTTGAATTTATTTAGTTTATGTAATTTTGGAAAATTAGTTAATTGTGTTTTTAATTGAAATTAATTAGTTAATTGAGTTTAATTATTGATATTATTGATAAATATGTTGAGAAAATTAATTTTGTGCTATTATATTATTTTTGGTGAATTTTTGGAGTAATTTTAGTACATTTATATATATAGGGGTATTTTGGTAATTTTACCCTAAATTGACTAAAAATGTAATTAAATTGGTTTTAATAGTTATTTAAGGTATAAAAATGATTTCTACAAATTATTTAGTATTTTTAATTGATTAAAACTATTTTTCGTGAATTATTTTCAATTATATATATAATATACGATTTTTCTAAATAAAATGAGTTTTATCGGTTTTTACTGTGTTTTAAGGTTAATTACGTAATTTCTACTTATAACATTTATTTCTGTGATATAAGGGTATTTTTGGTATTTTTATATTATTCTGTGATTGTGGACCCCGATCGGTAGACTGTAGTTTGGAGTCCGACCGAGGGGTTATGAATGTAATTTTGCGTTTATTTTCGAAGTGTATTTCTTTGCAAGGCCGGCTCTACTCTTTGAGTAGAGAGATGTCCGTTTTACAAGGAAGGTTCTACCGAATTTTTGGTAGAATTCTCGTAAAATGTGATATCCGGTCGAACCCTAATTTTGATTCTGTGTCTAATATTCTAGATCGAGTTTCTAGGATTTTCTGTTAGGTTTATTCTGATGTCCGTTATTTATTATTTGTTTAGTTGCACCGAGACCGAGGCCTAGTGGACCAGGCCAGTCGGACCCATCTCGAGGAGCGCACTAAGTGTGAGTTACTATTCTATATATATATGCTTTAGGGTGCATGATTTAGAAATGTATGTTATTTTGATTAATTATGCATAAATAATTCATTTGGTATTTAAGTTTATCTTTAGTTTATATTCGGTATATTTTGGTATATTTTCAAATTATATGCATGTTTTATTAATAAATTATTCTTAAAATGTTTTTATGTATATTCTTGGTATGTTCTTAGTTTATTTTGTAATTATATTGGATTTATTTGACGTATATATACTCGAAATATACCTAGGTATATTTCTAGTATATATATGGTTTATGTTGCTGTTTTATTTAAATTCATGCATCATTTATTTTTATGAATGTATGATTTATATTTAAAATGAAGGATATCGATAGAACGTGCTATCTAGTGGGCAGCACTAGGACCGAGTACGTACCGGTACGCTTATAGCATTTAGGCTATATTACTAACCACTTGTGGATATTGATTGGATTTGATTATTTGATGTGTAAGATATGATTTAGGAGTGTGATTGCTGGAGCTCGGTTGACCAAGTGTCTCGGGGCCAATCACATTGACAGTCAGACTGTTGGAGCTCGGTTGACTTAGTGTCTCGGGGCCAGTCTACTGTCCAAATGGAATAAGTGAATATTTTGGAATAAGTGAGCCTGTGTGGCTAGAGTGTTTTCTGACACTGATTTGAGGTTGCGATATTCTAGGGTTCTATTTGATCCTTCATAAACTGTGATTTTCAATAAATATATAAAAATGATTTTATTGCATATGTGTGTATTTGCCTGTATATATATTTATATATGTACTATTGACTGTATGCATTGTCATTTAGTATGCATGTATATATATTATAGTAATTCACTCAGTGAGGTCTGACTCCCCTCCGTTGACTATTTTTCAGGAGAGTCATCGTCTTCAGACCTCAGTAGTAGGCCTGTACACTGGATTTCTTCTGCCCCCGGCTTCTTTGTGTAAATTGCTCACTTGAGTTTTATTTTATAATCTAGACACTGCAGTAGTTGTAAATTAATTATGGGTTTTATGCATCATATTTATGTGAGTTATGTATTTTAAGAATTTGAACTGAAAATTGTATTAAAAGTTTATTTATATATATGAGACGGGGATTCGATTTAATTTCGTTTAGTGGAAATATTATTTTGATATTTATGATTTTATCTCCGCTGCATTAAATACTGTTATTATTACTATTGCATGTTTTATTTTATTTTTAGGCTTGCTACGGATTCTGGATTCGAAAGAATTCCCGTTCTCTAGCGCCGGTCATGGCCCCTATTTTGGGTCGTGACAAAGTTGGTATCGGAGCAGAGTTCTGTGTCAGGGCTTAGTTGTTTGAGTTGTGGCCCTAATTTTCAAGTTGTGTTTTCTTTTGGTAACAACTACAGTGAATTAGGTTTGAGTACGTCTTGATAAGTATTCCTTGCTTTAGTTTTCTGCGTTATTCCTCCATTATCTGTTTTGTCTGAATCATTCTGTTGTGTTTTCATAATGAGGAGGCGAGCGCATGTCGCTCCACCGGTCGTTGAGGCCGAGGATGATGAGTCTTTTCAGGATGAGGTTTTACCTCCTGAGCAGCCAGTTAGACGTAGAGGTCATGGCAGAGGTAGACCTCGAGGAGCGGCAGGTCGCCGTAGGCAGAGAGAGTTACAGGACGAGGAGCCTGTTGAGCCTGAATTTGATGTTCCTGTACCTCCAGTTGTTCAGCCTGCCTATCAGCAGGGTATGTCTGACCCTGAGGCAGCTTTGTTCTATGCATGAGTTGGCATGATTGCTTTCGATGGGACTTCTGATCCGTTAGACTTTCTGCATGCGATCGAGACTCGGACTCGGACTGCTCACACCGAGTACTAGCGGATTATGATCGTCGAGCTATCTATCGAGGGACCAGCATTAGATTGGTTTATTCAGATGATCCAGCCTTATATGATAACGATGACATGGGCTCAGTTTCGAGAGCGGTTTATGAGGAGATTCTGTCCAGAGCCTCTCCGTATGAGCTATCGTCTCCGACTGACCAACATTTCTCGCGGTGATCGATCTGTAGAGGAGTACACCCGAGAGTTTCTTCGGCTGGGTAGATATGCAGAGGATCTGATGCGAGACCAGTATTTCGCTGTCACTACATACGTTACCGGATTGGGTTCAGCATTTATTGGTATACCTACAGCAGGTCTTACTCTAGAGTCTGTGATTGAGTTGGTCAAGGAGATTGAGTTGAGGCTAGTTAGGCAAGGAGCGATGCCTGATTATTACCAGCTAGGAGTTCAATCGAGTGGATTGCAGACTACTCCGTATTCGAATTTTCATGTTGGTTCGAGTAGTCAGCAGCGAGGTCTGACTCAGTAGAGTCAGAGGCAGCAGCAGCGAGTGCATCGGAGCAGTAGATATGGCCGTGGAAGTCAGCGTAGATCGTTCAGATTTGGATCAGGTGCTTCGAGCAGCAGCAGTGGTCACAGTTCTGGATCAGCTGCCAGTGTATGCCAGACTTGTGGTAGAGTCCATCAGGGATCGTGTTACCTGACACCACTGATATGCTTCAGATACGGGCAGACACGACATTTTGCCAGATCGTGTCCTTACTCCGGGTATCAACAGCCGCAGATTCCGTGATTCCCACAGTAGTCGATTGCTAGTGCTGCACCCGTGCCATTTCAGTTACCTCCAGCCCAGCATCAGAGTTCCACTCAGCTTGTTCCATAGCAGAGTCGTGGTAAAGGTACTAGAGGAGGTGCCAGAGGTGTTGGCCAGGCTTCTACCAGTCAGCAGGGAGGTTGAGGACAGGCTAGAGTCTTCCACCTTACTCAGCAGGATGCTCAGGCATCTAATGCAGTCGTGGCAGGTATTGTTTCTGTTTGTTACCTGGATGCATGGGTTTTGTTTGATCCGGGTGCCACGCATTCGTTTGTTTCTCCTGTTTTTGCTTCTAAATCTTATTGGCAAGCTTCGAGGATGGCTTTTTCTTTGTCTGTTGCCACTCCTCTGAGTGATTCCTTAGACACCGATATTGTTCTTTCTGGTTGTCCAGTTCTCGTGGGAGATAGAGAATTACCCGCTGATTTGATCCTGTTGGATATGATGGATTTTGATGTTATTTTGGGAATGGACTGGTTATCTCAGCACTATGTCGTGGTAGATTGCAGGAATAAAGAGGTGACGTTCAGAATTCCTGATGAAGAAGATTTTAAGTTTGTGGGTGATAGGAGTTCAGCACCTCAAAATCTTATTTCTGCTATTACAGCTAAGAAGTTGTTGAGGAAAGGTTGTCAGGGATATTTGGCATTAGTCAGGGATACTTCAGTGGAGAAGTTGTCACTCACAGATGTTCCTGTTGCCTGTGAGTTTCCTGATGTTTTTCCTGAGGAGTTGCCAAGTTTACCACCTCACAGAGAGATTAAGTTCTGTATAGATGTGATTCCAGGTACTACTCCTATATCTATGCCACCCTACAGAATGGCTCCTGTAGAGCTGAAAGAGTTGAAGGAGCAGTTGCAAGAGTTGTTGGATAAGGGTTTTATCAGACCCAGTGTTTCTCCTTAGGGTGCACCAGTCCTGTTTGTGAAGAAGAAGGATGGTACCCTGAGACTGTGCATTGACTACAGAGAGCTGAATAAGGTGACAGTGAAGAACAAGTATCCTCTCCCGAGGATAGATGACTTGTTTGATCAGCTACAGGGTGCACAGTTCTTTTCTAAGATTGATCTGAGGTCGGGTTATCATCAGTTGCGGATTAGTGAAGCCGATGTTCCTAAAACAGCATTCCGCACTAGATATGACCATTATGAGTTTCTGGTGATGTCTTTTGATTTGACTAATGCACCAGTAACTTTTATGGACCTGATGAACAGGGTATTCAGACCATATGTGGATCCGTTTATGGTAGTGTTCATCGATGATATACTGGTTTATTCAAGGAGTATGGAGGACCATGTATATCACTTGAGGATTGTACTACAGACACTGAGAGATCATCAGTTTTATGCTAAATTCTCGAAGTGTGATTTCTGGATGGAGAGTGTTTCTTTTCTTGGACACGTGGTGTCTAAAGAAGGTATCCAGATTGATCCACAGAAGATTGAGGCAATGTCTGAGTGGCCTAAACCAACTTCTGTCACTGAGATTCGGAGTTTTCTGGGTTTAGCCAGGTATTATAGGCGGTTTGTGCAAGATTTTTCCAGAATTGTAGCCCCTATGACTCACTTGACTCAGAAGAATGTTAGATTCGAGTGGTCAGAAGCTTGTGAGAATAGTTTCCAGTTGTTGAAGGAGAAGTTGACCACAGCACCAGTGTTAGCTTTGCCTAAAAGTATGGACAAGTTCACAGTTTATTGTGATGCCTCTAGAGTTGGCCTTGGTTGTGTGCTGATGCAGAATGGAAGGGTGATAGCCTATGCTTCGAGGCAATTGAAGAAGCATGAGCAGAATTATCCTACACATGACCTTGAAATGGCTGCAGTGATCTTTGCTTTGAAGATTTGGAGACATTATTTGTACGGGGTGACTTGTGAGATATTTACTGATCACAAGAGCCTTAAGTACATTTTCTAGCAAAGAGATCTGAATCTGAGGCAGAGGAGATGGTTAGAACTGTTAAAGGATTATGACTGTGAGATTTTATATCATCCGGGCAAGGCTAATGTAGTAGCAGATGCCTTGAGTAGAAAGTCCTCAGGCAGTCTTGCTCACATCAGTGTTGAGAGGAGATCGTTGATCCATGAGTTGCATTTATTGGTGGATCAAGGTCTGATGATGAAGATCAGTAGGTCAGGTGGACTGCTAGCTCAATTTAAGGTGCGATCTATACTGAGGGATAGGATTAAAGCAGCTCAGAGCCGAGATCCTATTCTTGAAGAGCTTGCAGAGAATGTCAGAGCAGGGAAGTTCACTGATTTCACACTCGATGATGATGGTGTGTTGTGGATCAGTGGTAGATTGTGTGTTCCTGATGTGGATGATTTGAGAGAAGAGATCCTAAAGGAAGCACATTCTACAGCCTATAGCATACATCCAGGTGCTACTAAGATGTACAATAGTATCAGAGATTTATACTGGTGGGACGGACTGAAGAAGGATGTCGCTGATTATGTGGCTAAGTGTCTGACATGTCAACAAGTGAAAGCTGAACATCAGAAGCCTTCTGGGAAGCTTCAGCCTCTTCCTATTCCCGAGTGGAAGTGGGAAAGGATAGCTATGGATTTTGTGGTAAGTTTACCTCGTTCTAAGGATGGATACGATTCCATCTGGGTGATTATAGATAGGTTGACGAAGTCTACACATTTTTTGCCTGTGAAAGCCACTTATTCTGTAGCTAGATTAGCGAAGTTATATATGAAGCATATTGTGTGCCTTCATGGAGTACCTGTGTCCATTGTATCAGACAGAGGTTCAGTGCTTACTTCTCATTTTTGGCAAAAGTTGCAGGAAGCGATGGGCACTAGGTTGGATTTCAGTACTGCTTTTCATCCTCAGACAGATGGTCAGTCTGAGAGAACAATCCAGACACTAGAAGATATGTTAAGGATGTGTGTCCTGGATTTGAGAGGTAGCTGGGATGATCATTTACCACTCGTAGAGTTTGCATATAATAATAGCTACCATAGCAGTATTGGTATGGCACCATATGAGGCGTTATATGGAAGGAAGTGTAAATCCCCTTTGAGTTGGGATGAGATTGGTGAGAGAGCTTTGACTGGACCTGAGATGGTTCAGGATGCTGCAGAGAAAGTCGTCGTTATTAAGCGCAGATTAGAGACCGCAGTTAGCAAGCAGAAGAGCTATGCGGAATGTAGGTGTAGAGATGTGGAGTTTCAGGTCGGAGATTTTGTTTTTCTGAAGGTATCTCCGATGAAGGGTGTTATAAGATTTGGCAAGAAGCGTAAGTTAGCACCGAGATATATCGGACCATTTGAGATTCTGGAGAGAGTTGGCACTGTTGCATATCAGTTGGATTTGCCTCCGAATATGTCACAGGTGCATCCAGTATTTCATATCTCGATGCTGAGGAAGTATATCTCAAACCCTTCACACGTGTTGCAGCCTGACAGTGTAGAAGTGAGTGAAGATTTGACATTTGTGGAAGAACCTGTGGCGATTTTTGATTATCAAGTTCGACAGTTGAGGTCGAAGTAGATTCCGATGGTCAAGGTTCTGTGGTGAAGCGACAGAGTTGAGGAGCATACGTGGGAGACTGAAGCTGAGATGCAAGCTTCTTACCCGTATCTCTTTCCTTCCTGATCTTGTGATCATTTTCTTTTTGGAATTCGGGGACGAATTCTTGTAAGGGGGGGAGACTGTAATATCCCATATATTTTTTAAACATTTTAATACTGCATCGAGATATGCAGTGTTAATAATTTTGTATATAATTATGATATTTTTACGAGTTAATATGTATTTAAAACTTATTTTAATTATTGTATATTATTTTAAGTGCTTTACGTAAAATTTTCCCGAGAATTCTATTTTCGGGGAAATTTTCACGTAAATAATTTACTATCAATTATTTTAAGTAAATTTACGGACTTGCATGAACTCATATATATTTTTAAAATACTAAATAACGTACATATGTGTATTTATTTAATTAATTACCCTAATATTTTATTATTTATTATTAGTTTTAATATTATTTAATTATTTTTAGTGTATAAATTATTAAAAAATATTAAATTATATGTGTGTGGTGTATATTTAATGTGTGTGATTTTATATTATTTTAATATATAGTGTAAAGTATATGTATATACATATATACATTTAATATTAAAACAAATTATAAAGTTTGAATTATTTACAAAACTGCCATCCACCCTCCTCCTTCTTCCCGACGCACGCCCGATCACCAACCACCGCCTGTCACGCCATTTTCTTACCGTCGGTGTGCCTCCCAGCGTGCTACCTCCTTCCCCAGCCTTCCCCGCCGCCAGCAGCGCCCTATTCCGTCGAGGTTTGGCCGGAATTAGCTTGGGAAGCCGAAACTTTGGCCACCATCATTCACGACTTTTTCGGCCACCGTTTTCGATATCGCCGGTCTCTTTCTTCTCCTTGAGCTCCGGTGAGTGTGATTTCAAGCTTTGTTTCACTTAAAATGGTCTTGATTTGCTTAGGTTTCGATTTTGGTAATTCGGCCATTTTAGGGTTCTTATTTTTTTTGAACTTCAAATTGATTGATTCATGAAAAATTCCTTCACAAATTTTGTTCCCCTTAGTTTAATCGACATGTGTGAATTTTTGTAGAATTTTTGGAAATTATTTTGATTTTTGGGTATTTTTGAATATTTTAATATTATTTTCTAATTTTCAAAAATTAATTAATTAAATTATGAAATTGTATTTTATGATAAATATAGGTGTTGAAATGAATTATAGAAATTTATTTGGAATTTTTATGAATTTCTATGTATTTATTTTGAATTTATTTAGTTTATGTAATTTTGGAAAATTAGGTTAATTGTGTTTTTAATTGAAATTAATTATTTAATTGAGTTTAATTATTGATATTATTGATAAATATGTTGAGAAAATTAATTTTGTGCAATTATATTATTTTTGGTGAATTTTTGGAGTAATTTTAGTATATTTATATATATAGGGGTATTTTGGTAATTTTACCCTAAATTGACTAAAAATGTAATTAAATTGGTTTTAATAGTTATTTAAGGTATAAAAATGATTTCTAAAAATCATTTAGTATTTTTAATTGATTAAAACTATTTTTCGTGAATTATTTTCAATTATATATATAATATACGATTTTTCTAAATAAAATGAGTTTTATCGGTTTTTACTGTGTTTTAAGGTTAATTATGTAATTTCTACTTATAAAATGTATTTCTGTGATATAAGGGTATTTTTGATATTTTTATATTATTCTGTGATTGTGGACCCCGGTCGGTAGACTGTAGTTTGGAGTCCGACCGAGGGGTTGTGAATGTAATTTTACGTTTATTTTCGAAGTGTGTTTCTTTGCAGGGCTGGCTCTACTCTTTGAGTAGAGAGATGTCCGTTTTACAGGGGAGGTTCTGTCGAATTTTTGGTAGAATTCTCGTAAAATGTGATGTTCGGTCGAACCCTAATTTTGATTCTGTGTCTAATATTCTAGATCGAGTTTCTAGGATTTTCTGTTAGGTTTATTCTGATGTCCGTTATTTATTGTTTGTTTAGTTGCGCTGAGACCGAGGCCTAATGGACCAGGTCCGTCGGACCCATCTCGAGGAGCGCACTAAGTGTGAGTTACTATTCTATATATATATGCTTTAGGGTGCATGATTTAGAAATGTATGTTATTTTGATTAATTATGCATAAATAATTCATTTGGTATTTAAGTTTATCTTTAGTTTATATTCGGTATATTTTGGTATATTTTCAAATTATATGCATGTTTTATTAATAAATTATTCTTAAAATATTTTTATGTATATTCTTGGTATGTTCTTAGTTTATTTTGTAATTATATTGGATTTATTTGACGTATATATACTCGAAATATACCTAGGTATATTTCTAGTATATATATGGTTTATGTTGCTGTTTTATTTAAATTCATGCATCATTTATTTTTATGAATGTATGATTTATATTTAAAATGAAGGATATCGATAGAACGTGCTACCTAGTGGGTAGCACTAGGACCGAGTACGTACCGGTACGCTTATAGCATTTAGGCTATATTACTAACCACTTGTGGATATTGATTGGATTTGATTATTTGATGTGTGAGATATGATTTGGGAGTGTGATTGCTGGAGCTCGGTTGACCAAGTGTCTCGGGGTCAATCACACTGACAGTCAGACTGCTAGAGCTCGGTTGACTTAGTGTCTCGGGGCCAGTCTACTGTCCAAATGGAATAAGGGAATATTTTGGAATAAGTGAGCCTGTGTGGCTAGAGTGTTTTCTGACACTGATTTGAGGTTGCGATATTCTAGGGTTCTATTTGATCCTTCATAAACTGTGATTTTCAATAAATATATAAAAATGATTTTATTACATATGTGTGTATTTGCCTGTATATATATTTATATATGTACTATTGACTGTATGCATTGTCATTTAGTATGCATGTATATATATTATAGTAATTCACTCAGTGAGGTCTGACTCCCCTCCGTTGACTATTTTTCAGGAGAGTCATCGTCTTCAGACCTCAGTAGCAGGCCTGTACGCCGGATTTCTTCCACCCCGGCTTCTTTGTGTAAACTGCTCACTTGAGTTTTATTTTATAATCTAGACAATGCAATAGTTGTAAATTAATTATGGGTTTTATACATCATATTTGTGTGAGTTATGTATTTTAAGAATTTAAACTGAAAATTGTATTAAAAGTTTATTTATATATATGAGACGGGGATTCGATTTAATTTCGTTTGATGGAAATATTATTTTGATATTTATGATTTTATCTCCGATGTATTAAATACTGTTATTATTACTATTGCATGTTTTATTTTATTTTTAGGCTTGCTACGGGTTCCGGATTCGAAAGAATTCCCGTTCCCTAGCGCCGGTCATGACCCCTATTTTGGATCGTGACACTAGGACCGTGTACGTACCAGTGCAATAGATTTAGGTTTGAGTGAGGAATTAATTATGGAGATTACAATGTGATTGATAATGATTTGATTGATATGATTGAGATATTATGTGATTGATAGTGTGATTGTTGGAGCTCGATTGACCAAGTGTCTCGGGGTCAATCACACTTACAGTCAGACTACTGAAGCTTGGTTGACTTAGTGTCTCGGGGCCAGTCTATTATCCAGAATGGAATAAGTGACCTATTTGGATTTAAGTGAGCCTATATGGCTAGAGTGATGATATGATTGATTGAGGTTGCGATTAATAGGGTTCTATTTGATCCTTCATGTATTAAAATAAATGTTTTCTGCATCTATTATATGTATAAAGTAGAGTTTGGCATTTGTGTGCAATGTGTGTATATACATATATATATATATATATATATATATATATATAAGAATGCCTGATTGTTATGATTTAGATTGCATGTATATATAGTATAATAATTCACTCAGTGAGATCTGACGCCCCTCAATTATTTTTTTTTAGGAGATCCTATATCGTCAGACGTTAGTAGTAGAGTTCCTCGCCGGTGTTCTTCCGTCCCGGCTATTTTATATAAATGTATATATTTTGAACTCTGATTTGTATTCTAGAAACTGCAGTAGTGTTATTATATCAGAAGAGTATTATTTTATTTTGATATTTAATACTCAGAGAATTGTATCCAAACATTGTATGAATATATTTATTTATATATTGATTCGAAAAATTTTAATTTTGTCGTACTTTTTATTTATTTATTGCATGATTTTATTTTCTAAGGCTTGCTACGAGTTCCGGATTCAAAAGAATTCTCATTTCCTAACACCGGTCATGACTCCTAGATTGGGTCGTGACACTACATCCCATGATTTATGGAAGAACATCATGGTAGTCACTCACCTTACTCTTAATTCAACATCCATTGTAAGAGTAAATGGATATGATAACCACTAACCAACTAAGTTTAAAAAAATATATGGGTAATGATAGACATCGCAACGATGAATTTCTATTTTAGTTCCTCTAAAATTACAGCTTAGATCCCTATAAAAAAAATTCTTTTCCATTTTTTTCTCCCAATATGGGAGACTGTCTATTTAAGGGGAGTTATTTTTGAAATTTTCCCCATAACCACAATACACTGTTCCTTGTCACTGCTTGCAATAAGGAACATTTCCCAAAAGATATTATATTCTGTTAGTGTCTTAAAAAACAAAAGAGATAACATACAAGGCTAATAGAATAACTACATCCCCTCAGGGGTATTATTGCCTACATCTGGGACTTTTTGCAATGAAAGCGTCCTGGTAATTTTTTCAGTGGCAGGAGGGGAAGACCTTGGCAATGCTTTCCTAGCCAGATCCTTAATTTGGAACTTTTTCATTTGTCTGTTTGTAGCTAAAACTTTGCTATTTGGGCTACCCAATAAAGCATCCCTTGTTAATGTCTGCATGTGGCATGTCACCTTCACCTTTAACATTTGACATGGTTGGTGCACTTGGGGAATTTTGTTTCTCTACCCTTTACCTTGTTTGGTGATACATGCCTATCTAAATACTGGTGGAATTGGAAACCAAAGCCTAGTTTTTTATTCAGTTTGCAGTGAATTGAAGCTGAGATTTGTTTGCCTTTTTGGAAGGACTCTGAACCATGATCCATATGTTTGATTATGATTAACTTTATAATCAATCTCTTCCTAAGTCTTTATTAACCTGTAATTACGGGTTAGATGATCAAAATATCCATATAAATAACAGAAAGAAGAAAGGCAATCTTTCATACTGGACATGTATAATCCTCTTAGAAGAGGTTTAGTTAAATCAAGGCAAACTCACATCCTTATGACTAAATCCTAATCTTCATCAGTGAAAATAAACATAAAACTGAGGATTGACCCTGGAATTCCTTCAAGAACTCTTTGTTTTTCATGTAAAGATTCAAAATTGATTAAAAACACATTTGCAGTGCTTAGTTCCTGCACTTGGAGGCTATCTGCAAAAGACCATATATTGGAAAGTATGTGTTGCAGGAGATCACTTAAAATCTTCCCAATTAGCTGCAATTTGTCTATGGGTACTTCTAAAATAAAGGCATCCTCCTGTTCTAGTGAGCATGTTTGTTGACTTAGGAGAATGATTTCTTTAAGGATTTTTGCTTTTGAACTGCTAGCTTGCATTCCTAAGTGCTTTGGAGCGAAGGAATGTGGAATGATGAATCTGTTTTCTTGCATGCTGATGAGAGAAAAAAGTTAAGGGATAGGGTAATAATATAGTATCATAAAACCAATAAATTGAGTATTACTAAGAAAGTTTATAGAGCATTGAACTTTGAGAGAGAACCAAGTTCCTCTCACTTCTCACTCATCCTACATTCCACTTTCTATATAAAAATATTATCAATTAAATATTTTGATTTAAGTATTAAAGTGCTTTAAGATGAGTGTCTGTAGCTTTTTAAGAAGACTTGAAGGTGTCATCCAAATATTGTCATTTGTAAAAACGTCTAGTAATTTTAAAATAATCCCAAAATGTACAATAATTCCAAATAAATAAATAAAATAATTGAATTATAACCCATCAACTAAATACTGTAAGAAGAGTATCAACATGTGAATATGGGTTCACATGCAACTTTTGATCCTTCAAATGTATGATAATCAATAAGACAAATGATATAATAAAAATGGAATTATAATCCGTTAAATTTTTTTTAGGACCATTTTTGAAGGTGGAGGGAAGGGGAGGAGATCTGAATCCTCCGCGTCTAAAGGGGATTAACTTCGCGGCTGGAATGAATCAGTTCTAGGTGGATAATTTTAAACTTTTTTTCCTAAAAGCGTAGCCTCTAGGAATTGAACCCATAACCTAAAATATATATAAAATATTATACATATGTCAAATATTCAAATTAAGCATCGAATGCTCATACAAGTGTGTTGACTGTGTGCACAAGTTTTTCAGAAAGCCTTCAAGCATCATTTAGGCTCTTTGAAATCACTCAGATTGATCAATATGCACAGTGCATACATTATGAAGCACAAGCAGCTGGGTTAATTCACGAGACTTGTTATAGGTGGTTGTCATGAGATTGCTCTCCACAAAACTAATTAATGAACAAAAGAGAAGTCAAAAAAAAAAAAACATAGCTAACAACGATCACAATAACCGCGTGCATCACAGAGAATCCAAAGCACCAAAAACTACTTTTACTTTTAATAATTAATCAATCAACAAAACCTATATGAGAATATAGCAATGATCTAATAATAAACCTAGAAAATTAAAGACAAAAAATTGTTTATCAATATTGGCAATTATATCATTATAAGTTGTCTTATTAATGGGACAATAAAGCATGCAAAATCATAATTAGCTTGCTTTATAAGGTCGCCTTTCTTATAAGCGGCGTCCCACCCCCAGACTTATTTTACTTAGATTATAAACGCTATATTTTTGAAATAACTCCATGTATTCTTTTTATTTGAATCTTCAATATTTAAAATTTATCCATTTTATTCTATTCAAATAGAATTATAAAATTATAGGAATAAGTTTATATATTATAATGCAAATTTAAAAATAAAAATAATTCTTATTAGCTGTTTCTAATGAATAGTTGTACATACCTTTTGATTATGGGATAATCAAGAAAATGCTTGTTGCTATTGATTTTAGCATAGCTACATTGTATAATGGACAAAAGAGTTGTAGAATTTTAATATTGTAGACATCATTATTTTGCGAATTAACATCCATGAACAAATAATGAGATTGGAGAAAAAAAAAAGATATAGTTTTGAATATGTTGAAATATTCTATATGTCTTGATATTAATTAGCGGAGGAGAAAATATTATTAAACTTGTAAATAAGTCAAATTGCTAATTTGTAATTTAACACAATAAAATTTATTTAGTTTTGCATATTGAATATCCTTTAATAAATGAATTGATTCACATTATGTAAAATTAGCTCGTAAAATTTATGAACAAACTCTTGAATTAACTCGTAATTTTAATACATTAATAGTTTGATATTAGATATATAATTTATAAAATTTTTGCTTATAAATAAAACATTTAATGATACATTATTAGAATAAAATTATAATTTTTTATCAAAATTTATTTAGTTTGTAAATTTTTAATTAACAAATTTAATTTAAAATTTATATTTTTACTTGTAAACTACTTGCAAATAATAAGTAAGTTAGCTCACCTTAATAATAAATAAATTAATTCGAATTAGTCAAAGTTAGATTTGGCAAGGAAAATCCTGAGGTTCTGCGCAGCTGTCGCATGAAACTTTTGGTTGGGCATTGGGAGAGCAGGAGAATTGATGATTGCTCATTGCTTTATTATGGATATACTTACAACCAAAAAAATATATAAAAAAATTTGTGAAATGATCATTTTTTTCAAAAAAATTATGAATTGTAGAGTTTAATTTCTGTTAATTTTGATTTAAAGAGTTTAATTGTCTCTATTGTGTAATTCATTAAAATCTACTATAATCTCTTTATTAACAAACTAAATAAATAGATAAATAAAAAAGTCAACCTATAATGACAAGAAATCGACATATCTATATATATATATATATAGCCTCAGGAAATCAAGAATCTGCGAAAGGCATTGGATTCCCGGACACCTTTTTGACATGGGGATGCATTAATTCAAATTAAGCTATGATTAAGTTTTCAATTCAATCACCTATAAATGTTTCTCTTTATTTGCTCACATGCACCTTCCACATAGTTATACATGAAATTATGCCTGAAATTAAGAGAACTCAGATTATAGCTTATGTCTTCTTTGCACTCTTCATAGCTTCACAATGTCATTGCTATCTTGCAATTACAGTTGGAGCTAAAGGGCCAGGCGAGCTTTTAATATTTCGTATTTTTAAATATTTTAATACTGCATCGGAATATATAGTGTTAATAATATATATATATATATATATATATATATATATATATATATATATATTTTGATATTTTATGAGTTTGTTATTTAATTAAAGCTTATTTTAATTATTTTATGTTATTTTAAGTACTTTACGTAAAATTTTCTCGGGACTTGCACTTTCAGGGAAATTGATACGTAACTAATTTAATATTAATTATTTTAAATAGATTTCCGAACTTTCATGAACTCATATATATTTTTAAAGTACTAAATAAAATGTATATATTTAAATTAAACTAGGGTTTAATTAATTACCCTAATTTTTATTATTTATTAGTTAGTTTTAATATTATTTAATTATTTAATTATTATTATTATTTTTTAATGTATAAATTATTAAAAATATTAAATTATGTGTGTGATATATATTCAATATGTGTGGGAATTTATATTATTATAATATTTGGTTTGGATATATATATATACATATATACATATTTATTTAACAAAAATATAAAGTTTGCCAAAATTACGGTTCTGCCACTCCTCCCTCTCCTTCTTTCCGATCATCCCCATCCACTTTCTGGTCGCTGCCACGCCATTTCTTCATCATTGGTGTGCCACCCGGCGTGCCACCTTCGTCCTCAGCCAGCTCAGCCGCCTTCTCTTCCTTCTCCGGTGCCGTTTAAAGCTCATTTTGGCCGGAAAGCCGAAAGTTGAAGCTAACGTCGATCGACGTGATTCCGGCCACCGTTTTCGACACCGCCGGTCTCTATCTTCTCCTTGAGCTCCGGTGAGTGTAATTCCAAGCTTTGTTTCACTTAAAATGGTCTAGATTTACCTAGGTTTCAATTTTACAATTTCGGCCTATTAGGGTTTTTGATTTTTTTTGAGCTTCAATTGTTTGATTCATGAAAAATTCCTTCATAAATATTGTTACCCTTAGCTTAATCTTCATGTGTGAATTTTTGTAGAATTTTTGGAGTTTATTTTGATTTTTGGGTATTTTTGATTATTTTATTATTATTTTCTAATTTTCGAAAATTAATTAATTAAATTATGAAATTATGTTTTATGGTAAATATAGGTGTTGAAATGAATTATAGAAATTTATTTGGAATTTTTGTGAATTTTTATATATTTATTTTGAATTTATTTAGTTTATGTAATTTTGGAAAAATATGGTTAATTGTGTGTTTAATTGAAATTAATTAGTTAATTGAGTTTATTTATTGATATTATTGTTATATATGTTGAGAAAATTAATTTTTAGCAATTATATTATTTTTGGTGAATTTTTGGATTTATTTTAGTATATTTATATATATAGGGGTATTTTGGTAATTTTACCCTAAATTGGCTAAAAATGTAATTAAATTGGTTTTAATAGTTATTTAAGGTATAAAAATGGTTTATACAAATTATTTAGTATTTTTAACTAATTAAAACTATTTTTCGTAACTTATTTTCAATTATATATATAATATACGATTTTTCTAATAAAATGAGTTTTTATCTGTTTTTACTGTGTTTTAGGGTTAATTATGTAAATTCTACTTATAAAATGTATTTCTATGATACAAGGGTATTTTCGGTATTTTGTAAATACTCTATGAATTTTGGACCTCGGTCGGTGAATTGTAGTTTGGAGTCCCACCGAGGGTTTGTGGTTGTGTTTTGTGTTTATTTTTGAAATGTGTTTCTTTGCAGGGCCGGCTCTATTCTTTGAGTAGAGAGATGTCCGTTTTACAGGGGAGGTTCTGCTAGATTTTCGGTAGAATTTTCATAAAACGTGATGTCCGGTAGGATTCTGATTTAATTCTGTGTCTAGTAATCTAGATTGAGTCTTTAGAACTTCTGTTAGATTTATTCTGATTCCTATCGTTATCTGTTTGTTTAGTTGTGCCGAGACCGAGGCCTAGTGGACCAGGCCCATCGGACCCATCTCGAGGAGCGCACTAATTGTGAGTTACTATTCTATATATATATGCTTTAGGGTGCATGATTTAAAAATCTATGTTTTATTTGACAAAAAAATGCATAATGATTTAATTAGTACTTAAGTTTATTTTTAGTTTACTTTTGGTTTATTTTTGGTTTATTATTGGTATATTTTAAACTATATGCATGTTTTATTAACAAATTATGTTTAAAATGTTTTCAAATACATTTCTAGTTTACTTTGTAATTTAATTGGATTTATTTAACGTATATATACACAAAATATACCTGGTTTACTTTTGGTATATTTCTAGTATATATATATATTTATTGTTGCTATTATATTTAAATTCATGCATCATTTATTTTTATAAATGAATTTTTTATATTTCAATGAAGGATATCAATAGAACGTGCTACCTAGTGGGCAACACTAGGTCCGAGTACGTACCGGTATGCTTATAGCATTTAGGCTATATTACTAACCCTTTGTGGATATTGATTGGATATGATTATTTGATGTGTGAGATATGAATTGGGAGTGTGATTGCTGGAGCTCGGTTGACCAAGTGTCTCGAGGCCAATCACACTGACAGTCAAATTGCTGAAGCTCGGTTGACTTAGTGTCTCGGGGCCAATCTACTGTCCAAATGGAACAAGTGAATATATTGGAATAAGTGAGCCTGTATGGCTAGAGTGTTATCTAACACTGTTTGAGGTTACGATTTTCTAGGGTTCTATTTGATCCTTCATAAACAGTTATTTTCAATAAAAATATACAAAATGATTTTATTGCATCTATGTGTATTTGCTTGTATACATACATATTATATATACTTTTGACTGTGTGCATTGGCATTTAGTATGCATGTATATATACTATAGTAATTCACTCAGTGAGGTCTGACTCCCCTCCGTTGACTATTTTTCAGGAGAGTTATCTTCATCAGACCTCAGTAGCAGGCCTGTACGCTGGATTTCTTCCGCCCCGACTTTATTATGTAAACTGCTCACTTGAGTTTTATTTTATGATCTAGACATTGCAGTAGTCGTAAAATTGTTAAAAGATATTGTATTATATTTGTATGAGTTATGTATTTTAAGAATTTGAACTGGATTTGCATTAAAATAGTGTATTTATATATGAGATGAGGATTTGATTTAATTTCGTTTGGTGGAAATATTATTTTGATATTTATGATTTTATTCCCCTGCATAATATTTTACTTAATTGTGTTGTTATTATTACTATTGCATGTTTTATTTTATTTTAGGCTTGCTACGGGTTCAGGATTTGAAAGAATTCTCGTTCCCTAACGCTGGTCATGGCCCCTGTTTTGGGTCGTGATAGAGCTACTTACTACACACTTGTCTGTTTTTTTATTTGTGTTTGATATGTAACAAAAACAACTAAACTCATCACTGTTTTTTATGCTCCTGCAGTTGATTTTAAGATCATAAATGAACAGTTGGAAACAAAATCCGCCATGAAAAATATGTTTTCCAGGGTGAGTGATATAGATATATATTACAATTTTCTTCGTCCTGAAGTTGAATTTTGACCTGCTTTAGTGCTACTACTACGAGACAGGTACTCGATTATTGGATTTACAATGCAATATTTGTGGTTACTAAAACAGTATATATTAGTAACTAGTTTGCTTTATTATTTCGTTTTTCATTTGCTCACATTCTTTTCTTCTCCATTCTCTAGAATTGAATAAAACTAGAGAACAGGTCAGGGAGACAATCCATAAGGTTCCATTAGGACCAAATCCCATTAGAAATCGGCATCCACCAGCTATCGAAGCCTGAAAGGGGAGATGAGAGGCTCTAGTCTCGAGCTTTATAAGCAGAATAGGCATTGGTCAAGCACTTTGCTCATCACCTAATAATGCATATGTAGGGTAAACCTTGTCAGGATATTTGATAAATATATGATGTGTCCACTAAAATTAGTAGAATAAAGAGACATAATTATATTTTATAATTGTATATTATATTGTCTTTATTTCAATATTAATTGCATATTAATATTGTTCAAAAAGCTTTATAAATGCATTTCCACCTAATTTTAACAACCTTCAATTTTTTTAACAACTAAATTAAATGGTTAAATTTCAATACTACAAGAAAAAAGTAGGGAAGATTCGATTTCTACTCTTTTCAATAAAATGTTTATATATTTTACCACTTAAACTACTTGTGGGAGACATAACTATCAAATTTTTTATGTAGAATAAACAAGATTTATTTGTAAAACAAGTTAATAAAATAAAATAAACATAAACATAAATAATACCTTTTATTAAAACTATGAATGCAAGATAAGTTAATAAAAAGATGAGTTGTTGATTATCATTACTGGTTACTATATAATCACATGTTACACAGATCAAGTGGTGGACATTTGCTCATTTTTCTTCTTCTATATATATCAACTCATTTTTCTTCTTTTGTATATACAATAGTTATTTTACTTATAACTAACTTATTGTGAGGTGGCATTGCCTCATTGGTTTTTCATTAGTTCTAAGTATGAGTAGCTTCTATAATTAAATAGTTGTCCAAGTTGTATATAAACAAAACAGTTATAGATCAATTAAGTGAGCTTCACATTTTAACATTTTTATTATGGTATCATAGCTTGAAGCTCATTTTCTCTCATTTTCTTGTTTTTCTTAATTGCCAAACATGTTTTTCTTGGTTTCCAAGTTTTCTCATTCATATTCTTTGTTTTCTTTCAACTATTTTGCACAAATGGCGAATACTAACAAATATGAAGAAGAGAATCCTTCAAATCCTTTCTACCTATATCCTAATGAGAATCCAGGCTTAGTGTTAACACCGGTTCTGCTTAATAGAAATAATTTCCATACTTGGTTTTAATCGATGAGGATGGCTCTCATTTCAAAGAATAAGCTCAAGTTCGTTAATGATGCTATTTTTGTTCCTGCTCAAGAAGATCCAAAATATACTACTTGGGAAATATGCAATACTATGGTTATGTCTTGGATAATCAAATCGTTATCTCCTTATATTGCTCAAAGCGTGATCTGGATTGACTCCGTTTAGGATTTGTGGCAAGATTTATATAATCACTTCTCTCAAAGTGATGTAGTGTGAATTGTAGATTTACAATAAGAACTTATCTCTTTAAAGCAAGGTGTTATGTTAGTTACATATTATTTTACCAAGCTGAAAACCTTATAGGCATTTGCATTCCTCCTTGTAATTACAATGTGTTGGATATCAAAAGGAAATATCATAAACAAGATCAAGTAATTAGATTTTTAAAAGGCTTGAATATTGATTTTACTACAGTGAGATCTCAAACTGTGCTTATAGATCCCTTGCCAATAATTAATAAGGTTCTCGCGCTTGCATTACAACATGAAAGGCAAGTTCGAGGGATTCCAATTTAGGAGATTAATGAGTCAACTATACTTTTTATTAGAAAAGGAGGCTCAAATTCGAACTACACTCCTAGAGGAAATCAGTTCGTGAAGAGATATTCAACTACAAGGATAAGAAAATAACCAATTTATACTTATTATGGTATGCTTAGCCATTTAAGTGATAAGTGCTACAAGAAGCATATTTATCCTCCTAGTTTCAAGGTAACATTGAAAAGTCATACTGGTTTTGTTAATCATATTAATGTTGTTCCTATGGTACCAAATAACACTGTAGGTCCATCAAAGACCGGTAAAGGAAAACAAACTGTCATGGAGGAAAGCTCAAGTGTTGATGACAATTACCACTTTATAAAGCATCAATATATAAAGTTGTTTGCTCTTATTCAATCAAATAATCAATCTAGTGTTTGTCCTACATCTGTCAACAATGCTATTATTGAGCATAACTAATTTTTAAAAACAGGTATTTCTTTTCTTTTTAAAATACTGTCAACAAAAAAATGAATACTAAAGTGTTGTTGGATTATCGACACTAGAGCAACTGATCACATTACAAATTCTCTTGACAAATTTCATCATTATAAAGTCATATCCAATGTGTTTGTCCAATTACCAAATTCTGAGAAGGTTCCTACTTAACATATGGGCGATATTCATTTATCCTCTGGTTTAATTTTGTATAATGTTTTATATATGCCCAACTTCAATTTTAATCTTGTTTCAGCCAACAAATTGATTAACACTTCTTATTATTTTTTTGTTTTCTTGAAAATTTTTTATCATATTTAAGACCTTCAGAGCTTAAGGATGACTGGTATAACTAAGGAGCAAGGTGGTTTGTATTTGATTCAAGAATCTAAATGCTTGAAATCATATATATCAACTATTGCATCACTAGTTGTCAATAGTGTCAATTCTAGTTCTTTGTGGCATTTTAGGCTTAGGCATCCTTCTTTTCCAAGATTGCATGTTTTAAAACATTTGTATACGTCAATCACTTTTCATAAGTCTATTTATGATGTGTGTCATGTTAGTAAACAGTGAAAGCTTTCTTTTACTATTATTTCATCTGTGTCAAATAATTATTTCAATCTTATTCACATGGATATATAAGGACCCATATCTGTTTCTTCCATATGTGGTCATAAATATTTTTGACTGTGGTTAATGATAAGAGTCACTATACATGGGTTTTTCCTATAAGAAATAAGTCTGAAACTTGGTGTTTGGTTGAAAATTTTTGTCCTTATGTCAATACATAGTTTTTAACCAAAATAAAAATAATTTGAACTGACCAAGGTAAAGAATTTGACATGCCAACTTTCTTTGCTTTTAAAGGCACAATGCATCAGACTTCATATGTTCATACACCACAGTAAAATAGCACTGTTGATAAAAAAACATCAGCATATTGCTAATGTGGCAAAAGCACTTAGGTTTTAATCTAATCTTCCACTTATTTTTTTGACAATTTGTATCTTACATGCTGTTTTCTTGATTAACTGACTTCCTTCTCCTGTTCTTGATAATTATAGTCCTTATCAAGTTTTATTCACTTACTCACTAACTCTTGATCAACTTAGAGTCTTCTGTTGTTAATGCTTTACCACTAACGTTGCTCCTTATCAATGCAAGTTTGATTCTAGAGCCATTGAGTGTGTTTTCTTAGGGTATCCAACTAGTACAAAAGGTTTTTGTCTCTATAATTTAAACTCTAAACAAGTTTTTATTTCTAGACATGTTAGATTTAATGAACATATTTTTCCTTTTGTTCATGGTTCTAATACCACTTGTTTTAATGATGATATTATAACTTATATATTTGATACTAACAATTCAAATTTTGATTCAAGTACTACTTATTTGCATCCTATTAGCATTCCTTTATCATATTCTCACACTGATGGTTCTACTCAACCTACCTGTCACTCAACCCGAATACCTAAATTACCACGTTATCTTCAAGATTATTATCACCCTTTCGAAAACAGAACCAGCCCCCATCATCTCTGTTATGTCTTAACCTATGATTATTTCACCCCTTCTTACCAACATTTTCTTTATCAAATTAGTGTAATTAGGGAACCTACTTCTTATCATGAAGCAATAAATAATGTTCATTATCAACAAGCAATGCAAGCTGAACTTTAAGCTTTGCAATCCAACAACACTTGGGAATTAACTAAGCTTTTGAATTCTAAAAAAACCATTGGTTGTAAATGGGTGTACAAGGTTAAATATAAGGCTGATGGTTCTATCGAGCATTACAAGGCTTGTTTTATTGCCAAAGGGTACACACAATAATCTGGGATTGATTATATTGATACTTTCTCTTCGGTTGTAAATATGACAACCATGAGCACATTACTTGTTGTCTCAACTACTAAACAATAACATTTATCTCAGTTTGAAATCAATAATACATTCCTTAATGGGGATTTATATGAGGAGGTGTACATGGATCTCCCTCAAGGCTTTCATACAGATGTTTTTAATGTAGTTTGTAAGCTTAAGAAAAACTTATATGGATTAAAATAACACAGTTGGCAGTGGAATGCCAAACTCACTAATGCTTTACTCACACAAGGTTTCAAGCAAGCAACCTCTGATTCTTTATTATTTGTCAAAGCTATTGGTTCTACCTTTATTGCTTTCTTGGTCTATGCGGATGATGTCATTCTTGCCAGCAATGACATTTACTAAGTTAATGCTATTAAATAATTTCTTCATGGTGAGTTTCAAATTAAAGATCTTAGTTCATTAAAATTCTTTTTGGGTTTTGAGGTAGCTTGTTCTCAATCTGACATCAACCTTTGCCAACGTAAATACACTTTAGATTTATTGTGTATTACTGGTTTTCTTTATTCCAAACCTGTCCGCATACCTCTTACTCCAAATCAGAAGTTCACATGCACTAGTAGTCCTCCCTTTGTTGACATTACAACCTTTCGTCCACTTGTAGGCAAACTCTTGTACCTTACTAATGTTAGCATATATGTGCCTTAATACCATTCAAGTTATGTATAATGATATTATAAATTATCCCAATGGCTATAAAAGAATATTCTATTATTTAAAGTGTTTATTTAATTGAATATTTATCCATTAACATTATGTTAAATATGTTTATTATTAAGAGTTGATAATATGAGTAACAAACTTATTTAGTACATATGCTATAAAATGTTCATAGTCATATAATTAATATTTGGGTAATATTAATTAGACTATCACCTCTGTCTATTTTTTTTTATTAGTATGTGATACTAATAGCGGGAGGTAGTGACTCTCATGCTACCTAATATGAGATATCAGAATAGACATGTGGATACTTATATGATAGGTGAATCGAACAGTGATGCTACATATGTGATCGCATAGATATTCACTTATTGTCAACGATCATAATCTAGGTCATAATTATGCATGTAGTCCTTTAACCAAAGGTGACACGGTCATCCACATTTAAGTGGTTAGAGTTTGTTACCGCTTACATACTTATGTTAATCATACATAAGTATATGGTGTGTGGTGGCTCTAGTTAGTTAAATGTAGGGATTAGTGTTCAACCAAAATGGGATTTATTGCCTGGAGTGAACTAGGATAAGATCCTATACCATCTAAGTCTTTTCTTGATAATAGAGCTCCTGGCTAGGACAAACATAACAGTCTAAAAGAGTTTCAGTGCCAGAAAGAGTTTCTAATAGTTGTTGCATTTTAATTTAAAGATAGAAATTAAGATGAGGTCATATGATATAGCTATTAAAGTTTGACTAATCTTTGACTCTAGGCTATATCAAGATCTTCTAATAGAGGAATTTTAGTGCATGGTAATTATGACTAAAGGGTTCATGTAAATTAATGAATACATTCATATATAATTGGGTAGTTGTGATATCGATGCTAGGGGTCACTCACAACTTATGAGAATTAAATATGAATAATTGAGATTTTCACATTTAGACTTGAAAGAAGTTTCAAATAATATCAAGTGTTGGTATTATCTTCTTATGGCCAACTAGACATGAACCTAGTAAGTCACACTTATAAGGTTTTACCAAATCTCTTTGACTTAATTTAATTATTGATTAAAGAAATTGGATTTTTGCTTAAGGCAATGATTCTAGCATATCATGAAATCTAATTTCAATAAAAGGTTTAATTATTAGTTTATGCTTAATTAATATGAGATATTAATTGGGATAATAAATTAATAATGTGTATATGTTGTTTTCTTAATTACTTAGACTAATGGCCCAAGTGTCATGGACCTAAGCCCAAAAGTATTTTGGACTAAAGATTAGACCAAGTAATTGACTAAGCCCACTTAATGCATTTAAGTCCATTTAGTTTATGAAATGGGCTTTAGGTCAAGAGTTGGCCCAATGCATTTAAGTCCACTTGTTTAATGGATTGGGTATTAAGTCAAGAGTTGGCCCAATGGTTTAGCTAAACTCCATTAATATATATATATATATATATTTAATTTTATTAAATTAAATATTAATAAAGATATTAATTGACAAGTGTAAGGCTAGGATGATGTAGAGAATGTGCATGAGATGTATTCTCTACATCCTTTTATTTTGGATTCTAGTGACTTACAAGTGGTCAATACATATAATGACTTGTGGCATACGAATGATGTCATATTTCTCTATAATTATCACTAGCCAGGTATATTTAAAAAGCAGAAAGTAGATATTATTAAAGTTGGTGAGGAGAAAAATGTGTAAACAAGAAAAGAAAAGAAAAAGATACACAATATATACTAAACCAAAAACTATTGCAAGGAAAAAAGGCTAGCATCATAAGGGTCTTTGTGAGAGAGGATTGTTGCTATCTTTTGAGTAAAACAAGATTGAGATTCAGTCAAGCTTGGTGTTTCAAGCTAGAGGTTTCACAATTGGGAGACTTGAAGAGTTAATTTAAGAGTTGAATCAAACAAGAGCCAATCATTGTAGTAGATTTTATGGTCTACACCAACCTTTGGATATTAGTAAGTTTTTCTTGAAACTTATAATTTTTTAGTTGGTAATTTCTTATTTTTGTGTTGGTTTTAAATTAGCTATGTGTTTAATGCAAATTGGATCATAGGGATTGTAATTCTTGATGAGATTAAGGGTTGTGTTGATAAATTTTTGAAATTTATTCTAATTAGGATTTGATTCCTAATTACACAATCGATTCCTAACAACTAATTCTAGACATGATCTTTCATTTGTAATTCAGTAACTTTTATAATTTCTTGATGCTCCTGCTGATTCACATCTTGTTATTGCCCATCATGTTTTGTGATATTTGAAAGCTACTCCAGGTCAAGGTCTATTTTTCCCTTCTACCAATGATCTTAAGCTTCAAGGCTTTTCTGATTTTGATTGGGCTGTTTGCCCCAATACCAGATGTTCTATCACTAGTTATTGTGTGTTCTTAAGACCTGCTTTTGACTTTTGGAAATCTAAAAAACAAACTATGGTTTCCTAGTCATCTACTGAAGTCGAGTATTGTGCTTTGGTTGCTATCACCTGTGAACTCTAATGGATGTGTTAAATTTTTAAAGATCTTCTTATTTTCACCCAATCAGCTTTATTGTTTTGTGACAATTTATAAGCTATCAAAATTGTTAAAAATCTCTTCTTCCATGAATGCACGAAGAATATAAAACTTTATTGTCATCTTATTCATGAGAAAGTTTAATAAGGTTGCATCACTTTGCTTCCAATGACCATGAATTACCAAGTCGCTGATTGCTTCACCAAAGCTTTGCCTCCTTCTCGCTTTCAAGCTAACATACTCAAGCTGGGCATACATAACCTGTATGCTCCATCTTATGGGGGGGCTAACAAGATGAGTTACTGATTATCATCATTGGTTACTACATGATCACGTGTTACACAGATCAAATAGTGGACATCAGCTTATTTTTCTTCTTCTGTATATATTAGCTTGTTTTTCTTCTTCTTCTTCTGTATATACAATAATTATTTTACTTGTAACTAACTTATTATGAGGTAGCATTACCTTATTCGTTTTTCATTAGTTCTTAGTATGAGTAGCTTCTAGAATTAAATAGTTGTCCAAGTTGTATATAAACAAAACAGTTATAGATTAGTTAAATGAGCTTCACATTTCAATATTTTTGTTAGTCAAGATGAAATTAAACTCAACCGTCATAATACTAAATGTAAATTCCTACAATATGTGAACTGTAAACTAATATATATATATATATATATTCTACTTGATTGTTTTAATGCATATATATACCTCTATCTCTATAAATTGGGTCAATCTTTGAATGGAACTTGAATTCAATAAAAATTACTAGCAAATCGGATGTTGAGTTCTCAAAACTAATTGAATATTTATCCTCCTTATTTGATTCAATTTTATCAAGAAACTCATTTCATTTCTAAATAAATTCCTAATAAAATTCATTTCCAAATGAATTTTTATTAATAAAATGTGTTTAATTAAATGAATAGTTTATTAAATTTATTTCAAATTCATTTCATATTTTGTTATATGGTGTTTTGTACAAATCTTAAATTCAAGTTTTTGTCAAAAATATTCTTTTAAATATAAAAATGCTTTTGAAAATAAAAATAAAGAGGGGGTATTTTAGTCATTTAAAAGTATAGACTTAAAATTTGTAAAATTCATTTGAAAATTCTAACAATTTTGATAGAACTTAGTTTAGTTATAACACAAATTTGAAATTGCAAATAAATTTCATATAAAATTCATTTATACCAAACATATATCACTTGGATTTATAAATAAATTTCATAAAATTTATTTATATTAAACACACTCTTAAATAATTTTTTTTTTGTCTGCATTTGTTCGGTTTAGCCATGGTCATATGATCCCACCTAAAAATGAATTCTCTTCCTCTCGTACTAATGGCAAAGAAAATAATTTTTTGTTTGTTAATAATTTTAAAAGATTATATAATCAATTTCTAACTATTGTAAAAATTAAAAAAATTTTGGAAGTTTTTTTTTTCACAATTTAGCAAACATGTAGGAAAAAATTACTAGATGTTAATTTTTTATAATTCAATAAAAGTTGAGTAACTAAATAAAAAATTTATTTTTTCACAATATCAAAAAATTATTTCTAAACTTTATAAGAATGAAGGGAAATTCTAAAGTAACTTTGTTTTTCATGTCCTTTACTTTTACTTTACTTTTATCACCATAAAATTAGAGTGTATTGTCTCATATAATGATTATTCTTAGCAAAGTATAATTTACTTTGTAAAAAACAAAATAACCATAAAATGTGCCCTGAATGAATGAATTTTATTTTAGATATTTTTAAAAATTTATTAACAAATTCGGCTAGATACATTAACTCTTGGGATTAGGAATGTGCATCAAATGGGTTTGTGTCAGATTGAATTTTATTATTTTCAAAAAGTCAAAATCGAACAAAAAAAAAATTTACAAATTCAGTCCGTTATCCAAAAATTGACTAATTAATAATAAACATAAAAAAAACAAATTGTAAGTGGTCTAATGGTATTGGCACGTGTCTCTGTGCCTTGGCCACCTAGGTTTGATTTCCAAACTTGCAAGTTGTAGAATTCAAATCCATAACCTCAAGATACACCTAGGTTCGATTCCTAAACTTGCAAGTTATAGGATTCAAACCCACAACCTTGTATGACTAGTATAAGTGCCTTTCTATGTCAGCTATAACTATAAGTAGGGGTAAGTAAATAAAACTGAAAAACTGATCCATCGGCCGAACACTGAAAAACCAATATGATATAAAGGTTAATCGAACCAATAAACAAAGTTTCAATTTGGTTTTTAAAACTGTTTTGAAAAATAATAGTTTGATTTAGGTTTCTAATTTTGTAAGACCACAGTTAATTGATCTGACTGAAGACATAAAAAATGGTTTGATTAATTAGTTAACTGAACCATTAAAACCAAAAATTAAATATAAAAATATATTTCAAATTTTTATTATATTAACTATTTTTTATTAAAAAAAAAACCTAAAAAGACTTTTAGTTTTTCAAGTAACCAAGTCTCCTACTTTTCCTATTGCTTTTCATATTGATAGCTACATACCATACGCACTCTAAATTTTTAACCTGTTAACCTAAAAAAACATAATTTGGATAATTTTATATTTTATCAATTTAATTTTGTAATTTTAATATGAAATAAGTTGCACTAAATATATTTTATCAATTTAATTTGATGATAGAAACCATATGTTTTTTTTGTTGAATTTAATATAATATGTAGTAAAAATTATTACAAATAAAAATCCGAAAAAAACCGGCGAACATGTTTAATAGTTAACCAATTAGTTGGATAACTAAGATAATTGGTTTGATTATGGTTCGAAAAATGAGTAAATCAATAGATATAGTTCGGTTTAAAATTTTATTCTATGGTTTAGTTAACCGGTCCATACTCACCCCTAGTTATAATGTTAAAATATAGGAATTGAAATTTTGGCGAACTAAAAATAAAAATTGTAAGGATTTTTTAATTTTTTAAGTTGATTGTTAAAATCTTAAAATGCATATTCTATTTTAACATTATATCTAATTAAGTCCTTTTAAGATTATCTAATTAGCCGGTTAAATTCTTATTTTTTACTTTTCTATCTTAATTATTAAAATCTTAGAAGATATATTCTTTCATTAATTTTTTTGTCATATAGTTAAAATATAGGTAATTTATTTATAATAAATTTATATTAATAAAAGATATATATAATATTAAAAAATAATTTGAAAAATGTATAATAGAAATTCAAATTAAATACATATGATAATTATTTTTTTATCTATTTTGATATAAAATATTTTAATTATCATTAGCATTTATATACCTAATTAATAAATTTGTAATTTCATTAATTTTTTTCACTAAAGTGACCTAATAAAACTATTAAGAATCTAAATCATTATTTTTTAATTATTTTCTTTTCTAATTTACCTTTAAGTCATTTAATTATAATTTGAAACTTTTAATTTGCTGAATTAAGACTTTTATATAAATCATTTACTTATAAAAATATTAAATAATGTTATAAATATTTTCATATTTTTGCTAATTGATAGATAAATTTAATAAATAAAACCATTTGTATCTTAATTATATTTATGAATTATTGTAACTTTGATGTCACATCAATTATAAAAAATTTGGTTAAAAAAATTTGGTTAATACAATTTTTTATTTATTAAATTTTTATATTTTAATTAATGATGGTCTAAAATTTAAATTTTCATGTTCAAAAGTTTTATTAGTTACATATTTAATTCGAATTTTAAATTATTGAAATCACAAATTTATTAATTTTCTATACAAATGCTAATAACTAGCTAAAATATTTTTGAATAAAAAATATAAATTTTTTTCATTTATATATTTAAATTAAATTTGTATTATACATATTTTTAAAATCATACACAATTTTATCAATAGAAATTTATTAGAAATTGATAATATATATTTTTAACTAGATAAAAAAATAAAAGAATATGCATTTTAATATTTTAACAATCAACTTAAAAAATTTAAAATAAGAATTTAATTGACTAAAAATAAAAATTATAAGGATTTAATTATTATAATTTAAAAATATAAGGATTCAATTATATATTTTGTAAAAACTAAATTGAATATAATATTAATTATATGAACTGAAATTTTGAAAGAAGGATTTAATGCATAAAAAAAATAAAAATATAAGAATTTAATAAAAAAACAAAAGTATAAGGATTATATAGAGTAAAATTGAAACATAAGGACTCAATGAAAAAACTGGAAAAGTTAGGGGACCAAAAATAGGGTTTTTCCGTCTATATATTAAAGTTTTGGTTTTCCATCGACAAAAAGTGAGTGTGAGTGGTCCGGATCGATAAAAAGTGAGTGTGAGTGGTCGGGACTGGGCGGTTTTGCTCAGCCCTACTTGGGATGATGATGACGAAAAAAAGCCTAAAAAATGAGCCGAAAGTAAAATAGCAAACATCAAGCACAGCTGCGAGTGGAGAAAGATATTCCTGTCGATTTCAAGAACCGAACTGGAAAAAGCCGTACTTTTGAATCCAACGACTCAGATTCAAAAAAACATTTTCGAAGCTTAAACCAAAACCACATTCCATATATGAAAAGCATGACGTGCTTTCTTTATGCAACTATTTATTCTCCATTAATTTTCTGTTTCTACCCACAAAAAAAAAAAAATTCTTTAGTTTTTGATTTTGTTTTACTGTTTGTGAGGATCTGAGCCGTTGATTTCGTCGGACTGATGGCCGGAAAAGGAGATGGACCAGCTATCGGAATCGATCTGGGGACGACGTACTCATGCGTTGGTGTTTGGCAGCATGAAAGGGTTGAGATCATTGCTAATGATCAAGGGAATAGGACTACGCCTTCTTATGTTGCGTTTACTGATACTGAGCGTTTGATTGGTGATGCTGCTAAGAGTCAGGTCGCAATGAACCCTGTCAACACCGTCTTTGGTAATTGCTCTCAATTTTATTCATTATTTTTTCTTGGTTAAGCTTTGTGCCGGTTGCCTTTTGGGTTTTTTTTTTTTTTTTAAATTTCTGTGAGCAAAAAAATACTAAAATTCTGCCATGAATATAGAGATTTTTAGCTCAATTTTGCAATTCGGGAAAAAAGAAAATACCCAAAACACTATTAGTCTAAATTTGGTGTTATTTGCTTTTGAATCAAACTGGATTAAATGGAGTCTAATGGCGGTGGATATTGGTGGTTCCAGACCAAAAAAAATTGTGTAAAAGAGACCGGTTTGTAGTTTAAATTATGGGGATTTTGTTGTTGGCAAAAGGGTTGTTTTAGAATTTTGAATTTGAGCTAAAATCCGGACTAGTTTTGGATTTGAGATAGAACCCGAGAGTTAGTGAGACTTTTTTTTTTTAAAATTTTTGTGTGATTTACAGATGCAAAGCGATTGATTGGTAGGCGATATAGTGATGCTTCTGTACAAAGTGACATAAAGCTTTGGCCTTTTAAGGTTATTCCTGGTCCTGGTGATAAGCCCATGATTGTGGTTACATATAAGGGTGAGGAGAAGCAATTTGCTGCTGAGGAGATTTCTTCTATGGTCCTTATTAAGATGCGTGAGATTGCTGAGGCTTACCTTGGATTAACAGTTAAAAATGCTGTTGTCTCTGTCCCTGCTTATTTTAATGATTCTCAGCGTCAGGCTACTAAAGATGCTGGGGTCATTGCTGGCCTTAATGTCGTGGGAATTATTAATGAGGCATCTGCTGCTGCTATTGCATATGGTCTTGATAAGAAGGCTGGAAATTCTGGTGAGAAGAATGTGTTGATCTTTGATTTGGGTGGTGGTACTTTTGATGTGTCTTTGCTTACCATTGAGGAGGGTATTTTTGAAGTGAAGGCCACGGCTGGTGACACTCACCTTGGTGGTGAGGACTTTGATAACAGAATGGTGAACCTCTTTGTTCAAGAGTTCAAGAGAAAGAACAAGATGGATATTTCTGGAAATCCAAGAGCTCTTAGGCGGTTGAGGACTGCATGTGAAAGGGCAAAGAGAACTCTCTCGTCTACTGCCCAGACAACAATTGAGATTGATTCTTTGTATGAGGGTATTGATTTCTACACAACTACAACCCGTGCTAGATTTGAGGAGCATAACATGGATCTCTTCAGGAAGTGTATGGAGCCTGTTGAGAAGTGTTTGAGAGTTGCTAGGATGGACAAGAGCAGTGTAAATGATGTTGTCCTTGTTGGTGGTTCAACAAGAATTCCTAAGGTTCAGCAGTTGTTGCAGGATTTCTTCAACTGTAAGAAGCTTTGCAAGAGCATAAATCCTGATGAGGCTGTTGCCTATGGGGCTGCTGTTCAGGCTGCAATCTTAAGTGATGAGGGCAATGAGAAGGTGCAAGATTTGTTGCTCTTGGATGTTACCCCTCTGTCTCTTGGGCTGGAAGCTGTGGGAGGTGTTATGACTGTTTTGATACCAAGGAATACCACCATTCCCACCAAGAAGGAGCAGGTGTACTCCACCTGTTCCAACAATCAGTCTGGTGTCTTGATCCAGGTTTACGAGGGTGAGAGGACAAAAACCAGGGACAACAATTTGCTTGGAAAATTTGAGTTGTCTGGCATTCCCCCTGCTCCAAGGAGTGTTCCTCAAATTACAGTGTGCTTTGATATTGATTTTAATGGTATCTTAAACGTGTCTGCTGAGGACAAGATCACCGGCCAAAAGAACAAGATTACCATTACTAATGGTAAAGGAAGGCTGTCTAAGGAAGAGATAGAGAAGATGGTACAGAAGGCTGAAAAGTACAAGGCTGAAGATGAGGAACATAAAAAGAAGATTGATGCAAAGAATGCTTTGGAAAATTATGCCTACAACATGAGGAACACTTTGAAAGATGAGAAGATCAGCTCCAAACTTTCCCCAGATGACAAGAAGAAGATTGAGGATGCCATCGAACAGGCTATACAGTGGGTAGATGCCAATCAGCTCACTGAGGCTGGTGACTTGGTTGCTGAATTAATCAGCAAGCTACAAGTTCAAGAGCAAAGAACTTCTATGAGAATTGAAGAACGGGTTGAAGGTGCTTTTCATGTGAAGCATAATTTTAAATTATCAAGCTCCAAAGATGACAAAAGAATTTCTGGTGGCAATAACTACAAAGGCAAGCAAGTGGAGAGTGAAAGCAAAGAACATGGGAAAGGAAAATTCCCACCTTGTAGTCATTGCCAAAAAACCAACCATCATGAGAGCAGTTGTTGGAAGAAAGCTCAATGTCATTATTGCAAGAAGTTTGGGCATGTTATCAAGTATTGCAAACAAAAGAAACAAGACCAACAACAAAAAATTCAGCCTCAAATTGCAAGCAATGTTGAAGAGCAATTTCCAAATCAGCATACCACCAATTTGGTACAAAGAACAAGAAGAGAATTTATTTGTAGCAATGCAAATTTCCACTCAAAAAAATGAAGATCAAGTCTGGTTTGTTGATAGTGGCTGCACAAGTCATATGGCTAAGGATGAAACTTCTTTCACATTTTTGGATAAGAACTTTAGAACCAAAGTGAAGCTATGTAATGGAAATCAAGTTCAGGTTGATGTAAAGGGTTCTGTCTCTATTCAAACAAAACAAGGTACGAAAATAATTTCAGTTGTTTTGTTTATACTGTCTTTACAACAAAACTTGCTTGGTGTACCTCACTTGGTAGAAAAAGATTATTGTGTGGTGTTCAAGAATCATTCAAGCACAATTATTAATCAAAATGATGATGAGATAATTGAGCTTAAGATGGTTAACACAAGTTTTGCATTAAGTTTGATTCCTTAAGTTTAAATTCTGACAAAGCCAAGGATGATGAAGTTGATGAATAGCAAGAAAGTCAAGAGAAAGGAGTTTTATAGTCAGTTCTTTCAACAAATTCAATTTTTGGTTTAAAAGTTCAAGGTTCAAGTGTTGATACTTCAGACAAGCAAAATTCTTTTGAGTTCTCAAGCACATGAGAGAAAAACCACTCAAGAAAAATGCTTATTTGTTTCTCAAAATTTTCAAACCAAAAGAAAATAGTGAAGTTGAGAAAATGGCAGTGTTTTTTCTTTTCTTTTTTGCAATGTTTTTTCTTGTTCTTGTTCTTCTTATTATTATCCCATAACTATTTTATTTTTGATATTTTTTAGCTTTCATAAAAGTCAGGTTAGAAAATTAAGAGAGTGAAAATAATATTATTTTTACATTTTGATTGTTTTGGTTGCTTTACCTTTCTGTTTTATGAGATTGTTGTGCAGTAGTTGTTTTTTATTTATTTTGTTGCATCAATTTTATGTTTTATGAGGTTGTTTTGGTTAAAAAAATTGGTTGTTTTGATTATTTCAGTAGTTGTTTTAGTTAAAAATTCTAAAGTGTGTTATTTTTTTGGTTGAAAAATTGGTTATTTCAGCAGTTGTTTTTGGTTGTTTTGGCAATTGTTTTTGGTTTCTTTTTTTGTTGCTTCAGCTTTATATTTTATGAGGTTATTTTGTAGTGGTTGTTTTGTTTGAAAAAATTTGTTATTTTTGTTGAAAAAATCAGTTTTGGTTGAAAAAATCTAAAATGTTTGTTTTTTATTTTTTGGTTGTTTTGGTTATTTTGGTGGTGGTTTTGAATCTTCTGATTGAAAAAACTGGTTTTTTCAGTGATTTTTTTTTTGGTTATTTTGGCGTTTGTTTTTGGTTGTTTTTTGAAAAAATTAGCTGTTTTGATTGTTTTAAAACAATTTCTAATGTTAATCAGTTTAAAACAATCCAATTTTTGACATTTTGTATAAATTGCTACTTGAATTGAATACACCACAAATTTATCATAAAAATTAACTGTACATCAATTTTTATATTTTTGCTGTTATTATGAATTAATTTATATTTTTTATTTTTAAATTGTATTGCTATAGTAAACATACACTATTCCAAAAAAAAATATTTATTAAATTTGCTTTACTTTCCATTTTTGACAAATTTAGATCACTTGCTAAATTTTATGGTTAATTATGTAAATTGTTTTTGCTGAAAAAGTCAAGAAAAATTTTGTGGCCTAATCATTGAAGTTCAATTGCCGATTTGAGCTTTTGTCCTTTTTTTTTTTGAACAATCAATAGTATTTCATTCATTCATTCATGCCCTAAGGCTTCACAGTACATATCATGGGTTGTGGAACAGTACAATACCAAGCAAGAGTTAGTAAGAGAAATACAAAAATGGATATGGAAGCAGGTAGCTAGCCTAACTAGCATTGGTGGATACTATGGCTAAACCTGGACTAAGGATACTTCAAGCAGTGTCTTAGTCAGCAGTAGCTAAATATCTGCTCACCAAATTAGTTGAAGAAGGATCCTGGGATGGATTCCAGTATGAAAGTGCTACAGACCACCAAAAAAGCTGTGTATATATATATATATATATATATATATATCTATATAAAATAACTAATAATCAAGTGCATGAAGTTTGCCATGTCATGCTTTTAATGCCATGTGGCACTTTGAAAGTTTCTTAGGTAATTTGTGTTGTTGGTTTGTTTGTGCCATGGCGCCCTTTGCTTTGATTTCCGGTTTTTTTGTTTCGGTTACAAAATTGAAAAGTCCATTTTCAGTTTTGTCACACCCTTCTACTTCCTTTCAGTTTCTTTTCTTTTCTTATTCCTCAAAAAGTTCAATTTCTTAGCCACGTTCAGCTTCAAATTTCACCCTGCTTTTTCCATTTCTTTTCTTTCGTTTGTTTTCTTCTTGCTCCAGCAGTTGGATCTGACTTGACTGTCATGGAGCATGATGTGCTTCGAATGAGGGATGGTGGGCCATTTATTTTTGCTCAGGTGAGTTCAAAATGCTGATCGTCCTTTCTTTGTGGCATTTTTATTCCCAATTTCCACCTGATTCATTAGGTCTCATTTATAGATCTGCTTTTGTTTGTCATTTAATCATTTTTTACGCTCTCTTATTGGCTGTGCTAATTTTGATCAGATATATATATATATATATTGGTAGAAAATGGATCCTAATTCAGTGAAATCAACTCTGTCTAACTTAGCTTTTGGCAATGTAATGGCAGCCGCTGCTAAAGATTATCGTAAGGTTAGCGAATTTTCATGTTCTGTTAATTTTTTTCATTTTTAAGTTAGCTTATGAATATCTGGGTAGATTTATGTTCACTTCAATTCTTGCAAAGTAATTTTTAAATTTTTTTTTTTTTTATTTTCTTGCAATCTTTTATGACACTAATGGTGATTAAGTACAAAGAAAGATGCTTTCTTGAGTTTTGTTTCTCTGTATGCATGTAGAATTGGGGAATGTATTTAATTGTGTTATTGTTTCAGGAATTGCTTGCTTGAGAACAGGCTCAGGCATCAACTTCTATCAACCAAGAGGTTGATCTTGATGAGTTAATGGATGTAAGTTCTGATTTGTTTCTTTTCTTTTACTTAGTAGTTCACTGCTGAATTTCAAGTGAAATGTTATGTTTTTTGTATTATTATTATTTTTTTTAATTTTTGATTCAGTTGAGGTTAAGGTTAGTTTGGTCTTGAACTTGATTTTACATGTTGATGTGATGAAATGAAATGATTTGATTTTTTTTTTCTTTTCATTTCCTGAACTCTGTTTGGTTGCTTTGTAATTTTGGAATTAAGTAGAATGAAGTGTGTGATCTTGTGCTTTGAATGTGCTGTTTGATTGATTTGATTTGTTTTTAGGACAAATCATGTCTGAATTGGTATTTTTCTTAGTTCTCAATTTTAATTCTGTGGAATTAATGTTGCAAAAACATGAGATTGGATAACTTAGGTTTATAATTTGCTTTGATGCAGTAGATTTTGTTTGCTTTGCAACTTAGAGACAGTCGCTTTTTTCCACTAGAACACCCACAATGCAGCAAAGTGGTGACTAACTAATAAGGTTTCTTTTATTACGGCATCAAGGTTAGGGTTAGGTTCAAGGTCATCTTTTTCTCTCTTCTCCTCCATGGAAGCTCTTGCAATCAGCCAATCTGCTGTACTTATGCAGAAAAAAGCCAAGGTTTTGAACAAAGTTGAAGCCTTGAATTTGAATATTTTGCTTTGGAGTTGGGTTGAAGGAGGGTGATTTGGATGATGGGCTTTTGAGGAGCTTTCTTAATTTGCCTAATTTTATCTCTATGACCCGTTTGTCTCTGGACCTTTGCTTGGATGGTACTATTTTGATTGAATTTTGCTTTCTGCTTTGTGATTTTGTTGTGATATCTAAGAGTGGTGATTGATAGTTTTTTTCTCTCTCTCTCTTCAGGATGATCATGAATGAAATGTATTATTCTGCTTTTGTGGGGTTGGTTATCTCTCGAGCTACTGGTTGGTTAATCAAAGTTTCACGCTTAATGTTAATATTTAATGGAATCAAGAATATATTGGAACTGAATTTAATTGTGTTGTTATCACTAATGTTGTAGCTAGATGAGTATGTTGCAAGGAAGATGAGGATTAATTCTGTAGTGGCTCCTACCTTGATCCTCTTGCTGACAAGGTAACTTTCAAGGTTTTTAGTGTTATTTGTTGATTGCTATTTATTTTTCGCGTGCCAATGCTGTTTTGCTTATTCTTTCTTCTTAATACAGGTTCTTATTGGTTCTGTTGCATTGGCAATGGTGCATATGGATCTTCTGCACCGTGAGTTATCTTTGTCATTAAGCATATTATCTTACTTCTAACATTTTTCTATGTTTGATTAACTGCTCTTAGCTTCTCATTTTCTTATTAATAGACTCAAATTTTGAATGATTGTGAGAGTGCCTATTTGAATTTAGAATCACAGGCTATGTAGAACAGCTCAATAGTATTTAATAAGAGCAATGAAAAGGTTATTCTATTGTCATCCTATGCTGCTGGCATTTGGCATAGCTTTGCTAGCTCTTTGAGGGTATTATACATATTAAAAAGAGTGGCAGTATATTCAAACTTTTGATTTATATGCATGTAGATTACTATATGCTCTCAGCTCTAGGAAAAAAGAGAAATAGGGGGGTGGGGGGAGCAAGGATTACTATATGCTGTAAACTGTTGTGGTTCGAGCCATCTGATCATGTGTATTTTTTTTTTTTCTGAAAAATTCTTTACAAAATTTGAATTAGAATTGCATTTGATTGAGTGATTGCTACTAAAGAATATTTGTTTTTTCAATGTGGCACTTTGTGTGCTTCATAGGTGCTTTGTATTGTTACTTCCATTTTGCTCTTGGGTGGTTTTAATATTCTGTGGAAAATGAATGGTTTTGAAATATTATTCAGTTACAAAGTTGAAAAGTATTGGAATATGAATGGTTTTGAAACAGATTTTACTTCTCCACTAGCAAGCATCTTACCGGAAATGCACAAACACAGCAGCAAAAAAAAAAAAAAAAGGATCTAGACCAAAGAAAACGAACAAATAAATGAACAAGTCCATACGCCATGCTTGGTCTCTATTCTTACAATTGCTAGCAAAAAGCAAACTGTATATCATCCATTTCCCTTCTCTGGATAGCTAGCTGAGTGCTACTTGTCTAAGCTAAAAGAAACGAAGTATGGCTCCTTCTTGGCGTTTGACTGTTGTCGTCCATCTTTGATGTAATTATTGGTGATGATACTTGAGGCATTAGCTGATTTTGAGTAGATGGTTTATTTTAGCCGAAATCTGATCCTTTAATAAATAATATTCATGTATCAATCGATCTGTGTTCTCTGATATATGTATTAGTTTTCTTCTGCAGTTACATGTATCATCAAATGCTGGAAAGTGTGGATGCCGATTGCAATATAGGAGGGTTGGTCAAATTAGAGCCTTTGATGATGTAATTTTCATGCTTAATGTTTTTTCAAATTATTACAGGGAAATGTGAATTTTTGTTATGTGGTGGTTTATAGTGTTCTTGATTTTTGGTTTTATGTTAGGATTCATTTGGTGCTTCCTCACTTGATGACTGGGCTAATAATGAGGGTGCTACCTCTGTTGGGTACACCATATCTGTCCATATCTGTTTTTCTTCATAGCAATCTCTCTATCTTTACTCAAATTATTGTTTGATTTGTTTTTTTCAGTTAACTAATTGATTGATTTGATTATAGTGAAATTAGATATTTGGAAGAAATTTACAGTAACTGCAATGGAGAAGATAGTGATTCCGAAATGCTTTCTGACCAAGTTCTTCAAGATTGCAGCCCTCACCTCGAGGTAATTGCAAGTTTTATTACTTTGGTAGATAAAAGGCATTCTGATCGTCATGCAGCTGCCAGCTACCAAGGTTGTTTGTCTCCAACATGTCTAAGCAAATCTGTAACAAGTCCTTTGAGCCAATCCTCAAAGCAAAATGTTGGTTTTAAGTTCGAAGTAGATAAGCCTGCAATGTTTTACTCGACATATATGTTCTCTTACGATAGACTTAAAAGGCAGATATCAAAACTAAGTTTGTAAAACTATCACGTGTATGAGTTAAAAGATCAATTTATTTTTTACTATTTATTTATTTTTAATGATATCATATTTGGAAGTAAGAGTGCAAAATTTCTGAAATTTGAAACATCCAAGGCTTCAGTTTTTTGTCCTTGATTTTGTTTGTCACGCATTCATGATTGTACCTTGATTTTATTTATTTGATGACGCTGCGCTTGCCAATGCACATATTGGTTAATTGGTGTGCCAGAAGATCAGGAATCAAGAAATAAATAAAATCAAGGACATGAAAGACCAAATACCATTCCTCATTTCGTGTACCAATGACGAAATTGATGCCCCAGCTGGAGAATACCATACCTCATTTCATTCGCTGCATAAAACCAAATACCAAGCAGCTTTTGGTGAGCATTATGTTATCCTGTGCCTTTGTGCAAAATCTCGATGAGTTATTCGAATAGGATATCCAGTTCTTGAAATCCTAACAATCTCCAACGCACCACAACATCGAAGTTGTTGCATATTGTGCAGGGTCTATAGCTCTGCAATTGCTTAGCATGTTCTAGATTTGTTTTAATTTATTTTATAGGTAAATTTTTATTAAGTTCAAATGTCTTAATCATTAAATTTGTAGTAGATTTATCATCTATGTTTTCTTCTACGATAGATTTACTTTCCATGTCACTAAGGTGGGCCCAAACTTTTATCTTATTAAAAAAAAAATTAAAATCTCTAATTAACTGGAGTCCCAAAATCCTTGCGTTCTCCCATTCTCTGTTCTTCGGTCAAATTCTTGGCTCCTCTCTCTTCAATCATTCACTTGGGCTCTTTGAAATGCTCGGATTAATAAATATGCACAGTGCATTCATACATCATCAAGCATAGGCAGCTGGGTTAATTCACGAGAATCCAAAGCACCAAAAACTACTTTTACTATTAATCATTAATCAATCGACAAAACCTATATGAGAATATAGCAATGATCCAATAAACCTAGAAAATTAAAGACAAAAAAATCTTTGTCAACGGTGGCAATTGTATCATTATAAGCTGTCTTATTAAGGGGACAAAAAGGCAGGCAAATTCATAATTAGGTACCTTCATAAGGTCTCCTTTTGTTATAAGTGGTGTCCCACCCCCAAGACTTAATTTACTTAGATGATAAAGGCTATATAATTATGAAATAGCTCCATGTATTCTTTTCATTTGAATCTTTAATATTTAAAATTTATCCATTTTATTCTATTTAAATAGAATTATAAAAATAACAGTATATATTATAATATAAATTAATAATAAAATAATCTTTTTCGGCTGTTTATATTACATACTTTTTAACTTTATGTGATAATCAAGAAAATGCATGTCGCTATTGATTTTAGCACAGCTACATTGTATAATGGACAAAAGAATAGTGGAATTTTGATATTGTAGACATTATTATTTTGCGAATTAACATCGATGAACAAATAATGAGATTCGATAAATAATAATAATAATAATAATAATGAGAGATGTAGTTTGATTATGCTGAAATATTCTATATGGTGAATCGTGCCAACTTTAAATAATAAATAAATGTTTATATAACTATTAAATAATTTTAATAAATTTAAAATTAATTAAATATAAAAGTAAAAATTTAGAAAGTTATATAATAATTTTATTTAATTTTTTATTAAAAGTACACATATATATATATATATATATATATATATATATATATATATATATATATATATAGACATTGTTAGTTTGATCGACCCACAATAAAAGCCTGATAATGAAAAAGTTCGATTTTTGAATATAACGGAAGTCCGAGACTTCTCTAAAATTAATTTAGGAAAGCTCAAAACACTAATTCAAGCCTAAAACACGAAACCAACCCCAAGCCCATCGCCACTTCGCCTAAAAGTCCTGGGTGAAGAAGCGATCGCCACAATGAAGAGGCGTCACCTCTTTACCCTAAATGTCGGTGAGGTGACTCCTCATTAAAGAGGCGTTGTCTCTTCACACTCACCCTCTGCAGCATTAAATATCATTAATGGCAGTGGTTGGAAGCTCACCTACTGAAGAATTTATCATTTTTTGATGTAAAAAGAAAGGAAAAAGCTGAAAAAAGAGCCTAATGAATGAAAAAAGGCAAGGGGAGAGGGTGATAATGAGTTTTTGAAAAATTGAAAAAAGGGAAAGGGTGAGAGGCTTTAAAGAAGAATGTGGGGGCATGAGAGAAGGGGGTTGACAACCTGGAAAAAGGGTCTGGAAAAAAAAAAAGAAAGAAGATAGAGAGAAAAAAAGAAAGAAAAGAAGAAAGAAAGAGGAAGAAGAAAGAAGAGACTTAGAAGCCTAGAAGACTTGACTCCCTTGAGAAGATGAAGGAATCTTCTTGCATTAAAGGCCATTAACCCATCAACCAAGCTCTGAGGGCTTAATTATGAGTATCAGCTTGTCCAAGTCAGTGAGTCTCCTTATTTTTAAGCTATAAGTTTGTTATCTTCATTAAAAACTTGATTTGTTGCTATTTTGTGTGTTATCCTAAGCTATATTACTTATTTAAGGTTATAGGGAGGCATGATTGTATGAGATACTGAATATTGATTGTTGATATTTGTATATTTGTGTCTGTTTTTTATTTATTTGCATGATCATTGAGTTTCTTAGGACTTAAGAAATGTAGTCTGTCTCTGTCTCTATTGAAAAGGCAAACATCACCCCTTCATGATGAGGTGACAGTGACATCGCCTCCTGGTCAAAGAGGCGTCACCTCTTAACCAGAATTTTGTATATTTCTGCCTCTATTTTCAATTCTTATCTTGTATATTTGGCATGATTTTCATGTTTAATTTGTTATATCTCCTAATTTTATGCATGATTATTGTGTTATTTGGTATTATTTTTAACTTTATATTATTGTGTTATTTTGAAGACTATTTTGTGAATTTATTTCCATTTATTTTGTGAATGATTTTATAGATATTGTTGTTATTTGCAAGATAGAACTAACTCATATTTGTTGCAGGAATTATTTTGTGATTTCTAAGTATTAGATGGTTACTTTATTAATTAATTTTTAAGATTTTTGGTTTGTATAATTAATTAGTTTATTTTCTGTTTTTTTGGTTTATTTTCAATATTTTTTCATTTATTTACACCAAAAATTGTAATTTTTAATCTCTCTCCCCTTTTATTTGGAATGAATTGATGTAAATTATTATTATTTATTTTTTATATATTATTATTTTATTTGTGATTGAATGTCAGAGCATAAGCATGAAATAAGACTAATGTGCAAACTTGAAATTAAATCTAAAATTGGAAACCAATCGCGATTAACATGTTAATAAGAAAATAATTTAATAATCAAAGATAATAAAATATGAAACACACACGGAGACCAACTGTAAGGTTGGGTAGGCATTCCAAAAGTCCATATCTAGTTTCCGAACCCAATATTTGATGACAACTTTTGAAAAACTCCGTGGAATCCAGTTGTTGTACAATGTGTCTCAGTTTTTATCCGGATGGCGACTTCATCTCCATTTTGGGCTGCAAGCCCATTATGTATTTTCTAGTGAGTCCTGAGCTTGCATAGTGCCGTAATCGCCAACACTTAGGCGCGCAATTAATCCTACTGCCTATATATATATAATAATAATAATAATTGGAGAAATAAAATAAAAAATAGAAAATAATTGATAAGTTACACATTTTTATTTATATTAAATGATTTGAGATTAAAAATATGTATTCTATAACAACTTTTAGAATTTAAACAGTATTAGAATATGTATAATAGTGTTTTAATAAAAAAATATTATTAAAAAATTAAAATAAATATTTTATTTTTAATAAAAATTAGGATTTTTAAGAATTTCACACATTAATTTTAAAGTGAATATTCAAATATAAAGATAAATACTTATCAATTTTTTTTGTTTAATGACTTTAAAGCTCGATATTTAATATATATATATATAGATTCAATTCTGATAAAATTTATTTAGGTCTCCATATTGAACCTCTATTAATAAATGAACTGAATTTAAATTATGTAAAATCAGCTAGTAAAATTTATGAACAAACTTGTAATTTTAATACATTAATAGTTTGATATTAGATGTATAATTTATAAAATTTTGGCTTACAAATAAAACATTTAATAATATATTATTAGAATAAAATTATAATTTTTTATCAAAATTGATTTAGTAAGTAATTTTTTAATTTTTAATGAATAAGTTTAATTTATAATTCATATTTTAAAAGATTATTCGTAAACAACTTAAAAAAAATAAGTAACTCAGCTCACCTTAATAATAAATAAATTAATTCGACTTAGTGAAAGTTAGATTTGGCAGGACATGTTTACATGTTTAAGAGAATTTTTCTTCAAAAACGAAGAAACAACCCAGACCAATTACATCTGCACTAAACGATTATATCCGACACCTACTATATCATGGCCCAACCATTTAACCAAACAAGGAGGAGGATCCTCAAAACGATGACTACCAGGAATCATGTTTGCAGCATATTCAGCTATGTAGTCAGCAGCAAAGTTTGTCTGTGTGTATATGTGCTTGAGTTTTACTTCCAATTCACGGTGCAGCATTTCCTGGATAGCGATAACCAGTTGGGTATTTTTCTTTTTTAAAATATCATCTCGAAAGGAAAATCCCGAGGTTCTAGCGCTGCTGTTGCAGAAAACTTTTGGTTGGGCACTGGGAGAACAGGAGAATTGATAATTGCTCATTGCTTTATTATGGCGTATACTTACAACCAAAAAAATAAAAAATAACATAAAAAAAGTCAACCTATAATGACAAAAAAATCGACATATCTATTTATAGCCTCAGGAAATCGAGAATTTGCAAAAGGCATTGGATTCCCAGACACCCTTTTGACATGGGGATTCATTGATTCAAATTAAGCAATGATTGAGTTTTTAATTGAATCACTTATAAATGTCTCTCTCTATTTGCTCACATGCACCTTCCACATAGTTAGACCTGAAATTATGCCCGAAATGAAGAGAAATCAGATTATGGCTTACGTCTTCTTTGCACTCTTCATAGCTTCTCAATTTCATTGCTATCTTGCAATTATTGTTCAAGCTAAAGAGCCAGGCGAGCTACTTGCTATATGCTTGTATGTTTTTTATTTGTGTTTGATATGTAACAAAACAACTGAACTCATCACTGTTCTTTATGCTCCTGCAGTTGATTCCAAGGTCAGAAATGAACAATTGGAAACAAGCTCCTCCCTGAAATATATGTTTTCGAGGGTGAGTGATATAGATATATATTACCTTTTTCTTCATCCTGAATTTGAGTCCTGACCTCCTCTAGTACTATTACGAGAGATTACAGGGTTTACAATGCAATATTTGTGGTTACTAAAACATTATATAGTAGTAGCAAGTTTGCTTTATTGTTATTTTGTTTTTCATTTTCTCACATTCTTTGTCTTCTCCATTCTCTGGAGTTGAAGAAAACTAGAGAACAGGTCAAGGAAACAATACATAAGGCTCCATCAGGACCAAATCCCATTGGAAATCGGCACCCACCAGCTATCGAAGCCTGAAAGGGGAGATGAGAGACTCTAGTCTCGAGCTTTATGAGCAGCATAGGCATTGGTCAAGTAGTTTCCTCATCACCTGATATGCATATGTAGTGCAAACCCTGTCAGGATATTTGATAAATATATGAAGTGCCCACTAAAATTATAGAATAAGGAGACAGAAATATTTTATATTTGTATATTATATTGTCTTTATAAATGCATTTCCACCTGATTTCAACAACTTTCAAATTTTTTTAACCACTGTGGTTAAACTTTAACATCACAACATGAAAGAGAAAAAGTGACGGTTTTGATCCCTCCTCTCATCAATAGGATATATAAATAAGCTGTATATGTAAACAAAGTTGAACATTAAATAAAATAAACTCAAATAAAACTTATTTATTAAAACTATGAATTCAACATAGGTCAAGTTTAAGCTCTGTAAATTAATGTATATATGTTTTATTTGATTATTTTAAAATATAAATAAAATAAAAAAATTAAATTTATTAATTTAGTTTTAAGGAAATATTAACTATCAATTAATTAGGTAGTTTTTTTTTTTAAAAAAAATGGAAACTCACCTCTTAACTATAAATTAATTAAACATTTTATGAAAAATAGAAATTCACTTTTTTTTTTTTAATTTTAGACTCTTGTTATAAGGATATCAAATATTTTAAATGAAATTTTTTTTTTTTGAACTCATAACTAATTATACAAATACAACACTGTAGACACCCGATTCGGTCGGCCTGTGTTAGGGGACGAATTAGGGTTGCTCAGTTTGACCGGCCCGTTGTCAAGCCCAATGATGAGAATGAGGATGAAGCTTGAATCTCTAAGTGGAAAGTGGACTTAAAAACCCAAAGCCTGAAAAACCCCAAACCTAACCCAACTATCCAATTTTGGCCCAGGCCCGCTTGGCCCAACGCAGGCTCGGACCGAAGGGGTGTCACCTCAGTGCAATGAGGCAGTCGCCTCATCGAAGAGGCGCCGCCTTTATGACAACCCACGTGCAGCTGCAATCAAGTGGCGCGAGCCCCACTCTCCAGACTTTCTCTTTGCGTGAGGAAAAGACTTTTGAAAAAAGGAAAAAGGCTAGGAGAGCTCAAGATGGGCTAGGAGGCTTAGGGGGATGGGAAAGCTAAGGGATAAAAGGGAAAAGAGAGAGAAGAAGAAAGAGAGAAAGGAAGAAGGAGAGGGGGAGCTCTGAGAAAAAAAAACATAGAAGGAGAAAGGAGGAGAAGAAGGAAAACGTCTTGAAGGAAGAAAGGAGGTCCACTTTCCCATAAGAGAAGAAGGAAGAAACTTGTGTTAAGGAGAGATATCACATCCTAGCAAAGATTTCAATCAAAAAAGCTCTGAGGGCCTCTCATTTTGGTATAAAATCTGCACTTAAACTTGATATGTTCATCATTTCATATGTTCTTGCTTGTGTGTAACTAAGTCTTTAGCAGATTTTAGGTTTACCTCTAGTGTGTTTTGCTTGATATCTTATTTTATTGATGGACCTTTGAATACTTTTGCATGTAATCGTAGTATGATGAGTGTAGAGTGTGTATATGCATGTTTTGGTTACTTAGAGTAGAAGTTTATACGTCTTGGGAGTCAGAGCCGGCCTGGTGATTAGGCGACGCCTAATCTCAATGAGGCGATCACCTCATTGACAAGCCTCCAAGAGGCCCTACCTTAGCACGTGATTCACATCTCTGTGGCATTGAGGCAGGTTCCCCTATTGATGAGGCGATCGCCTCATCGATGAGGCGATCACTTCATCTCAATGAGGCGACCGCCTCATTGACAGGGTTAACCCGTTTCCTGCTTCGTTTTGTTGTTTATTTGCTGTGACGCTTGCTTTAATATGTCCTCTTTTGACCTTAAATATGTCTGTATGATTGCATGATGGTGATTATCTTGATTATTTGACGCTTTCTCTAGTTTATAATGTGAAAACCTCTTTATAGAACCTCTTTGCAAATGACGTTATATGTGATTCCATTTTTTGTAAAAAGAAAGGCTAATCGTGTGTTATTTGTAGGAATTACTTGATGATTTTCATCATTGAGTAGTTACCTTTGTTAGTTATCCATTTTATATTATCTTATTTATGTTACTTTATCGGTTTATTTTCAGTACATGTTTAGTCTATTTTCTGTATATTATTAGTTTATTTAGTTAAAAAGCGTTGTAATCCTTAATCCATTTTCCCCATTTAATTTTGAATGTATGGTTATAAATTATTATTTATTTTATTTACTGCATTTTTTTTGAATGTTGGGACCTAAAGACATGAAATTGGACTAATATGCAAACTCAGACTTAATTATAAAATTTGGCAATTATCCGAAGGGAATTTTATTACTTGTGGTAAATGAGGAAATAATTAAATAATTAAACGGTAATAAAACACAAAATACAAACGGAGACCAACCGCAAGGTTGAGTGAGCATTCAAACGCTCATACCCAGTTTCTGAACCCGATCTTTGATGATGATTTTTGAGAACCTCCGTGGGATCTAGTTGCTATACAGTGTGTCTCGGCTTTTATCCAGGTGTCGACTCTATCTTCGAATAGGCCCATGACCTATATCGTATTTCCTAGTGGACCTCGAGTCTACACAATGCCGTGGTCGCTAAATACTGAGACACGCGTTAAATTCCGCCGCCTACAAACACTATCAAAACACTTTCAAATCTCCAACTATAAATTAAAAATCACAAATACGCTCAGATATCTCAAATGAAGTTTAATACCTTACATATATAACATTCAAATAACAGTTTTTTTTTTTTTCCGGCCTTTGTTGGCCAATACCTCTATAGGCATATGATTTCATCTGAGATTAAATTCTCCTCCCATCATATTAGTGAAAAAAACAAAATAATTTTTTTTTAATGTCATTAAAAGATTATATGATGAATTTATAACTCCTGCCAAAATAAAATTTTTTTCCAGGTTTTTTTTTTTTAAAAACAATTTAGCAGCAAAAATTACTAATATATGATATTAAATCTTTTGGAATTCACTAAAAGTTGAGTAATTAAATAACACATTCTTTTCACAATATTAAAAAAATTGTAAATTATAAGAATGAGTTTTGTTTTAAATATTTTAAAAATTTATTAAAAAATTCAGCTCCATACATTAACTCTTGGGATGATGACGCGGAAAAAAGGCCCAAAAATGAGCCCAACGTAAATAGTAAACATTAGGTCCATCTACGAGTGGAGAAAAATAATATTTTCCTGTCGGTCCATCGGTCAAATACATCTGCTAAATAAAAGGAAAAAGAAAATTCAAGAACCAACCAGAACCTAAATAAATAATAAAAATAAAAATAAAAATAAATTTAACGCTCATACTCGTAGTCATAACAAACGTATCCAACTTGAACAATCCGTACTTTTGAATCCAACGGCTCAGATTGAAAAGAACATTCTCGAAGCTTAAACCAAAACCACATATATGAAGAAGCTCCCTCTCTCTGCAATTTCATTATTCTCCATTATAGTTTCTGTTTCTACCCGCAGACATTCTTTAGATTTTGATTTTGTTTTTGCTTTGCTGTTCGTGAGGATCTGAGCGGTTGATTTCGTCGAAGTTATGGCCGGAAAAGGAGATGGACCTGCGATCGGAATCGATCTAGGGACGACGTACTCATGCGTCGGTGTTTGGCAGCATGATAGGGTTGAGATCATAGCTAATGATCAAGGGAATAGAACTACGCCTTCTTATGTTGCGTTTACTGATACCGAGCGTTTGATTGGTGATGCAGCTAAGAATCAGGTCGCAATGAACCCTGTCAACACCGTCTTTGGTACTTTCTCTTAATTCTATTCATTTTTTTTCTCGGTTAAGCTTTGTGCTGGTTTCCTTTTGGGTTTTTATTTCTTTAAGAAAAAAGATCTATGATACTAAACTTCTGCTATGAATATAAATTGCTAGACTCTTAGCTCAATTTTGCAATTCTGGAAAAAAAAAAAGGACCCATAATAGTATTTGTCTAAATTTGGTGTTATTTGCTTTTGAATCGAACTGGATTTAGATAGAGTCTAATGGCCTGTGGATACCGGTGGTTCAGACCCAAAAAAAAATTGTTTGAAAGAGACCTGTTTATAGTTTAAATTATGGGGATTTTGTGGCCGGCAAATGGGTTGTTTTAGAATTTTGAATGTGAGCTAAAATCTGAACTAGTTTTGCGTTTGAGATAGAACACGAGAGTTGTTGACTTTTTTTTCTTTTGTTGTGATATACAGATGCAAAGCGATTGATTGGTAGGAGATGTAGTGATGCTTCTGTACAAGGTGACATGAAGCTTTGGCCTTTTAAGGTTATTCCTGGTCCTGGTGATAAGCCCATGATTGTGGTTACATATAAGGGCGAGGAGAAGCAATTTGCTGCTGAGGAGATTTCTTCTATGGTCCTTATTAAGATGCGTGAGATTGCTGAGGCTTACCTTGGATTAACAATTAAAAATGCAGTTGTCACTGTCCCTGCTTATTTCAACGACTCTCAGCGTCAGGCGACTAAAGATGCTGGGGTCATTGCTGGCCTTAATGTCATGCGAATTATTAATGAGCCTACTGCTGCTGCCATTGCATATGGTCTTGATAAGAAGGCTGGAAGTACTGGTGAGAAGAATGTGTTGATCTTTGATTTGGGTGGTGGTACTTTCGACGTGTCTTTGCTTACCATTGAGGAGGGTATTTTTGAAGTGAAGGCCACGGCTGGTGACACTCACCTTGGTGGTGAGGACTTCGATAACAGAATGGTGAATCACTTCGTTCAAGAGTTCAAGAGAAAGAACAAGAAAGATATTTCTGGAAATCCCAGAGCTCTTAGGCGGTTGAGGACTGCATGTGAAAGAGCAAAGAGAACTCTCTCGTCTACTGCTCAGACAACAATTGAGATTGATTCTTTGTATGAGGGTATTGATTTCTACACAACTATTACCCGTGCTAGATTTGAGGAGCTTAACATGGATCTCTTTAGGAAGTGTATGGAGCCTGTTGAGAAGTGTTTGAGAGATGCTAAGATGGACAAGAGCAGTGTAGATGATGTTGTCCTTGTTGGTGGTTCTACAAGGATTCCTAAGGTGCAGCAATTGTTGCAGGACTTCTTCAATGGTAAGGAGCTTTGCAAGAGCATAAACCCTGATGAGGCTGTTGCCTATGGGGCTGCTGTTCAGGCTGCAATCTTGAGTGGTGAGGGCAATGAGAAGGTGCAAGATTTGTTGCTCTTGGATGTTACCCCTCTGTCTCAAGGGCTGGAAACTGCAGGAGGTGTTATGACAGTTTTGATACCAAGGAACACCACCATTCCCACCAAGAAGGAGCAGGTGTTCTCCACGTATTCTGACAATCAGCCTGGTGTGTTGATTCAGGTTTACGAGGGTGAGAGGACAAGAACTAGGGACAACAATTTGCTTGGAAAATTTGAGTTGTCTGGCATTCCCCCTGCTCCAAGGGGTGTTCCTCAAATCACAGTGTGCTTTGATATTGATGCTAATGGTATCTTAAATGTGTCTGCTGAGGACAAGACCACCGGCCAGAAGAACAAGATTACCATTACTAATGATAAAGGAAGGCTGTCCAAGGAAGAGATAGAGAAGATGGTACAGGAGGCTGAAAAGTACAAGGCTGAAGATGAGGAACATAAAAAGAAGATTGATGCAAAGAATGCTTTGGAAAATTATGCCTACAACATGAGGAACACTGTGAAAGATGAGAAGATCAGCTCCAAACTTTCCCCAGATGACAAGAAGAAGATTGAGGATGCCATTGAACAGGCCATCCAGTGGTTAGATGCCAATCAGCTCGCTGAGGCTGATGAGTTCGAGGACAAGATGAAGGAGCTTGAGAGCATTTGCAACCCTATCATTGCTAAGATGTACCAGGGTGCTGGTGGTCCTGACATGGGTGGTGGCATGGATGATGATGTTCCTCCGTCTGGCAGCAGCGGTGCTGGCCCTAAGATTGAAGAAGTTGATTAAGCTGCAGTATGATGATTTGATCATCATATGCTGCTGCTAGTAATTATACGTAATTCAGTTTTTTGTAAGTCTTTCTTGGTGGGAGACACACTTGTGCTTGTTTTGAACTGCCCTTTTCATGTTCTAGAGAAAAAGATCCCGTTATATAAGTTGCTTTTTGTTTCAGTTCTGTGTTATCTTTTTTAACCTGCAGATTGTTTTCTTTGATCAAATAGAAAAATTCAAAGTAGATTTAAGGCAAAATTTCACCGAGCATTCATGCTTACAACTGTGCTCTTCCGCATAGTTCAACAGATTATATATTATATATCAAAATGAACCATTATTTTTTCTCTTGGTCTTGATCAAAATGAACCTCTTTATTTTTTGGGTCAGAAAATGAACCATTTCAAATCTTAAGTGCACGCATAGTATTTTTGTATTATTGCCTTTGATTGCGAGCCTGTACTCCTGCTTACGAAAATAATACTAGACTTCATACCAGTCTTTTATGAACCAGTCTTTTCTTAGTTCTCCACTGCTCTATCCCTCCGCTTGGCTCCAGCCTTATTCGGGTCTCCACATGTCACTTTCATGAAAAAAAAAAGGTATGAATGCCATTAGTTCCTGCAGGCTGCATCCTTTATTCATCTGCACGTGGAGAGGACAGTGGAGGACATGCTCCCAGTCAGATAAGATTTAGCTCCAAAGAAATTCTTTCTTATCTATTAATAGACATCTCAAAAAATCTATATATATTTGCATAATGTTTTGCCTACAAATCAAAACATGCAATTAATTTTTCTCATAATAAGGTCATAACCGTAGATAAAATATCAACCATATTTATTTAGAATGTCTGGAATTTTCAATTAGTTTTTAGTTTCAAATACATTTTATTTTTAAAACTTCGAAAGATATTTCTAACTAGAAAGTTTTTTTTTTTTAAAATAGCAGAAACACGGATCATTTAAACACTTTACTCTCGTACCTGAGTGTTCTCAGTTTTTTTTAGTCAATACTGACATAAGAGATGTGCTTCACCCTCCAATACTGGTCATTTCCTTCTTTGATACTGTGGATCAAATCCATAGAAAGATCTCTGAGACGAAGAAATTCAAGCTTTGCAAGATGTTCCGTGCCAAATGGAACATTCTGCAACAATTCGCAGCCCCATATGAACAAATCATAAAGATTAGCCATTGCACCCTTCTCCACTTCCACCGCTCTCAGGCCATGCAATCTCCAAACCCACAAAATCTTCAGCTTCTGAAACCCTCCACTTCTGAAGTAGAGCTTCTCTCCAGCAAAAGCAGTATCAAATACAAGATGCTCTAAACTTGGCAAAGCTTGAATAGGCTCCAGCACATCGTCCATTAATTGGCTGTGTGCAAGTTCCAATTTGCTCAAGTTTTCAAGAGAAGAAAACCATTTTGGTGTCTTCTCTAAGCCTCCGTACACGTACATTCGTTGAAGGAATTGAGGAGGTGAAGTTATGTGCTGCAAATCAATGTTTTCTTCCATTGTTACCGACTCGATCCAGAGACTACGAAGTTTGTTAAGCTTCTGAATTGTTGAGCACAATGTCTTCCCCTGTTCGAATCTTAAGTCACCAATTCCTAATCTCCTCAACTGATTGAGCCCTCCAATTTCTTCGAGTGTATCATGTGCATAATCTTCCTTAACCTTTATGAAACAGAGCTTTTGAAGAGAACGCAAGCATCCTAATCTTCCTATGGTTCGCAGACCAGAATCTGTATATGTTTTTTTAGACGCACCACTACGCGCATAGGATAGAAGGTGTCGCAAGCGGTGAAGGGTTACAATTGTTGCAGGCAATTGGGTTACTTTTGTATATTTGAGATCTAATGTCTCCAAGTTTTGAAGCTTCCGTATTGAAGTTGGCAGAACTCTTACATTAGTACTTCTCAAATTTAGATACTTCAAGTGATATAGCTTCAGCACTTCTTTTGGGAACACCGTCAAGTTTGTTTCTCTCAAATCCAACACTGTGAGCAGCCTCAGATGATTGCCAAATGTGCTGAATTGAAAGTTGTGTACATCAAACACAAGCAAAGATCGAAGCTTTGATTTGTTGTAATTATCTACTCCAAGTTCAGTGCTTCTCATCAATTCGTTATGAACTGACCACCTTCGAGCTGTCTTTCCATGCAGCATCCTTTCTTGTTCTCCGGAAATTATCATCACAAAACTTTCATCCTTGGCCTTAGCAAGAACAACCTCTCTCAAGATATCATGAATCTGATATCTTCGAAAGCGGCTGGTTTGATCGATCCAAGCTACTTGAATCAAGCTTCTATTAAGAAGCTCATAAAGGTAGCCTTCCGCGACTTCTTCCAATGTCATCCGCTCCTGTTCTTGCACAAATCCTTCAGCAATCCATTGTCGGATCAATGTCATGCTTTCAATTTCATAATCTTCTGGGAATATGCATACATACAGCATACATGCTTTCAAATAGAAAGGCAAATCATAATAACTCAGTAACAATATGTTTTCGACAGTATTAAGCTTGCCGCCATCCAATTCTGCAGGAATGCTACGTTTCACCAGTTCCCACTCCACTTTGCTTCTGCCCCTTGTAGCCAACAGACCAGAAATAGCAACAATTGCAAGAGGTAGTCCTTTACACATTTCAAGTATTTCTACAGCAATTGTAACTAAGTGCGGAGGGCACTCATCCCAAAATAATTTCTTACGAAAAAGAGCCCACGACTCCTGAGAAGATAAGGGCTTCAATTTATAGATTACATCTCTTGAATGCCCGCAAGAAGCTTTTGCCACTTCAAGTTTACGGGTTGTAAGCATGACTCGGCTGCCGAAATTGTTCCAGGGAAAAGCATGGCTTATAGAATCCCATGCCTCTGTCTGCCATATATCATCCAGAACAAGGAGAAATCTGCTTTCTCTGATGAATTCTTTGATCTTCTCTTTTAGAGCGTCACTAGCCACTGTTTCTAGTCCCTCAGATACCTGTTGTCCTCTTTGTTCGTAGAGTTTTTTGAATAACTCCTTAAGAAGTAACTGGGGATTGAATGACTGTGAAACATTGATCCAAGCATACTTGTCGAACCGGTTCTTGACACTGTCATAGACTTTCTTTACGAGTGTGGTTTTCCCCAATCCTCCCATCCCCACCACAGAAATGACTTTCAATGCGGGTTCATCATCGTTGATCAGCTCCATCAGTTGCTGCTTCGGATTTTCGATACCAACCAAATCAGCTTCATCATGTAGTAATGCATTTTTTCGATGCTCTTGCCACAAGGTGCTTGTGGTAGCAGTAGCACCACCAATTAAGCCTTGCTCTTGGGGTGCCAATTTGTACCTCTCGCGCCCGGCGGCGACATTTGGAACTCTGATTTTGATGTTCTGTATTTCAGTAGCAATTTGATGGCGATACATTGCATTGTTCTTGATGCACTGGATGATTTTATAGATGAAACAACATGATTCCATGCCCCTGCGATCATGAGCAAGACGAAGAGTGAATTCGTCGATAACATCTTCAATGTCGAAAGCAACATCTCTCACTTGCTTAATCCACACTTTTGCCTGCTCATCCATTTCTTCCTTAGACTCTGCTACCCTCAAGAAGGCCTTCATATGCTCTAGTTCACCTTTCACATACTCAACTTCTGTCCGAACTCCTCCCAGTAATTTTATCTCCTCGTCCAGAAAGAGTCCGATCTTGTTGATCAAAAAGGCTGTCACACTCTCTGCCATTAAAAATCTCTCACAGCTCCTCTCCAATGACCCAAAAAAAAAAAAAAACTCTCACGACGTTATTTGGATTGAAAAGGAAAAATTCGGTCGCTAAATGCTATTTAGCAATAGAATGGCAACGTTGGTGCTTTGCGAGTTTCTCCTTAGGTTAGGTGGGTGTGTGGATACAAATGGATTGTGATTTGGAAGGAAATTGAAAATTGTTATGATGGCTCTCACTTTTTTGTTTGAATGGATCAGACCAGAGATTCCACTATTCAAATTAATGGCGAGGTCCCATGAAATTACCTTACGCTGCATAACAGCTTCTTCTCTCTCTTTTACTTTTTAAAATTTTTGTTTTTATTATTGTAGCCTGAATTTATATATATTAGGGAAATTTTATGTAACTTTATTTTTAAATTATTATTTTTACTTTAATTTTCAATGATGAAAGTTTTTTAGGTAAGTTTACCGTTGCTCTGTTTTAAACATACTTTGGTTTTTAAATCCAATTAAAAAGATAACATTTTAAATAAAAAATTAAAATATTAAAAAAAGCGTTAACATGAGATAGTATATTACTAGATAATTGTTAGAAGAATAAAGATAAATATATCAGCCAGCATAAAAGGTGGACTGTAATTTTTGAAAAATGCTCCTTCCAAATGAAGCTACCCCTGAATGCATGGGGCATTTTCATCATGGATGCAGTTTTGTCCAAAAAAAAAAAAAAAAATTTTTTTTATCTCATTTGCTTGCTATGCAGCGAGTCGCTATAAATATCACTATTCTCGTTAGAAATACTAAAATAACTAAAGTAACACTAAAATTCTATACACCCTAATATTTTGAGAAAAATAATATAAACTTACAAAAAAGTTAAATTTTCGCAAGTTATTAGTGTTTTTTGTAAATTAAATATTTCCATTACAATCAACTATATATCAAACCTAAAAAAGCACTTCAATATTTGTTAATTTTTGAACATATTATTTAGTTACATATATTTAGTAATAAAATTATTTGATTCACTTTTTTTGTTAAATAAGTGTATTTTTTAAAAAGCAACTACATTTTTACAAAAAACACGTGAGTTAAAATAATAAAATTTGGCAAATTTGTTTATTTTTATTTGTAAAGTTTCTTTTATTCTTACAATAATGTAAATTTTTAAAATTTCTTTTAAAAGTTGATTATTTGTTATTTTTTCAAAAATATCATTTAATTATATGCATTTTAATGATAAAAGTATGTCATATGTATATTTTTCTGTTAAGTGAATTCGATTTTTTTTATTAATTATGTGTGTTTTCTTGTAAAATAATTAATTAACAAAATATAAATACAACTTTAAATTTTTTGTTAAGTAAGTGTATTTTTCTATAAATGAACTATATTTTTACATAAAACATGTGAGATAAAATAATAAAAATTTGTGATTTTGTGCATTTTAATTGTAAAATTTATTTATTCTCATAATTAATGTAAATTTTTAAAATTTCATTTAAAACTCTTTTCTTTGTTTTTTTTTGTTGATTAACTATATATATATATATATTTCTATTAAGTAAATTCACTTTTTTGTTAAGTAAATATGCTTTCTTGTCTTGTTTTTGGTTAAGTAATTATGTTTTTTTTGTAAACTAATTCATTAACCAAACATAAACAAAACTTTACATAAAATGTATGAGATAAGTATTAAGTTTTTGTGAAGTTGTGCATTTTTTTATAAAGTATTTATAACAATCAACTTAAAATTTAATTTAATTTAAATCTTATTTCATTTCATGAATTCTTTAATGATAAGTAATGCCTGTAGGTTATTTGTTACATAATAAGATAAATTATCATTATTTTATACAAGAATTATAATACAGATATAAATTTTCACGATTAATAAAAAAATGAATGCCATTCCACATTTTATATAAGTTTTTCAAAAAATTGACTTTTCTCACAAACATATAATATTTTAGGATTTAATTACATCATTTTCATGTTTTTCTTTAAATATTCATTTGACACTACAAAAAATACATTATTATTATTATATTATATATCACTTAATAAAAATTTATGGAATTCAATTTTTTATAAAATTATACTTATATCTTAAAATATTTAAAGGATTAGTAATATTTTTTATTGAATTATTTTTATATATTTTTGGTATTTGCTTTTGTATAGTGTTAGTATTAAAATTTGTATAATAGAAATTCGCTAATGGCCAAACTTTTAGTTTCTGAAATTCTTCAATTAGCTTGATTTTACGAGATAAATAATTATGAGATTGATGAGTCAATATAAGTTGTTGTTGTGTTCACTATAATAATCAAATTAGTAGAGATTGAGAAATAAGAAAAAGATTTAAAATTTTTATTGTACATATGAAATAAAAATTTTAGTTTAAGGTCTGCTTTATATGTGAAGGATATGTGTGAATGAGTAGAGATTTTGAGGACCTGTACCTTTTAAATGGTCACAACAGCAGTATTAATTGAAAGGATTGAATATCACCAAAGGGTGAAATAAAGGACTCAAAAGTCATGGAGTAGTTTTGTATGAAGCAATTGTTGCCCGATCGCTAAAAAATGTGGAAAACAATCTCAAGAGAGCAAAAAGCATTCCTTAGTCAAAGATTTTGAGTTTGCAAAATCATTTATACTTAATTATTTTCTTATTTGATAATACATGTTACATATTTTTTAACACCCTAATTTTTGGGTTTAATAGCAATATATATGCACATGCATCCATCAACACAAGTAAAAATAAAGTAGGAAAAATAATTATAGACACCCAGATCGATCGGCTTGCAGTGAAGTCTGATGATGAGAAAACACAAATCTTCATTGTAAGAGAAGCCCAAAATCTTCTTGAAACTGGACTTAAGAGCTTAAGACCCCAAAATCCAAGCTCATACCCATAAAGCGAGCCCAATCCGCCTTGGCCCATTAGGCCTAATGCAGGGCCGAGCCAAAGAGGCGACCCCTCTTTAAAGAGGTGATCGCCTTTATGACAGCAGGTCGATGAGGCAATCGCCTAATCGCAGAGGCACCGTCTCTACAACAACCACTTGCCTCTGTATTAAATGTAAGGGTAACAATGGTGGCCAACTTGGTGGGCCCATCTTCAATTGAAACTTAGTTCTTTGCATGAGGAGAGGATTTTTGGGAGAAAAGGATAGCTAAAATGTGCAATGATGAGGGTAGAAGGTAGGGGGATGGGCTAAGCATGAAATTAAAAAGAAAAGGAGAAAGAGGAGAGAGAGGGAGGTTAGCAATCACTATCAATTTTTGAGAAAAATGAAGAGGGTTTCAAAGGAAAAGAGGGGAGAAAGCTCTGGAATGAGAAGGAAAAACGTTCTTGAGTAAGGAAAGAAAGGATTAAGCTTGAAAATATCACTTCTTTTGAAGAAAGAAGGTGAAAGTCTTGTATTCAATTGAAGTTTAACACTCATATCCAACTCTGAGGGCCAACCATTTTTGGAAAAGCTCATATTTCAATAACGATTTGTATTTCTCTTCAATGTTAAAGTTATAGATTTATATAACTTCTTACTTACTTGCTTTTTTACTTATTTTCTTGTGTTCATTGCTTATGTTATGCTCTATTCTTAACATGATCTACTAAGGTTTCAAGTATAGTTGTGAATTTTGTTCACTTACATTAGTTGGTGCTTACTTGAAATAGAAGTTTGTTATTTTTTAAGAGCCATCGTGCCTACTGATTGGGCGACGCCTCTTAAAAAAAGTGGGGTAGACGTGTCGCCCCACTGCCATGAGGCGATCGCCTCATGGATAAGGCAAGGTCTTGCACGACCTTATTCTAATATTTCTTGTAAATTATTCATGATTCATAATTCTATAAATTCCTATACTTTTGTACTTTTAGTTTTCTTTATATGATCATTTTTACTATTTTGTTTGGGGTTAATATTCAAGTATTTGCAATCTCTATTTGTATTAACTTAATTCATCAATTAACTTGATGGTTTCTTTTATAGGATTTTACATGTTTTGGGAGCTAATATGTTGTCTATCATAAGGAATTGGAATGATCTTGATCATCCAATTTTAGCTCATGACCCTCTTAGCCTTTTATTTATATTCATGTGCAGTTTAATGTTTGTTTATTTTTGGTTTATTTTACCTTTATTTGCATAAATTGTTGTAATCCCTTCCCTCATTCGATGTGAATGTACATTTTGCTATTTATTATTCATGATGAATGCTGGGACTAAATGCATGAAGTGGAATTAATGTGCAAATTCAGACTTTAATATAAAATTTGACAAATTATTTAAAGACAATTGTAATTTGCATGCTAATAAAGAAATAACTAAATAATTAAAAGTAATAAATTATAAAACATAAACGGAGGCCAACTGTAAGGTTGGGTGGGCATTCAAAAGCCCATACCCAGTTTCTGAGCCCGTTCTCTGATGGCGGCTTCTAGGAACCTCCGTGGAATCCAATTGCCATATAAGTGTGTCCTAGCTTTTATCCGGGTGGTGACTTCATCTCCAATTAGACTTTAAGACCTATTTTGCTTTGGTTGCCATATACTTGGGCTTGAGTTAAACCTTGCCACTTATACTGGAAACTCTATTGTAGATAGAGAAATTGATTTCAAGTCTTTTATAATTTATCATCTTTAATTTTTCCTTTATTTCTTTTGTATTTATATTGCATTCACTACACTTTTTGCACACAAAGAACACTTCTGTCCTAATTAACCTGATAATAATAATTATTTTGCTACTTACGTTTCACTCAAACCTGGTGGTGAAATATATGATTATTGTCACTCATAACATGTACTATCCACGTCGTATGGATTCTTGAGTGGGGAGATGTATATTGATGTATATTATTATGGAAGCCGAAGTCTATTACTCGAGACTCAAGCTTATATAGTGACTTAGCAATTTTCCTTAGGAATTTTTCCCCAAATGCATGTGTTTTGTGCCCTTTAGTGGATCTTTAAAATAAAACATGAGTCCATTATACGTGGACCTTGTCAAGATGGGCCTTTATGCCCACTTTTAACCTGTTTAGAGTGGATATTGCCAAAGTGGGCCTTGTATGCCCATTAAAATAGATCTTGGCAAGGTGGGCCTTGATGTCATTCTTGGCCCATTGAGGATGGAATTTGAATTTATTTAAAGAATTCATTACCTGTTTGAACCATTTTGAGAGTTGCTTGCATACGTCAGTTTTGCTATCCCCCTGTTAATAATTAAAACCTAGACAAAAAATCCTAGGATAAGAAACTCACCATTGAACACGTGTGCAGGAGGAATAAGGATGGAGGTTATCATTTTTTAAGCTTTATATTTTGTTTTTATGTTATACGTATATTAAGTGTGTTTATTTAGTTTCTCTCTTCGTTTCCTTAAATAATAAAATGAACCTGCATATCATGCATACATGTTATGCATAATTCTGACATGTAATCTTGCAGATGTAGATCTTTCAAGCTTGTTTGGGTGGGTCTAATCTCATTATGGGTGTTTAATCAGAAGCTCAGTAATAGAAATGGCAAGTGGTTTTGATCTTGAGGCCTTTAAAGCACAGTTGAAAGAAGAAGTATTTGATGAAACTTGGTTTATAATGAGAGAGATGATGGGAGAAATAACTAAACTTATTAAAGAAAAGTAGTCTGTACAATTGACTAACCCAATTGATCTTGATGTTGAGATTTCAGTAAAAGAAAGGGAAAAAGATGACGTGACAGTGCTAGCTGACAAAGTATGTCGGAAGAATATAAGCCAAGCTGGGAATATGGAATAGTCTGACTGGGCCAAAAATATGACTAAAGCCATGACCTAAATGCAAATGATGATGAAAGAAAAAAGGATGGATGCTCTGATGGACTACACTAATTTGAATATGGATGAAGAGAATAATCCCTTACCCCAAAAATTTAAATTCCTTAAAATGAAAAAAGTACTCTAGAATTGAGGACCTGCATTTGCATCTAAAGCAATATGTGACTTATATGAAAGCTATAAAAATTGACTAAAGCCTAAATAGTCAAGCAGTTCCCTATATTGTTGGAGGGTGCACCGATTAATTGATATTACGCTTTGGAACCACATGTGTAGTCTAACTGGAAAGAATTATGTGTTGCATTTGTGAAGCAGTATGGTCTTAATGTCTAGTTGGAAGTATCTTTGAAGGACTTGCAGAATACCAAATAGAGGTTCAATGAGTCTTTCATCGATTACTTTACTTGTTGGAGGGGGAAGTTAGCTTAAATGAGACATAGGCTTGCTGAGTCAGATCAATTGATGCTAGTAATAGAAGGGTGTGTTCTGACATTGTCTAAGAAGTTGAGGGACTTTGGGATCCAAAACTTTGAAGAGATGTACAAATTTAAGGTTTAGAAAGAGTTAGATTTGGCCGAAGAGAAGAGATTCTTCAAAGGAAGATCTAAGGGCAAGGATGGAATTGGCTTAAGCAGTAATGTGCAAATCAATACTATCAAACAACTAAGCAGTAATATACAGATTAATGTTGTCGGCAACCTTGAAGGTTTTTAAATTTGGGGCGACCTTTTTTAAAGTCCTTGAAAAGTTAATTGAGAAGAACTTGTTATCACCCTTAACTTCACAACAACCTATGCCAAACGCCAACCCAAAAATCTTTTGTAAATTTCACTAGACCATTGGGCATGACACCGGTAGTTATGCCCAACTAAAGCATGAAATCTAAGACTTGATTGATGTAAGTAAGATCACCAACCCCGAGACCTGAAAGTCAAACGCTCAAAATAACCCTTTACCTAATTACTGAAATGTACCACCACCAAATGCACCCATTCTTATGATCAATATCGGCTTAATAGAGGAACACGTTCTTAATTACTTTATGGATACCACTCTTGAGTTACCAAAACCTGAACTAAAAGACCCGAACCAAAATAAACAACCTATAAAGCTTACTGTGCATGTTTTGGATATTTAGAGCTCCGATGATGAAGATGGGGGGTAGATTGATTTATGGGAAAATGATGAAACTGAAAAGAATCATTTGGTTGGGAAAGTCAAAGAAAAAGGGGAAGAAATCAAATTGATCAAGTCTAAACTAGAAAAGGCAGAAGATTCAATAGAAGAAGTAAAGAAAAAAGAAACTATCGCTAGTGTTTGGGAATTGCTTATGCATTACAAGGACCATTGGGAAGTACTGGTTTTGCCTTTGGACTAGAAAAAATCTCTAGCAACTGTACCCCTGAATAAATAGTTTATTTGTTAATGGAAACCCCTTAAGGAGCCATTGTATTTTTGATGATGATTTGTGTAATATCCCGTGTTTTTAGAATATTTTTACACAGTACCGGGATATGCAGAGTTAATGATTTCTGTATTTTATATGATATTTTTACGAGTTAATATGTATTTAAAACCTATTTTTAATTACTGTATATTATTTTCAGTGTTTTACGTAAAATTTTCCCGAGACTTGCATTTCCGGGGAAATTTTCACGTAAACAATGTATTATTAATTATTTTAAATGTATTTACGGACTTGCATGAACTCATACATATTTTTAAACTATTAAATAAAGCCGGTGTGTGTATATTTATTTAATTAGGGTTTATTATTTCCCTAATATTTTATTAGGTATTTAATTGTTTTATTGTTATTGAATTAATTTTATTTAGTATAAATTATTAAAATATTAATATTTTTATGTGTGTGGTGTATATTTGATGTGTGTAATTTAATATTATTTTAATATATAGTATAAAGTATATATATATGCATATATTTGTCAAAAATCAAAAAGTTTAGAAAATTACCATTTTGCCCCGACTTCTTCTTCTTCCTCCCGATTCTCCCTTCTCCATTTCCAGTCGCTGCCGTGCCGTTCCTTCACCGTGGGTGTGCCGTCCGGTGTGCCACCGTCTTCCCCAACCATTTCCGCCGCCTGAGGAGGCCGTTTTCGACGTCTGGAGATCGATTTTGGCCGGAGAAGCCGAAAATCGATCCACCGTCGATCACGTCGATTCCGGCCACCATTTTCGACACCGCCGGTCTCTTTCTTCTCCTTGAGCTCCGGTGAGTGTGATTCTAGCTTTGGTTTGAGCTGAATTGGTCTAGATTTGCTTAGGTTTTGATTTTTCAATTTCGGCCTATTAGGGTTTTTGATTTTTTTGAGCTTCGAATTGATTGATTCATGGAAACTTCCTTCACAAATGTTGTTCCTAGTAGCTTAATCTACATTTATGAATTTTTGTAGAATTTTTAGAGATTGTTTGGATTTTTGGGTATTTTTGAATATTTTAATATTATTTTCTAATTTTTGGAAATTAATTATTTAAATTATGAAATTTGAGTTTATGGTTAAATTAGGTGTTGAAATGAATTATAGGAATTTATTTGGAATTTTTATGAATTTCTAAGTATTTATTTTTAATTATTTGAGTTTATGTGAATTTGAGAAAATTAGGTTAAATGTGTTTTTAATTGAAATTAATTGGTTAATTGGGTTTAATTATTAATATTATTGATAAATATGTTGAGAAAATTAATTTTGGATAATTGTATGATTTTTGGTGAATTTTTGAAGTAATTTAGGTATATATATATATATAGGGGTATTTTGGTAATTTTACCCTAAATTGTCTAAAAATGTAATTTAATCGGGTTTAATAATTATTTAAGGTATAAAAATGATTTCTACAAAATATTTGGTATTTTTAACTAATTAAAACTATTTTTCGTGAATTATTTTCAATTATATATATAATATACGGTTTTTCTAATAAAATGAGTTTTAATCGGTTTTTATTGTGTTTTAAGGTTAATTATGTAATTTCTACGTATAAAATGTATTTCTGTGATTTAAGGATATTTTTGGTATATCTGGAATTATTCTGTGTTTGTGGACCCCGGTCGGTGGACTGTAGTTTGGAGTCCGACCGTGGGATTTTGCTTGTGTTGAGCCTATTTCTCGAAGTGTGTTTCTTTGCAGGGTCGGCTCTACTCTTTTGAGTAGAGAGATGTCCGTTTTACAGGGGAGGTTCTGCCGGATTTTTGGTAGAATTCTCGTAAAACGTGATGTCCAGTCGAACCCTAAATTCCGATTCTGTGTTTAATACTCTAGATTGAATTCTAGGATTTCTGTTAGGGTTATTTTGATGTCGGTTATTTATTTCTTGTTTAGTTGCGCCGAGACCGAGGGCTAGTGGACCAGGCCCGTCGGACCTATCTCGTGGAGCGCACTAGGTGAGTTACTATACTATATATATATGCTTAGGATGCATGATTTAGAAATATATGTTTTACTTTGATTAAAATGCATAAATAATGTGATTTGTATTTAAGTATATTTTTGGTTTATTTTTGGTATATAATAAATTATATACATGTTTTATTAATAAAATATATTTAAAATGTTTTTAAATATATTTTTAGTTTAATTTATGATTTGATTGAATTCATTTGACATATATATACTTGAAATATACCTGGTTTACGTTTGGTATATTTCCGGTATATATATGGTTTATATTGTTATTTCATTTAAATTCATGCATCATTGATTTTCGTGAATGAATGATTTATTTATTAATGAAGGATATCAATAGAACGTGCTACCTAGTGGGCAGCACTAGGACCGAGTACGTACCGGTACGCCTATAGCTTTAGGCTATGTTACTAACTTATTTGTGGATATTGATTTGATTATGATTATTGATATGTGAGATGTGGTTTGTGGGTGTGATTGCTGGAGCTCGGTTGACCAAGTGTCTCGGGGCCAATCACACTGGCAGTCAGACTGCTGGAGCTCGGTTGACTTAGTGTCTCGGGGCCAGTCTACTGTCCAAATGGATTAAGTGGATATATTTGGAATAAGTGAGCCTGTATGGCCAGAGTGTTGTTTAACACTATTTTTGAGGTTGCGATATTCTAGGGTTCTATGTGATCCTTCATAAACTGTGATTTTCAGATAAAGTATATAAAAATGATTTCACTGCATCTGTGTGTAATTGCCTTTATATATATATATTATATATACTGTTGACTGTATGCATTATCACTTAGTGTGTATGTATATATATTATAGTAATTCACTCAGTGAGGTCTGACTCCCCTCCGTTGACTATTTTTCAGGAGAGTCAACATCCTCAGACCTCAGTAGCAGGTCGATACGCCGGATTTCTTCCGCCCCGGCTTCTTTATGTAAACTGTCTACTTGAGTCTCATTTATTTTATCTAGAAACTGCAGTAGTTGTGAATTAAAGTATTGGATTTCATGTATTTTATTTTAAAAGAGATGTATTATGTTGAGACTGGATTTGTATTAAAGAGATTTTATGTATGTGATAAGATTTGATTCAAATCTAGTGATGAAGTGTTATCATTATATTTAAGATTTTTATTTCCGCTGCATATATATATTATATGGTTATTGTTATTGCATGATTTATTTTATTTTTAGGCTTGCTACGGGTTCCGGATTCGAAAGAATTCCCGTTCCCTAGCTCCGGTCATGGCCCCCTGTTTTGGGTCGTGACAATTTGCTATAAGAGGGAAGCGACCATCATAAAGCTTTATTCATTAAGGCTGAAGTAAAAGGAAAGATGACCTACTATGTGATGGTAGATAATGGTTTTTACCATTAATGTATGTCCATTAAAGATTCTGCCGAAGTTAGGGTTGATTACAACAGACTTAAAACCTCCTGAAGTGATTATCAAGGATTATGATGACATAAAGAGGCCTATTGAAGGGACATTCAGGGCTTTAGTCAAGATGGGACCTATCGAGAATTAGGTTAATTTGCATGTAATTGATATTCTCCTGACCTTTGCTATCCTGTTAGGAAGGTTGTGGTTTCATCCTTTAGATAGTGTGCCCTCCACTGTTTATCAGAAAATTAAGTTTCTACATAAAGGCAAGGTTGTCACTATCTCTGCAGAAACTAAGGCTCTTGTGGCTACTCTGAAGCTAGCTCCCAAAGAGATTCCTATAAGCCCAAACTTTGAAGTCTGAGTGATTTATAAAGATGAGATGGATAAGAGGGCTCTGAACATGATGCACAACATGGACTTTCTTCCTGGTATGGGATTAAGGAAGAACTAGTAAGGTCCTCTTGAGTTTGTGGAGTTAAAAGTTCCCATTTTGAAGTATGGGATAGGGTATTTTGGGCCTGAGGATTTTGAAAATGAGGAAGAGGTTGCTACTAATATTGAGAAACAAGGACTGTGGGATGTGTTTGCTAAAGAAGGCATCAATTATCCATACACAAGAACTCCTAAGACTTTGCTGATGGTTGGGGAGGTAATCCTAGGATTTGAGATCTTCATTGCGTTTTTGGATGGAGTAAAGAAAGTTGTTGCTGAAGAGACTCCTATGAAAAAGCTGGTACCGACTAAGGAAGAGTCTGAAGAGAACATTATTGCTTCGGCACTGAAAGACATCGATGGTCAGAATAAGGAGCTAGATCTCAAAACCTATGTCCTCAATTTCATCATGGATGTTTTTTATGATGACTTAGATGTTTTCCTTACTACTCTATTTGAAACTGATGACTTGTTCTTTTCAAAAGCGAATGCAATGAAGTCTGATTTTGCTTATTTATACGATGTGTTTCCTAATGGTTATTCCATTTATGATGATCATTTCATGCATATGATTGACATTAATTCCACACAAACTGAATCATTTAATTTAGACACAAATGATAACCTTAAAAATATATTGCTTTCTTCTTATTTAACTCATGATGAGAGAGAAAAATGAAAGAATGTTAAAAAGAAGACAAAAAGTATTTGCTTGAGGTTGCGAGGACATGTGGGGTATTATTAGGGAAATCACAATGCACATGATCCCTATTTATCCTTATATATCACCAATAAAGTTGAGGAAAAGAAGATTAAGATCAGAATGAGATCTCTTTATCAAAGAAGAAATAGAAAAGTAGTTGAAGGCAAAATTTTTAGAAGTGGTAGATGACACCTAGTGGTTAGCAAATATTGTACCAGTCCCCAAAAAAGATGGTAGGGTCAGAATGTGTGTGAATTATAGAGACTTGAACAAGGATTCCCTTAAGGATGATTTTTTGCTCTCACACATTGACATAATTATAGACCATACGGCTTCCAATGCAATTTACTCTTTCATGGATGTGTTCTTGGGATACAACCAGATCATGATGGTAGTAATAGATAAGTTAAAGACATCTTTCACCACTGAGTGGGGCATTTATTGTTATTTGGTAATGCCATTTGGATTAAAGAATACAGGGGCCATCTATCAGAGGATGATGACTGTTATATTACACTATATGATCCATAAAGAGATAAAAGTGTATATAGATGATATGATGGTGAAGTCTGTAACTAAAGAAAGACATTTTAAAGCTTTAGATAAGTTTTTTGTAAGGTCAGAAAAGTACAACCTCAAACTAAATTCAAAAAAGTGTGTTTTTGGGGTAACATCTGGGAAACTGTAAGGACACATTATCAATCATAAAGGAATAGAAGTGGACTTAGATAAGGTAAACCAAATAAAGAAATGCACACATTAAAGAATGAAAAAGAAGTTAGGGGGTTCATTGGGTAATTGTAGTATATTAGCAGGTTCATGGCCAGGTTGACTGTAATTTGTGAGCCAATTTTCAAGCTTTTGAGGAAGAATCAACCAATAATCTGAGATGATAAGTGTTAATAAGCTTTCAATATTATTAAGAATTATTTGATGAATCCTCTAGTCTCACAGCTATCGAAGCCAGACAAAGCTTTAATTCTTTATCTGGCGATTAAAAAGGATGTGATAGGGGCAATGTTAGCTCAAGAAATTGAAGGGAAGGTTGAAGATGTAGTGTATTACTTGAGTAAGAACCTCTTGCAGTATGAAACCCGTTACAGTCTTGTAGAGAAGACACGCTTAGCTGTGATTTGGTTAACAAAGATGGTCAGGCATTACTTCCAGTCTTATAGAGTACATGCAGTGTCTAAACATGATCCCCTCAGGTACCTTTAACAAACTCTTTCACTCATGGGAAAGTTGTCTAGGTGGCTAGTCTTGCTTACCTAATTCAACATAGACTATATAACAAATAAGGTAGTAAAAGGAGGGTAGTAGCACACTTTTTTGCTTAGAATTCAGTAGCTGATGAACAAGAATAGGAACTGGAGTTTGCTGATGAGCATTTGGGGGTAATATAGGTATAGGGATGGAAGATGCACTTTGAAGGAGTTTTCAATAATAAGGGGGTTGGTATTGGTGTAATTCTAATCACGCCAGAAGGAGAAATGATCCTGATGGCAAAAATGCTCGAGTTGGAGGTGACGAATAATCAAGCTGAGTATAAAGCTTACATCTTCAGTTTAGAAGCATTGCGTAGTATGGGGATAGAGGATGTCACCATGTATGGGGATTTTATACTGGTTGTGAAATAAGCTTCTAAAGAGTGGAGGGTAAAAAAAGATAGGCTGCATTTATATTATGATGATTTGGCTACCTTTCATTATCCTTTACTTAATGAAAAGTTATTCATCTACCAAAAGAAGAGAATTAGATAGTTGATGCCCTAATGAATTTGGCTTTTATGTGAGAAAATAGAAAACAAACAGAAGTTAAGCCTCTAATTTAGTAAAGTCTCAAAATCCTTGTTATGAAGAAATAAGAGTAATCTCGATCGATGCTGCCGAGAGGCCTTAGTTTTATGATTTGCAGCAATATTTGGAAATAGGATGATTCCTTGAGGATGCTGACAAGAAAGAAAGAAAGTCCTAGGGAATGTTATCATGACAATTCATCAGTTATAATAGGATGTTGTATTAGAGAATGCCAACTGGAGTCCACTTGAGATGTATTGATAAAGATAAAGCTCAAAGACTCATTAAGGCAGTTCATGAAGGGGTATGCAAACCGCACATGAATGGGATAGTATTAGCAAAGAAGTTACTTCTTGTTGCTAACTTGACACAATCTATTTCTATGGTTAGCCAGAAGTAGCCCTGATAAGCTAATACTAATGGCATTTAATTTTTAGCAGAGATAGCCACACAGTTAAAAGATTACAAAATTAAGCATCACTGATCATCTTAGTATAGATTGCAAGCAAATGGACCAATAGAAATTGAAAACAAGAATGTAAAGAAGATATTGGCTAATATGATGGAGAACTACAGGGATTGGGCATACTATCTGCAATTTTCATTATAAGGATATAAAACTACTGCTAGAATGTTGACAAGGGTCACTCTGCATTCCTTGGTATATGGGTATGAAGTTGTGTTGCCAGTAGAGGTCGAGGTTCGATCATTAAGGGTTCTTTTAGAGTCCAAAAGTTGTGTTAAAAAATTGATGGATGAAAAAAGAATGAAGGCTATATATCACTCTTAAATGTATCAGAAGAGGATAGCTCGGGTTTACAATAAGAAAATAAAACCAGGGATGATCAAAGAGGGTTATTTAGTGTTGAAGCTTACAAAGTCGATTATGACCAACCTATGAGGAAATTTCAAGTTGAATTGGGAAGGTCCTTATGTGGTAAAAAAGTTATTTTCCAAGGGTGCCACTATCCTACTCGACAAGGAAGGGAATGAATTCAAAGAACTTATTAACCTGGACAAGCTCAAAAAGTACATTTTGTAAAAGTCTCGCTAGGGAGAAAACTTCAAAAAAGGGGTTGTCTAGGAAAAAGTTAGAGACAAAAAAATGAAGAAAATAAAATTCTTACTGGATTAAAAACCTTGAGAAAGGCAGTTTAGGCAAAAATTATGGACATATAAAAGGGGAGAGAGAGAAAAAAAAAGGTGAGTTGGAAAATTTGCAAAGGCAAGCCAATAAATGACATTAGATAACGTCATAAGCGAAATTTATATTCATATTGTGATTAAATTAAATGAAATAGATTGCTTTAATTACTATTAAATGTTATGTTAAGTGTCTATTATAAACTATTTAACTACAAAAAAGGAAACTCTATCTAACAAAAGGGAAATGATGATTAAATTCTTAAACTAATTTTAATTTTCTTCTTTTGTTGAGCACCCCGAGCACTCAATGCTTATAACTCTTTTGTCCTTTTATTTCTAATAAACTCATCTTCTTTTATTTATTGCAATTGAATCCATGCCTTGTACTGATCATCGATGGATGGATCTCCATTGTAGCCAATATTCTTTTGAATGGTTCTGCAAGGCTAAGTAGTAACTAAATTGTCTAAGAAGTTTTGAGAGAGGGTCTTGGTTTGAATTCATGCCTTAGCCCCACAATTAATTATTTTTGCCCATATTGATGACAGAGACAGGCAGGGTTATAAAATATGGACAAATGGAGGCCAGCAATGGGAATACATTATATGTAAGATTGGACAGTCATGTGTTGCAACCTCCACCATGGACACATCCATTAGATCAAAGTATCGAGGAATGTCAATAACCAGCCTTAAACAAACTTTGGTATGGGATGCAACTTTTTAGTTAAGCAATGCTTGGCTTTGTTATGTGCAATATCTCAAGGGGTTTTAAGTAATCTTAATTTCTCATGAAACCACATTTGCAAAAGTGTTAAATAGGTAGATGCAATGATAAAATGATAAGGGAATAAAAATCCAAGGGAAAGGAACTTACCTCCAACAGAAGTGGGCTTCCAAAGAATTGCCTGGTTTTCATAAAATTGTCTAGTTTGATGATGGTTTTTGCTAAGATGAGAGGGAAAGGGTTAAGTTCTGCTTCTACCTAATATAAGAGATGGAGGATTTTTGAATCACAATTTATAGAAAGGGAAACGAAAAGGAATTGAGCATATAAACAGAGGGCCATTATTTAAGGCCAATAGACTTCTCTTATGTCTATGCTTATGATAATTTTAATGAAGGGTTCTAATGTGATATTTGATCCAAGAATGCAGTGAAATGAAGACTGAGGTGGAAGATTAAACATCTAGGCCATCTGATACTAGATAGAGTATAAGTTTGGAATTCCAAGGTTAAGGATTGCAAGTTGGCAAGTGGAATCCATATGATAACTTAGAATGGCTTTAAATTCCTCTGGCAAGGGGCATAGTTCTATTGTGTTGAACTAGAAGACATATTTCTAAAGATCCTATAATTGAGCTACAACATGGAGAAAAGTGAAGTTGATTCTTCTAGTATGTAGTGATCTGAAGACTGATAAGTGAAATGACTCTAATTTAGTCCATGATCCATTGTCGAACCTTTTTAAGATTGGTAGTAGTAGTTTAAGGCTTCTTTCGGTCATGATTCAAGCTTTTAGTGATGTTTAGAGGAAGAAAATGGGGGGTCTGAGGAGAGGATATTCAAAAGTGGAGTTAAAAATGAAGAGTAAGGGATTTAAAAGAGAAGGAACTGACCTGACACTAAGACGATTACCTCATTGAAGAGACAACACCTCAGTACGAAGAGGTGATAGCCTCTTCAATAGAAAGTGAAGAGGCGATGCTATAGAGATGAGGCTATCGCCTCTCCAACAATAAAAAGGCAAGAGTTCTCGATGGAATTACATGATTTTAGCTTTAAAATTAGAACTTAATAGCCTAAAAAGTGATTTATGTAATCATAAATGCTAAATTGTATATGAAGATTAAGGTTGATTAAAATGAAAGTTAAATGCTACAAATATCCAACTAGAATATATGAAAATGTGGTAATATCAAAATTGAACAAGTAAAGATAGTAGTATTAAAGAAATAACCATTGGGCCCTAATCTATTAGTCATCTAACTCATTGCCCTCAGGATCATCCCCTCCTCTAACACCATCATCGCCTCTGTCCTTATCGTAAATGTCCTTATCCTTGTCCTCATTAATCTGAAGCACCTCGATCTAATTCTCGAGGGTGGTAATCCTCATCTGGCTAGCCTCATCATGATCCTATTTGAGTAGACTAAAGGTCAGTAAGTCATGCAAGCACATATACATATAGATATAGGAATAATAATTACCCTTCATTGCTAGATGATATCCAGCATATAATCCCTTTGAGCCTTAATCATCCTGTACATGTATAGACCTTACTCTAAGGGAATCTGTATTATCGATAGAATGTTAGAACTAACAAACATATCAAGAATGATTTAAGAAATAAGTCAAAAGTAAACTCATATGAATAGTGCCCTCAGGGGTACATACGTGTGTAAAATCTTTATCCAAGGTAAAAAACTAATGAGATAGCTCTCATGGAGGAACCCAATAACTAACTAAAGGGTTAGGAGTATAAGGGAAACTGTCGATAACCAACTACAAGTTAAGGGTAGTAAGAGGCCTTATCTGCTTAGCCACAGCCAAAGTACCCTCTCTACTTGGAATCAATATAGTGTCTCTAAGGATCTCTCTCCCATGCCTAAGGCCTGGCCCAAGGTACAGGTCGGGTAGCTGCATCCTGAAAATTGGAAATCATGTCAGAATGTGATAATCTTAAACATAAGTCGAGCATCAGATGCTTACCTGAGAGGTAGAAGCAACAAATAGAGGAATTGTCTATAAGAGGTAAGTCCAGACAAACTCCAAGTACCGGTTCTTGATCCATATAATATGATCCACAACCGACTCTCTAGCAACAGCCTGATCAAACTTAATACCCTCTAACTCATATGTCTAAAGCATGCTCTTTAAAGGGGACATGGGCACATGCCTCACCCTAGCTCCTTGATTCCAGTTAAAGACTTGATAGCCTGGCCCATAAAGGACTCTCCTTTATGCTAATGGTTTGGAGCGGGTCATCTCAACATTCTGTCCATTCTCAGGCCTCTACAAGTCATTCTGAATCTATAAAGAGAGCACCAACATGTAAGTGCATCAAATTCATAAATTTCTAATATGATTATAAATATTGTAGGTATTGCATCTTGTGTTAGAGAGTTCAGATGCTATCAATGGATATGCACTCGAGCTAGATGCCTCTTCAAGACACAACTAGCACCCCCACCTTCCTATGGTTGAAAAATCATTTTCTACATGCATTACTCTGACTAGTAACTCTAACTCTAGTGACCAAACCTGCCAAAGAAACATTGTTAACAAATATTGGTAAATGATTATCAAAATGAATAATGAGGAATTGGAAGATTATAGCTTACCAGAATAGCATGCCAAGAACTGCAGAATCTCTTAGCTCTATGCACCACCTCATCCATACTCCTGTACAGATAAGCCATAGCACAACTACCCTAATCATACGTAGATACTTGCTCTAAGTCTCGTAAGGGTAGTAGAAATATCAAATCCATTGAGCTAGAAGTATCGGCAAAGAAGTGGTGCCAAGAAGGGAAACTAGGAATGCTCGCACCACCTAGTTGACTTCGCAAAGGGTGACTATCTCCGCAGCTCTATCTCAAGTATAGAAGTTCCATATTAAATCAAGCTAGATGGTATGTGTTCCCTTTATATCCAGGATTATACCAAGGAGATGATCAATATAGGTAGCCTTATCTGGAGATAGCTTATGAGAGGTGCTCAATATAGATAGCTTATGAGAGGTGCAAAGCCTCATGGATGAGGCAATCATCCCATTGCAGTGGTGATCATCTCAAAAAAAGAGGTGATGCCCCTTCATTCTACACAAAGATGATCATCTCTTATTAAAGGGTGATCGCCACATAGATAAGGCGATCTACTCAATGCAGAGACGATTGCTTCTGCATATCGTAGAACAATGGATGGTTTTTAATTTTTCTCCTAAATTCATAAAATTCATATTTAATCAGTCCTATTTCTAATCCTAGATGGTAAATGGGCATAAATACACCCTAACCTAGTGTCATTTATAGGAAAAATAAAAAGGATTCGAGTACTAACCTTTTTAAATGCTGACGAGCAAATGTGACCTGTCAAATCTGCCAAAAAAGGAATCGTGTCTCCCTTTGATAATCTAAGACTACATGGGGTGTTTTTGGAAGGCGAAACAAGATCCCACTTGGACATAGGTGACGTCTTCTCATCATCCATTTTTAATAGAATGTAAGCACGGGAAAGAAAAAGAGAAAAGAGAAAGAGAAAGGAAAAGGGAAAAGGTGTTTCTTTTTTAAAAAAATTATTATTAAAAGTTAAAATTTTTGGAAAAGGAGAATTTGAAAAGCAAGAAAAAGAAAGGTGTTGGAAATGATGAAAATGAAGATAATAATGAATAAAAAGGGAAGATTTCCTTGGGTGTGTCTCAAAAATTGATGTCATAGAATGAAGATTTTCTATTTAACATTTTAAATTAAGTGATGTGTCAGGCCAGAAAACTTGAGAATTATGTTTCGAATATGCAACTGATTGGGCTTGATAGAATACCCAAAAATTATATTCAATAAGTGACTGATCAAGTTGTATCCCTAAAGTTCACGGTTCAAGAAATGATCTATTAGGTTTGAATCCCTGAAGTTCACATTTCGAGAAGTGACTGGTCGGGTTGTATCCCTGAAGTTCACTGTTCAAGAAGTGACTAGTCAAGTTTGAATCCCCAAAGTTCACATTTCTAAAAGTGACTGGTTAGGTTACATCCTCGAAGTTCACAGTTCAAGAAGTGACTAGTTGGATTATATCCCTGAAGTTCACATTTTAAGAAGTGACTGATCGACTAGGCAGACCCGAGAATCAAGTTTCAGATGAGTGGTGTATCTAGCCAGGAAAACCAAGGAATCACTTTTCATATGAGTGGCGTATTGGGCCAAGAAAACCCGAGAATCATATTTCAAATGAGTGGTGTATCGAGCCAAGAAAACTTGAGGATCACGATCACGTTTAATGAGTGGGTGATCGGGCTAAGAAAACCCAAAGAACACGGTTACATTCCAAATCGAAGAATTTATCTCTCGAGTGAAACTCGGGAATCAGGTATGTCATTTATTATATTTTCTTATATTATGCATATGATTTTTAAAAAATTATCAGCCTGTGTGTAGTTTTTTAAAAAATCAAGGGGCAAACTGTAGACACCCTGTTCGATTGGCCTGTAATAGGGAACGAACTATGGATGCTTAGTTTGATTAGCCTACAATGAAGCCCAATGATGAGAAAACATGAATCTTGAATGGAAGAGAAGCCCAAAACCTTTTGAAACTGAACTTAAGAGCTTAAGACCCTAAATCCAAGCCCAAACCCATAAAGTGAGCCCAATTTGCCTCGACCCATTAGGTCTAATGCAGGGTTAAGCCAGAGAGGCAACATCTCTATGGCAGCAGGTTGATGAGGCAATCACCTCATCACAGAGGCACCACTTATCTCTGCATTAACTGTAGGGGCACAATGGTAGCCAACTTGGTGGGCCTACCTTTGACTGAAACTCAGTCTTTTGTGTAAGGAGAGGATTTTTGGGAGAAGGGGAGAGCTAAAAAGTGCAATGATGAGGGTGGAAAGTAGAGGGATGAGCTAGGCATGAGATTAAAAAAAAGAGAAAGAGGAGAGAGAGAGGGAGGTTAGGAACCACTATCAATTTTTGAGAAAAAGGAAAAAGGTTTCAGAGGAAAAGAGAGGAGAGAGCTCTGGAATGAGAAAGAAAAAGGTTCTTGAGTAAGGAAAGAAAGGTTAAGCTTGAAAAAATCACTTATCTTGAAGGAAGAAGGTGAAAGTCTTGCATTCAAGTGAAGTTTAACACTCATATCCAACTCTGAGGGCCAACCATTTTTAGAAAAGCTCATATTTCAATAATGATTTTTATTTCTCTTCAATGTTAAAGTTATAGATTTATATAACTTCGTACTTACTTGCTTGTTTACTCATTTTCTTGTGTTCATTGCATATGTTATGCCACGTTCTTAATATAATCCACTAAGGTTTCAAGTGTAGTTGTGAATTTTGTTCACTTGCATTAGTTAGTGCTTACTTAAAATAGAAGTTTGTTGTTTTTTTAGACTCACCCGAGCCTGCTGAGGCGTCACATACTGCCATAAGGCGATCGCCTCATGGATAAGGTGATCGCCACTTTAATAGCGTCTTGCAGAACCTTGTTATAATATTTCTTACAAATTATGCATGATTTGTAATTTTATGAATTCCCATACTTTTGTACTTTTAGTTTTCTTTACATGATCATATTTATTATTTTTTTTGGGGTTAATATTCAAGTATTTGCAATCTCTATTTGTATTGAATTGATTCATAAATTGACTTGATAGTTTCTTTTGTAGGATTTTATATGTTTGGGAGCTAATATTTTATTTATCACAAGGAATTAGAGTGATCTTAATCATCCAATTTTAGCTTATAACCCTCTTGGCCTTTTATTTACATTTATGTGCAATTTAATGCTTGTTTATTTTCGGTTTATTTTACCTTTATTTGCACAAAGTGTTGTAATCTTTAATCCCTTCCCATACTTGATGTGATGTACTTTTTGCTATTTATTATTCGTGATGAATACTAGGACCAAATACATGAAGTGGAATTAATGTGCAAATTCAGACTTTAATATAAAATTTGACAAATTGTTTGAAGATAGTTGTAATTTGCATTTTAATAAAGAAATAATTGAATAATTAAAGGTAATAAATTACAAAACACAAACAGAGGCCAACTGTAAGGTTGGGTGGGCATTCAAAAGTGCAAATCCAATTTCCGAACTCATTCTCTAATGATGGCTTCTGGGATTCTCTGTGGAATTCAGTTGTCATATAAGTGTGTCTCGGCTTCTATCCGGGTGACGACTCCATCTTTGATTAGTCTTTAAGACATATTTTATATTTTCTAGTGGATTTCGAGCCCATACATTATCATGATCGTCAAATATTTGGGCGAACACTAAATCCTACCGCCTATAATAATATAAATCTAACCCTAATCTAATAAACAATCTTGTAAAATATAAGTTAGTGTACAACAATATCAACATTATTTGTTAAAGTTTGATTATATACATGTTAATGATACAAGTGTTTACTTTCAAGTAAAATCATTTTTTTTAAGTATGTTTTTTTTTTTTTGTAAAATCATTAATTAAAAAATATAAACAAAATATTACATAATACATGCGGGATAAGTATTGAATTTTTGTAAAGTTGTGTAATTTTTTTGTAAAGTTTTTTTCTCGCTATCAATATAAAATTAAAATAAATTTAATCTTATTTTAATTCATGAATTGTTAATGAAAATTAACACATTTATGTTATTTAGCATCTAATACGATAAATTTTGATTATTTAATATAACATTTATTGTCTAAATATATATTTTTCACGAAATACCATTAATTTTTTTAATTAATGATTACTTTTGTAAAAGAGATTAATGAACAACAAAACCATTTCACATAAAATGTATGAGATAAAAAGTGAAATTTTGTAAAATTATAAATTTTTCGTAAGATTTATTTTCTCACAACCATATAATATTTTGGGATTTTATGACATCCTATGTTTGACATATTTAAACATTAATTTGAAAATAGGAAAATATAATCCCTATAAAACTATTTTAGGCGGTAACCTTTGAAAGATGAAAGTAAATTTTTAAGGGTACAATCCATTATAAAATCTAATGGTTAAAAAAACAAATAAAATTTATTTTGTTAAAATCAAAGTAATGGTAAAATACTCCAAGTTTATTTTGTTATTTAAACAAATATATTTTATTTTGTAAAATACAAAATAATGATAGAATGTACCACATTATCATTAGAGTTTTTTGGAATTAGTGATGACTTTCAACTAGTGGCCAACTAGTTTCAAATTGGAATGAAGTTGAACCTTTCGTGAAAGTTTAATTTGGTCTAAAATGACCTTTATGGTATTTTAATAAAAAACTTGCAATTTATTGTATCATTTTAACTCATTTTTACATCCTATTATGCATGTAACACACATCTTGATTGAACACTAAAAAAAAATTAAAATTAATTATTTCTTATTCTTCCTTTCATTAATTGTAACCCCCAATTCTAAACCCACCATTTTTCTCAATTCAATCACTTCAGACACACAAAATCCATAACCTAATATAGAAATCAAGAAAAAGACTTGATCTTTAACATTAAAAACACAATCTTTTTTGTTTCTGTATATAGAAAAAGAATAATTTTTTACTTGTACATGTATGCTTCAATTACCTTTTAAAAGGGATGGTTGTTACCATTAAAGAAGGTTCTTCTCTACCTATCTTCACCATTAATAGGCAGGAAAGCCGATGATGATGATAAAAATGCATTGGAGAAAGAGGTGCTATTAGTAAGAGCATCAACGGAATCAATTCATGTCCCTGAAATCCCAAAAAAATGGATTCTTTGATAACCCTTCAATGGTGAAATGATTAAGATTAACAAGTTGATAAAGATTAAGGGTCTGCTTGGATGGGGTGTAAAGGAAGGGTAATTAAAGGAATATAAGGAAAAGTATAAAAAGAGAAGGGAGGAGAAGGAAAGGGAAGAGTACCATAATTACTCTTCCCTTGTTTGGGAATGAAATGAGGGGAGGAAGAGTAATTAAAGGAAGGGAGGAGAAGGAAAGGCAAGTGTATTGTAATTACTCATCCCTTGTTTGGGAATGAAATGAGGGGAGGAAGAGTAATTAAGGGAAGGTAAAGAAGGTTAAACAATAAAAATACAAAAATGTCCTTTCTCATCTCTATAATTTATATGAGGGAAAAATTGACATAAAAAAAAACATAACCTCATGAGAGTGATGGCTTAGGTCTAATATCACACATGACTAACAACATGACTCTAATATCAAATACGATTAGTGCTACTTCACATTTGGCACTACCTTTGTCAACTCTACCTCCCACACCACCTCTAGTAGCTCCACCTACAATTCTATTCTTAAAGCAGTTAAAAGAATCATCGACAAACAGGCAATACTAGGTTTGTAAATAAGACCAAAATCATCACTACTGTTAGCAAAAGCACCACCTCCGACACCTCCACCTCCGACACCACCTCCAAGGCCATCACCTCCAATTCCATTCTTGAAGTAGTTAAAAGAATCATCAACAAGCAAGCAATTAAAAGAATCTCTTGCATCTCCCTTATTTTGCATTTTCCCTATTTTACATCAAACCCTTCTAAGTTTCTCTTAATTGATTAAAAGCAAACACCTTGGATTGATTCTTGTGGTTGGCCTTAGTGTGGAATGTGAAAATTGGTGGTGGTAGCGATTCTTGATTCTGTAAGGTTAAGTCGACATCAGAGTTGGAGTTGAGTGGTTTTGGTTTTCTAGTTGAAGGCGAAGAAGAAGAAGACAAGGAAAACCTAAGGTCTACAGGTGTTGGGTTTTATGTGTATTTCATTTTGTTTAATTGGGTTTTGTGTTTAAATTATTGTATCATTTTGTTTACTTGAGTTTTGTGTTTATTTCACACACTTTAATCAAGATGTGCGTACACACTCTATTTTTTTTTTGTCAAAAAATCAGTTAAAATGATATAATAATTGCAAATTTTGAGCTAAAATGCCTGAAAAGGTCATTGTGAACCAAATCAAACTTCCTCGAAAAGTTCAAGGACTACATCAAACTTTATACCTTTCAAATTTCATTTTGAAAAGCTACGGTTTTAGTTTCAAATTTCAAACTTTTAATCAGTATTGTACAGGATTATTTGCGGCAAAAATATAATTTCACTCCTAAACTCTACTTATTTGTTCCATATGGCTTTTTTACTTTTATTGTTTTGTATAAGGTAAAATTGTATTTTTATCCCTAATATTTATACCAAAACATATTTAACATTAAAGAAATTTATGAATATTTTAAGCACAAAATTTTAGAAAATATAGATTTAAATTGAGATTGAATGGTGAGTTATAATTTTATACTAATGTAATATCCCGTGTTTTTACATGTTTTTATACTGTATCGGGATATGTAGTATTAATAATTTTGAATATGTATATATACGATATTTTTATGAGTTGATATGTATTTTAAACCTATTTTAATTACTGTGTTTTATATACAGTGTTTTACGTAAAATTTTCTCGGGACTTTCATTTTCGGGGAAATTTCCACGTAAACAATGTATTATTAATTATTTTAAATGTATTTACGGGTTTGCATGAACTCATACATATTTTTAAATTATTAAATAAAGCCGGTGTGTGTATATTTATTTAATTAGGGTTTATTAATTCCCTAATATTTTATTAAGTATTTAATTGTTTTAATTGTTATTTAATTAATTTTATTTGGTATAAAATATTAAAATATTAATATTTTAATGTGTGTGGTGTATATTTGATGTGTGTAATTTAATATTATTTTAATATAAAGTATAAAGCATATATATATACATATATACATTAAAAATCAAAAGAATTTGCAAAATTACCAAACTGCCCCCGACTCCTTCTCCTTCTTCTTTCCCACACCCGACGCCCGACCACCATCCCTCACCGCTGCAACTGCCGTTCCTTCACCGTCGGTGTGCCTCTCGCCTTGCCACCCGTCGCCTCCAAGCCTTTCCCCGCCGCCAGCAGCCCCTTTCCCGACGAGTTTTGGCCGGAATTAGCTTTAGAGGCCGAAAGTCGAGCTACCCGCCGTTTCTCCCTCCTCCGGCCACCGTTTTTGACACTGCCCGGTCTCTTTCTTCTCCTTGAGCTCCGGTGAGTGTTATTCTAGCTTTGGTTTGAGCTAAATGGTCTAGAATTGCTTAGTTTTCGATTTGTCAAATTCGGCCTATTAAGGTTTTCGATTTTTTTTCGAATTGTCTTGATTGATTCATGCTTAATTCCTTCACAAATGTTGTTCCTAGTAGCTTAATCTACATGTATGAATTTTTGTAGAATTTTTGGAGATTGTTTGGATTTTTGGGTATTTTTTGAATATTTTAATATTATTTTCTAATTTTCGGAAATTAATTATTTAAATTATGAAATTGAGTTTATGGTTGAATTAGGTGTTGAAATGAATTATAGGAATTTATTTGGAATTTTTATGAATTTCTAAGTATTTATTTTTAATTATTGAAGTTTATGTGATTTTGAGAAATTAGGGTTAAATGTGTTTTTATTTGAAATTAAATGGATAATTGAGTTTAAATATTGATATTATTGATAAATATGTTGAGAAAATTAATTTTGAGTAATTTATGATTTTTGGTGAATTTTTGAAGTAATTTAGGTATATTTATATATATAAGGGTATTTTGGTAATTTTACCCTAAATTGTCTAAAAATGTAATTTAATTGGTTTTAATATTTATTTAAGGTATAAAAATGATTTCTACAAATTATTTGGTATTTTTAGCTAATTAAAACTATTTTTCGTGAATTATTTTCAATTATATATATATTATACGATTTTTCAAATAAAATGAGTTTTTATCGGTTTTTAATATGTTTAAAGGTTAATTATGTATTTATGTGATATAAGGATATTTTTGGTATTTCCTGAATTATTCTGTGTTTGTGGACCCCGGTCGGTGGACTGTAGTTTGGAGTCCGACCGTGGGATTTTGATTGTGTTGAGCTCGTTTTTCGAAGTGTGTTTCTTTGCAGGGTTGGCTCTACTCTTTTGAGTAGAGAGATGTCCATTTTACAGGGGAGGTTCTGCCGAATTTTCGATAGAATTCTCGTAAAACGTGATATCCAGTCGAACCCTAATTCTGTTTCCGTATTTAATACTCTAGATTGAATTCTAGGATTTCTGTTAGGTTTATTCTAATGTCGGTTATTTATTGCTTGTTTAGTTGCGCCGAGACCGAGGGCTAGTGGACCAGGCCCGTCGGACCTGTCTCGTGGGAGCGCATTAGGTGAGTTACTGTACTATGTATACATGCTTAGGATGCATGATTTAGAAAATGCATGTTTTATTTTTACTAAATATGCATAAATAATGTGATTTATATTCAAGTATATTTTGGTATATAATAAATTATATACATGTTTATTAATAAAATATATTTAAAATGTTTTTAAATATATTTTTAGTTTAATTCATAATTTGATTGGATTTATTTGACATATATATACTCAAAATATACCTGGTTTATGTTTGGTATATTTTCGGTATATATATGGTTTATATTGTTGTTTCATTTACATTCATGCATCATTTATTGTGAATGAATGATTTATATTATTAATGAAGGATATCTATAGAACGTGCTACCTAGTGGGCAGCACTAGGACCGAGTACGTACCGGTACGCCTATAGTATTTAGGCTATAATACTAACTTATTTGTGGATATTGATTTGATGTGATTATTGATATGTGTGAGATGTGGTTTGGTGGTGTGATTGCTGGAGCTCGGTTGACCAAGTGTCTCGGGGCCAATCACACTGGCAGTCAGACTGCTGGAGCTCGGTTGACTTAGTGTCTCGGGGCCAGTCTACTGTCCATATGGATTAAGTGGATATATTTGGAATAAGTGAGCCTGTATGGCTAGAGTGTTGTTTAACACTATTTTCTGAGGTTGCGATATTCTAGGGTTCTATGTGATCCTTCATAAATTGGGATTTTTCAGTAAAATATATAAAAACGATTTTTCTGCATCTGTGTGAATTTGCCTGTATACATACATATTAGATATGTATTATTGACTGTATGCATAGTCATTTAGAGTGTATGTATATATATTATAGTAATTCACTCAGTGAGGTCTGACTCCCCTCCGTTGACTATTTTTCAGGAGAGTCAACTTCCTCAGACCTCAGTAGCAGGTCGATACGCCGGATTTCTTCCGCCCCGGCTTCTTTATGTAAATTGTCTACTTGAGTCTTATTTATTTTATCTAGATACTGCAGTAGTTGTGAATTACAGTATTGGATTTCATGTATTTTGTTTTAAAGGAGATATATTATGTTAAAACTGGATTGTATTAAAGAGATTTTATGTATGAGATAAGATTTTTATTTAATCGAGTTGATATGGATAATATTGTGATATTTCAGATTTTTATTTCCGCTGCATATATATTATATGGTTATTGTTATTGCATGATTTATTTTATTTTTTAGGCTTGCTACGGGTTCCGAATTCGAAAGAATTCCCGTTCCCTAGCGCCGGTCATGACTCCTGTTTTGGGTCGTGACAACTAAATTGTAATTTTTTATTTTAAAAATTTCAGTTGAAGCCTCCAAAATTTATTTCTTTACACCCACACCCTTTCCCTCACTCACATCAAAGGCTGAGAACATATCAAGAGAATTTAGGGATTTAAAATTTTTAAAACTAAAAAATTTTTGGTGATTTTAAAAATAAAATTTTCAGTACTGTATTAAATTTTAAAATCTCCATATTGGTATCATATCATTTTCGAAACAATTTAGTGTAGAGATTTGATTCTTTTGAAACTGATCAGTATGAGGTAATTCAAAATCTTCAGTATATCCATTTAAAAAGTATAAATAAAAATGCTCAATAAATTTATAGTATAAAATAAGAAATAATGACATTATTTTCTGTCAAAAATCAAATTAAAAATTATACAAATTTGTTTAACATTGGTAGGTGCTAATTAATATAAGCTTGACTATATAATTTAGGTGAGTTCCCAATTAATCTGGACATCAATGTGAACCAAGATATTTTTTTTAGGGGATAAGGTAGAAATTGTACTCTCAACTTTATCCCGAAATTTATGTTTGATCTTAATATTTTTTTAGTTCTAATTGAACCTTAATCTTTAAAAACTGGATCATGTTGGATCCTCCTTTAAAAAAATTTTGCAATTGACTCCTAAAAATCAAAGAAAATTTTAATTTTAACATTAATTAACAAAAACAATTTAAATAACAATGGGAATTGATAAATTACTTTTAAAATATACATTTATGAAGTTTTTAAATTTTTTAAATTTTTAAGTTTATAAAAATCATGTTTTAATATTTTTTAAAAATTTAGAAAAAAGTTAAAAATATTGTCTATATATCTAAAAAATTTTTAAAATTAAAAATTGTAGAATGAAAAGATATACATTTAATAAAAAAAATTACTTTTTTTATACACTCAATAATTTGTTAAAAAAATTTTAAAAGTTTCTATAAAATTAAAAATTATTATGTGTAGAAAATTTTTAATTTTTTTCTTAAATGTATATTATTTGATTTCAAAAAAATTTAAAATTTTTTAAAATTTTGAGATCTATAAAAAAAAATTAACTTTTTTAATTTTTTTAAAAAATATTTCTATAAATTTAAATATTTTTAAAAAATTTATAATTTTTTAAATATTTATTTTAAGTAATTTCATTAATATACATTATTATTTGAGCTAATTTTTATGAATGTTAATTCTTTTTAAAAGATTTTTAAAATTTAATTGCAAAAATGGTTGTGGGTCATAAAAACTGGTATAGAATATGTCGGGGCTCATGAAAATTGTCGGTAATCAAACTCTGTCTAAATGCGGTGGGCCGCAAATTGTGCGTGCAACCAAGGTTAATTATTGAGCAAAATTAGTGGTGACTTTCAACACGCTGCTTCTTTTAGTCGTCCGCATGTGGAGACTGGAGAGGAAAGTGCAGGACATGCTCCTAGTCAAAATATAAATAAAGATATCTCGAAAAATCTATACATATATAATTGAAATCAATTCAATTTTTCTCGTAATAAGATCATAACACCGGTAGATAAACTATTAAGTGGAAATTTCAATTATTAGGCATTTTTAGTTTCGAATATATTTTTATTTTTAATACTTTAAAAAATATTTCAGAAATGATTCTTTCGTTTAAAAATATATATTTTTTTTAAATAAAAAGAAACAAAATTTAAAATTCAACTATCGAAAAGCAGTTTTTTGTTTTTATTTCTATTAATAAAATTTTATACTTTTAATATTTATACAATTTTTTTTTTTTATGGTTTTATATGCTACTTTGGTATTTACTAATGCAGCGCCAATTTGGACTCACCCAAATATATAACTTCGCAGAAATAACACGTATCTGTTTTGATTTAAATAGAGAAATTACAAATATAAAACACAAAGTTGAATCAAAACCTTAGCTAGAAATTTATTTTTAACTCCTTATTTGGTTTAATTCTATTAAATAATTTTTTTTATTTCTAAATGAATTATAAATGAAATTTATTTTTAAATGAATTCTTAATAATAAAGTGTATTTGAATTAAATGAATATTTTATGAAATAAATTTATTTAAAATTTCTAAGAATTTAATATACTAATAAGTAATTCTGTAAAATTAAAAAGTTAGAATTAAAAATGAATTTTACAAAATTTTCATTTTAACCAATCCAATTTATTTATGTGAAAAGTCCTTAAACAAATTTATAAATAAATTCTATAAAATTTTATAAAATTTATTTACACCAAATAGTAGGTACAATATCATAACCACATATCATTTAAACACTAAAATCTCGTACCTGAGTGTTCTCAGCTTTTTTTGGTTTTTTTGTTTTTGAATTTTTTACTTAGTTCAAACATTGGGGATGTGCTTCACTCTTCAATACTGGTTATTTCCTTCTCTGATACTACTGATTAAATCCGTAGAAACAAATTTAAAATGAAGAAGTTGAAGCTTCGCAAGATGTTTAGTGCCAAATGTGTTAAGAAATATAGAGTCAGCACAACAGAATAATATTAACATGGGAACTCGTGTCGTTACCTAGACGAAAGAAAATTGTCAGATGGTGGATATTCACTGTCAAACTTAATTCATATGGAAGCATTAATTGGTACAAAGTAAGATTGGTTGTGAAGGGATATACTCAAAAGTATTAGATTGATTATAAAGATACAGTTGCTCCTATGGTAAAGATGAACACCATTCGAGTTCTTATCTCTATAGTAGCAAATCTTGATTGGCCATTGAGATAATTTGATGTAAAACAACATTTATGAATGGAACTTTATAAGAGGAAGTGTATATAGGCCCTCCACCTAAAATGAATTGTGTGGATAAAGTTTGCAAATTAAAAAGGGTATTGTACGGACTCAAGTAATCACCCTGAGCATGGTTTGGAAGACTTTCAAATTTTATGAGGAAAATTGGCTATAAGCAAAGTGATGTTAATCACACTTTTTTTTGTTTTTATCAAACAAAAGATGGATAAAGTCATTGCCTTCATTGTACATGTTGATGATATGGTAGTTATGGGGAATGATCTAAGTAAGATCATGGCACTTCAATAACAATTGGCAACTGAGTTTGAACTCAAAGATCTACGTAACTTGAAGTGTTTTTTAGGAATTGAAACTGCAAGATTAGTTCAAGATATCTCTCTTTGTTAAGTATGTGATAGACATGATAACTAAGATGAGCATAGTCATCTGTAAACCAACTAAAACCCCAATATAAGTGAACTACATATTATCAATCCGTGAAGATCAAGTTCCAATTAATAAAGTAAGATATTAAAGGCCAGTGGGGAGACTAATTTACTTGTCTCAAACTAAATCAGACATTGTGTATGCAGTAATTGTTGTAGGCCAATTTATAAACTCATCAAGTGAGAAGTATATAAGTTTGTATATTGAGTACTGAGGTACCTGAAATCTTCTTTGAATAAAGGGTTACATTTTGGAAGAAATGAGGATTATCAAATTGTTAGGTATACTGATGCAAACTGGGCTGGAGATCAAACTGATCGTAATTTAACTTATGGATACTTTACATTTGTTGAAAGTATTTTTTAAGAATTAAAGTTGCAAGATCAACTTAAGATATCTCTTTTTGTTAATGAAAGTATGTGATAAACATGTTAATCGAGACAGACATGCTCGATTGTAAATTATCTAAAAACCCCAATCAAAGTGAACCATGAATTATCTATCCCAAGAAGATCAAGTTCCAAATGATAAAGCAAGATATCAAATGCTGGTGGGGAGACTAATTTACTTGTCTTTTACTAGACCAGACATTGCATTTTGCAGTAAGTGTTATAAGCCCATTTATGCACTCACTAAGTGAGAAGCATATGGGGCTGTATATAGAGTGTTAAGGTACCTGAAAGCTTATTTAGTTAAAGGGTTATATTTTAGAAGATATAAGGATTGTGAAATTATTATACATACTAATTCAAACTAGGCTAGATATCGAATTAATTGTAAGTCAACTTCCAGATACTTTATGTTTGTTGTAAGAAACTTGGTCACTTAGCGAAGTAAAAAATAGAAAGTCATAGCAAGATCGAGTGCCGAAGTAGAATTTCATGGAATGGCTCACGAAGTATACGAGTTACTGTAGGTAACATGCATTTTACAAGATCTTGGTTTGAGTCATCTGAAGCCTATGATATTGTATTGTGATAACAAAACAGCCATAACAATTGCAAATAACCTAGTGCAACATGATAGGACTAAAAATGTGGAGGTTGACCATCATTTCATCAAAGACCACTTAAAACAAGGAACAATCAATCTTCCATTTATGAATTCTTAAGCTCATTTGGCAAACATTCTAATAAAGGCAGTGTCCAAAAGGATTCTCACAACTCACTTAATAAGTTGAAAATGACTGACATATATTTAACAACTTGAGGGGGAGTGTGAAAGTAATTTGTGTAAGTAATTATTATATTCCAGACTAGGGAAAGTAAGATGTGTATAACCTTATGAAAAAATATGAAAAACCTTTTGAATCATAATATGTATCTTTTTTTTTTAATTTTGCTCTATGGAAAAAGATGCAAATTGGACCCTCACATTTTTTCTTATTTTCACATTGGACCTTTGATTTTTATTTTAGATCAAATTAGAGATTTTATTTTGAAAATTTAGACCATGTTGGACCTTAACTGAGTACAATAAAGTCTTGTAACTTTTTTTTAATACAATTAAGTTCCATAAATTAATAAAAAATTAATTTTAATAGATACTAATAAATAAAATTGATAATTTTTTAGAAATATATATATAACCTGATTATAAATTTTTAAAAGTTTTTAAACTTGTAAAATAATTTTTTTAATTTTTCTTAAATTTTTAAAAATTTTACAATCAAGTGATATAAATTTTAAAACAATGACCAAATTTATTTATTAATATAAATAGTGAATCGATAAATGACCTAAAATTTGATTTTAATAGTTGAATTAAATATTTTTAAATTTTATTCATTATAATAAGGCCCAAATCAATATAGGCCTAAATGCGTTGGTTCGGTCTAGGAGACAAACTGACCTGACAAAGTAAGGCAAGCCAACTTGATAACCCAATAAAGTGAAGATGGGTAGACCCCATAATCTGACAATCTGTACCACCTATAAACATGACAATTTGCCTACACACCCAACAAAGTACACATGGATGATGAATGCAGAGCATCTTGTCGACCAAGCTAAAAACACTAAAGGGATAGGCCCACGTGAACAATACTAGACCCCATCCATGGAACAAGTCCATATGAATTATACCAAACACCAACCAAGGAATAGGCCCACGTGAACAATACTAGACCCATCCAAGGAACAGACCTATATAAATAGTACCAGTCTCCAAGCAATGGAGGAGCTCCAAGTGGCAACTAAAGGTGAACCTATAAAAAATCCTAGAAAATATTTACATAAAGGAAGATATAACAGGTATAACCTAAGTTAACCTAATAACTCTTCTATTTCTCTCATCTTTCTTCAGTGCACTGCCCAACTTGATCGTTAGAGTCTGTTTGCTAAGACCACGCCTGGTGTGTCCTTTATTGGTTTTGTCTTATAAGTTTCTTCTAGCTAAGCGAATGGACCAACTATTATTAATGGTGTGGTGAGCGTGGAAATACAGTACTGCTAGAGAGAGAAGAATAAAGAAACACTAAAACACTTCAAACTACCCTCACCGAAGATTAAGAGTAACTGGAGAAATGCAAAAATCCTCAAAGAAAACCTAAGGATATCACCACCATGTGAGGATGCACAATCTGCCATGAGATTCTTGGTGTTGTAATAAGCTCATATCTAAAAAAATGGAAATAATGTCTATACAAACCTAGCATGAATGGACAAACACACCAGAAATAATAACAAAAGACTTAGTGTTGAGCATGTTGGGAAAGGAGCTATACAACCTTCATCATTAAAGAGATAAGGTTTACAACCCTTAGTATTAAAGAATCAGTCATATAGCTTGCAAGAATGATGCTTATATGAGTTATTAAGAAAAATTGAGTATGCACGAACTAAGCACATTAAGAGGAAAATAATAATAGAGAGTGCATGGATTCCTAAACCTATATATAAGATGATATGAATGAATCATTAAATCTGTTAGAGATACAAACTAAGTCGGTGCATGAAACATCTTAATTTATTCAACTCACCCAAGAAGGGGTTAGCACTAGAAAGGAAAACTTATTTAGTTGACCTAGCAATAAATGAACTAAAGGATACCCTTATATCTTATAACCAGTGCAAACCAAGGATACCCTCATATCTCATAACCAGTGTAAACTGAAGCATACCCCCGTATCTAATAACCAGTGCGAGCTGAGGGATACCACTACTATTAAATTAAAGGCAAGTATATTTACAAACTCTAACCAAACTAGGTATGAAATAATCAATTTCCTATTTAATTCTCCTTAAAACATGAGAATAGCTTTATGAATTATGAACTATTACTCGTTGCTCAAATTTTTAGCTTTCTTATTACTTTGATACGTTTAGACCTTATTAAAAAGAAAATCTATGAACCAACATGGTCTAATTACATGGCATATCCTTATTGTAGCTTGGCTAATTTATAATTAATTACAAGATAATGCATGCAGCCAAAATAGGTGAGATCTATAAGTTAATAACAACATATCTCATTTGCTAATAAAGGAGAACCGTAAGCATTATATATATATTCATGTTTTAATATGCTTCCTTTACTGAGTTCACTTACTTCCCCTAGTTCGTCTGACTTTTTTATAAGCTTGCTTATATCTTTTAAGTTGATCATGTAAGTCAAAAAAGAGAAAACTCCCATAAAATGAATTCACATTTTAATTGTGCATGCCCTTAAGGTGGAAAATCGCAAAGGGATATTGTAAGTACTCACGTAAATTTATTTTTCCTTGAAAGGGCAAATCTTCCCAATTCTAGTTATATGATATCTTATCATTCGATGTAATTTGATCACCTTATAATGAACTTTATAGTGGTTCCCCATTTAGTGTGGTACAAAATGCCTCGGGATAAACCCTCTTAATGGTGCAAACCGCCTAAGGATATGATATTGGTTATGATTTCCCTTAGTGTGGTATGAACTGCCTTAGGCAAACCCCCTTGGTTATTATGATTTCCTTATTTAATGTGGTGCAAACAACCTGAGTATGTGATCTTGGTTTTGATTTTCTCCCATTGGCTTAGTACGAATAGCCTTGAGGCAAATATTTTTTTATTATTATAATTTTCCTATTCAGTGAGGTGCAAACTGCCTGGGGTTATGATCTTAGTTTTGATTTTCTCTTATTAACATGGTATGAACTACCTCAATGAAAACTCTCTTGATTATCATGATTTCATTATTTAGCGTGGTACAAACAACCTGGGGATGTGATCTTGGTTTTGATTTTCTCCCATTGGCATAGTATAAATTGCCACGAGGAAAATCTCTTTTGATTATTATGATTTTCCCATTTAACGTGTGCGAATTGCTTAGGGATGTGATCTTAGTTTTGATTTTCTTCTATTAGCATAGTACAAACTGCCTTGAGGAAAACTCTTTTGATTATCGTGATTTCCCTATTTGGCATGGTGTGAATAATTTAGGGATGTGATATTAGTTTTGATTTTCTCCCGTTGGCATGGTACGAATCGCCTCGGAGCAAATCTCTTTTGATTATCATAATTTTCCCCCTCAGTATGGTGTGAACCACATGGGGATGTGATCTTGGTTTTGATTTTCTCTCGTTTGGCATGGTACAAACTGCTTGGGGTAAGCTCTCTTAGTTATTGTGATTTCCTTATTTGGTATGATGTGAATTGCTTAGGGAAGTGATCCTGATTTTGATTTCCCCCTTTTGGAATAGTACGATGATGAATCACCCATAAGGATGAATTGACTTTACTTTAATCACCCACACGGATGAATCTACTTTACTCTTGTCCCCCTTAGTGCAATATATTGCCCGTAGGGATGAATAATTATTTCTCTATTCCCCTCAATGCAATGATTCACCCATAGGGATGAATTGACTTTACTCTATTCCCCTTGGTGTGTTGAATCTACCACAGGGATGAATCATCATTTCCCTATCCCCTTTAGTACGATGGATCACGTGTAGGGATGAAAGTGACCTCTAGTCCCCCTTAGCATGAATTGCCCATTTGAATGAAAACCTATCTCTCCAATTCCCTCTTAGCACAATGAATCACCTGTAAGGATGAAAAGTGATCTCTAGTCCCCTTCAACATATATTGCCTATAGGAATGAAAACTTATCTCTCTAATTCCCCCTTAGCATGATGAATCACCCATAGGGATAAAAAGTGATCTTTAGTCCCCTTCAGCATAAATTTCCCATAGGGATAAAATGTGATCTCTAATCTCACCTAGTGCGATGAATTACTTGTAAGGATGAAACAATATCTCTCAAATCGTCTATTGTATTAACCCTATTATCATTTTTTAAAAACTAACTTTTAGTGCAATGAATCACTTTGGGAGTGACGAATCGCCTATAAGGGGGAACTAAACATGTTTCAAATCCGAGCATCCAGCCCATTTGTGACAAAAGTCAATACATCGAGAGATTCATAAAACAATGCACCAATGAACAAGTAGTGGATTGAGGTACTTATCACACATTGAACATAAATGATCAATGACTATAGGGGGAACCTTGATAATATGGCCTAAATCAATATTCCAAGCCCAAAATCAATATAGGCCTAAACGCGTTGGTTCGGCCTAGGAGGTGAACTGACCTAACAACCCAACAAAATAAGGCAAACCAACCCGATAACGAAACAAAATGAAGACGAGCTGACCCCATAATCTAACAATCCATATTGCTTGCAAATTGTGATGATTCGCTTGCGAACCCGACAAAGTATACGTGGATGACAAATGCAGAGCATCTTGTAGACCAAACTGAAAACGGTAAAGGAACATGCCCATGTGAATAATATAGATCCCATCTAGGGAATAGGCCCATGTGAACAATACTATATCGCTTCAAAGGAACATATCCATGTGAATAGTACCAAACTCTAAGTAATGGAAGAGCTCCAAATGACAACTGAAGGTGAACCCATAAAAAATCTTAGAAAATCTATATATAAAGGAAGGTATAACTAGTACACCTTAAGCTAACCCAACAACTCTTCTATTTATCTCATCTCTCTTCGGAGTCAATTAGCTGGGATCTCGCCCGACGTACCCTTTATTGGTTTTATCTTACAAGCTTCTTCCAGCTAGGCTAATGGACCAACCATTATCAATTCATCAATTTAAATTTTTAAACATATATAACAATTTTTAAATCTACACAATAATTAATGAATAAAAATACTCATTGAAAAATGTTATAATAGGCTCTTGGTTTCTTTTGTTTGAATGCATCTTGAATATAGTCCTTTGTAGGAAATTAGAGATTTCAATATTCAAATTAATGGTGAGAGTCCACTTGGTTGTTCTAAAAAATGACCTTCTGCTACAAATAGTCTAGTAACAGTTGTTTGTACCTTTTGTTTATATTGGTTTTTCTTCGTTATTGTCCGCGACATTGATTTAACTATATGTAAATACTTTGAAATAAAGAATTTTTGATTGCATTCGAATATAAAAAAATATTGGATAGATAGGAACATAAGTTTGGAATTGGAATTGTCTTGAAATTCCATCTCAATGTATTGACCCCCACTTATCCCTTTCATCTTTTTTTTTTTTAATTATCTAAACCTAATAGCTTCAGTGATAGCATATCTATAGTTATAGTTATGTTGTGCTTTCTTTATGATTGGTTAAGTTTTTTGTGCAATTGGAAATACAAAATGTTGCAGCTTTGTTGGCTTAGGACATGAGCTTCTTGGTTCATGAGGAAAAAGCCAGATTCAACTCCATTTATGTGTTGATTCACTTTGTAAATCGGGAGACCTTCAATTTGAAGTTGATCTTCCTTTATTCAGACTATACATTAGTGATAAGTCCATAGAAATACGAGCACCCGCAACAATGGGTAGAAAGGTTGCTCCATCTTGTTGCTGCCATGCCGCCACCTTGTGGTATTGTCTCTGCATTCTTCAATACATTAGGGTTTCAAATTCCCAAAAGTTGAAGATAAAAAAATAGTGAGCTCTTCCTTTGTCTTGGGCTTATCAATTATGGATTATCACAGTCTATAGAATATTGTAACACTTGGTTCTATTAATGAATATCTACTACTTGTTAAAAAAAAAAAAATAAATAAATAAAGAATTTTTGTTATACCAACATTAATTTATAAGATAAAAATTCATTTAATTTACACCAAAAGAAAAAAAGCATTACCTTGTTTTATACTTCGTTAGTACCTAAATCATCTTATTTCTCTATTAATAAAAATAATTACTTACTTTTCTATTTTGTTCTATTATCATATTAAATCCCATCTTGAGAAGTTTCAGACTGAATATATTTTATTAGAATTCCATCAAGTTCTGTTGACATATCAGCAAAAGCTGAATATGTTGCCATTCAGGGTTGTTTGGAATAAATCATTCAGAAAAATTCCATGCCATTCAATATATTATTTTTGGTATAAACGCATTTCTTTCAAAATGCATTTTTAAAAAATATTTATTTACTGTATAGTCAGCGGCAACTTCAAAGAATCTTACAAAGAAAATACCATTATTAAAAAAAAAAAAATGCTCGGCATGTGAATAAGAATGGAGAATTCAATCCACCAAAATTAATTGGTACAACATTCCTTTTTTTTTCTTTTGGAGTTTTCTAGCATTTTTCTCGTTTCTTGTATTTCTTTGGTCTCGCTCCAGTTTCAAATTTCTTTTTGAAAAGCTACAGTTTTAGTTTCAAATTCAAACTTTTAAAAGCTGTTGTACAGTATTATTTGGGACAAAAATATAGTTTTTCTCCTGAACTTTACTCATTTTGCATATAGCCTATTTTTACATTTAAGATATGTTTAGACGAGGTTAAAAGAGGTTTAATATTATTTTTATAATATATTATTTTTTTTACTTTTATTTGGTAAATTTTAAAAGTGTAGGGTTAATATTTAATTTCTTTAATAATTAAGTCCATTTATATGTATTTTTATTAATTTAATTGAGACTAGATTAAACACTTATAACAATAAAAGTACATTTTTTAAAAAAGAGCACTTTTTATATTTTTTTATTTCTCTACTTTCATCATATTACTTCAATTTTTTTATCCTGTATCAAGAAGCTACTAATAAAACCTATTAAAAATGTACAAATTAATTTAAATTTTTATTATAATATTTATGTTGCTTTTTAAAATGCATATAAATATATTATTTAAATTCAAAAATTTAAATGATTATTTATTTATTTTTATTATTTTTAAATATTTAATAATAAATTTAATCAACTATATATATATTTTAAAAAAATATTACATTACAATTTATTAATTACCCTTAATTTACCAAATAAGGTTAATAGCTTAATTATTACATTTGTAACTATTACTCCCTTAACACTTATACCTATAATTGTAATATTCTATTTCTTTAACCCCAATCTAAAATCACCATTAATATTAATTTTTATACCGAAAAGCATATATAATGTTAAAGAAATTTTTTCAATATTTTACGCACAAAAATTTAGAAAATAGAGATTTTAAACCCCTTATATAACTGAGGTTAAACGGTAAGTTATATTCTTATATTACATTGTAATTGTTTAATATAAAATTCAATTAAAACCGCCAAAATTTAATTCTCTACACTCACACCCTTTCCCTCACCCACATCCAAGTTGAGCACGGATTGAGAGAATCCAAAATTTTAAAATTTTTGGAATCGAAAAAATTATAATATTGTATCAAATTTAAAAATCTCCATACTGATACTATTTTATTTTTAGAATGGTTCAGTAAATAGATTCAGTGATATAGTTTAAAATGGAAATTTAGAAATTTAAACATATTCATATAAAAACTATAATAAAAAATATAAAATCGGAAATAATAATTTTTTTTTCGTCAAAAATCAAATTAAAAATTAATATACCAATTTGTTTAGCATTAGGCAGGTGCTAATTAATATAAGCTTGACTAGATAATTTAGGTGAGTTCCCATTTAATCTGGACATCAATGTGAACCAAGATCTGTTTTTTTTTTTTTTTTAGGATACATTTGAAATGAACAGTGTGAGCAAGATGACATCCTTAACTTCATTTGAATAATTTCACATGCTTGTAACAAGGTATATGAGCTATAAATTTACCTATGAATGCAACTAGTGTACTATGGTGAGCAAAGCTTAGTGGTTTCCAGTTTATCCGCATTTAGACCGAATGTGTTTTGTGGGTCATGAAAACTGCTACAGACAGAATAGTTTCCAGTTAGTCATCGAATTAGAAAGCGATTAAAGCAAATGCCAGTGATTGAAAAACATGAACCAAAATAAGGGCATTGAATAGAGTATGCAGCATTACTTGTACAAACCAAAGCAAGGATTAGTGCCTACAACACTGCTCATCTGCATAGTCCACCAGAATCATATATGATATTATTAAAAATGAACTATTTCGAGTCTTATTAAATCTCAAGTTAATAATTAAGTATTACACCATAGCCATAAACGTAAATCCAAAAATTCAATAGTTTTTTTTTTGTCAAGTTAATTCATTCCAACATAGAAACAAGCTCACTACAAGAGTTGAGCTCATACAACAACCTGAATATCGGGAATAAGCCAAAATAGACAAAAAAAGGTAACTAATTTACCTTTACTCCAAGACCTTTTTGGGATTGCTTCTCTAGTAGTCTCTTGCGTATTTATGGTCAAACTTTGCATGACTAAGTACATGGAGAGAAAGAGAAATAGTTCCATACAGGACTATAACTCAAAGGACTGAAGTTCAGTCCAAAACATCTTCCGTCCAAAACATTATATCAAATTGTCCATCAAAATAGAAGGACTGAAGTTCCGTCCAAAACATCTTCCGCTTGCAGCTTTCTGATGAGGCTTTCTGGGCTGGTCTGTGCTTCCTGAGGGAAATTGTTGGATTCTTCCTTCATAGGCTGAGTTGATTCTTCCTTCTTGTCGCTGTGACCGTTGCCCTCGCCATGTCCTTGAGTTTGAGTTTCCTACTGCTTTATTTCTTACCATTTGAAGGGCTGGGCCTATTTGCTTCTTCCTTGGGCTTGCTAGCACCAAGCAGACTTTCCTTTGTTAGTCGGCTTGCGGTCATGGTGGGCTCTCAGGTCTTGGCTTCTTTGCCTTGTGGGCTTCAGATTAAGCTTAGTCTCGGTAAAGATTGCTTAGAAAAATTGTCTACAACATGTGCAACACTGTGAAAGATGAGAAGATCAGCTCCAAACTTTCCCCAAATGACAAGAAGAAGATTGAGGATGCCATCGAACAAGCTATCCAGTGGTTAGATGCCAATCAGCTCGCTGAGGCTGATGAGTTCGAGGACAAGATGAAGGAGCTAGAGAGCATTTGCAACCCTATCATTGCTAAGATGTACCAGGGTGCTGGTGGTCCTGACATGGGTGGTGGCATCGATGATGATGTTCCTCCATCTGGCAGCAGCGGGGCTGACCCTAAGATTGAAGAAGTTAATTAGGCTGCAGTATGGTGATTTGATCATCATATGATGCTGCTGCTAGACACTTTGTGTTTTAAATTTCAACTTAATTGCACAAGTAAAAAACTCAGAAGATCCAATAGATTTAAGCCTAAATTTTACCAAGCATTCATGTTTACAACAGGGCTCATCTCATAGTCCAACAGAATCATATACGCTATATATTAGCCATAAAATATAAATACAGAAATTCAATAGTTTTACATCCAGATTTTTTTATTATAGTATTACTATTATTTATCGGCTTTTGTTTGCTCGAAAGCAAGCCTGCACTCCTGCTCGTTTCTTATTCGCCTACGAAAATAATATTAGACTACACTTTCATACCTGCCTTTCCATTCGTGCCTACTTTCACGAACCGTTCTTTCCTTCATCCTCTGTTACTCTATTACTCCGCTTGGCTCTAGCCTTACTCAGTTATCCACACGCCACTTAGAAACCAAAAAAAAAAAAAAAAAAAATCAAAATAACAAAAAGTGATCGTCCAATAGCAGAAAATTGTTTTTAAAATAGCAGAAACACATATCATTTAAAATAGCAAACTATACTCTCGTACCTGAGTGTCAATTCGGACATTGGGGATGTGCTTCACTCTCCAATACTGGTCATTTCCTTCACTGATACTACTGATTAAATCCGTTGAAACAAATCTAAGATGAAGAAGTTGAAGCTTCGCAAGATGTTCAGTGCCAAATGGAACATTCTGCAACGAATCACAGCCTTTTATGAACCACTCTTCAAGATTAGCCATTGCACCATTCTCCACTTCCACCACTCTCAGGCCATGCATTCTCCAAGCCCACAAAATCTTCAGCTTCTGAAACCCTCCACTTCTGAAGTAGAGCTTCTCTCCAGCAAAAGCACTATCAAGTACAAGATGCTCTAAACTTGGCAAAGCTTGAATAGGCTCCAACACATCGTCCATTAATTGGCTACGTGAAAGTTCCAATTTGCTCAAGTTTTCAAGAGAAGAAAACCATTTTGGTATCTTCTCTAAACGTCCGAATACGTATATTCGTTGAAGGAATTGAGGAGGTGAAGTTATGTGCTGCAAATCAATGCTTTCTTCCATTGTTACAGACTCTATCCAGAGACTACGAAGTTTGTTAAGCATCTCAATTGTTGAGCACAATTTCTCCCCATGTTCAAATCTTAAGTCACCAATTCCTAATCTCCTCAACTGATTGAGCCTTCCAATTTCTTCAAGTGTGTCTTGTGCATCATCTTCCTTAACCTTTATGAAACAGAGCTTTTGAAGAGAACGCAAGCATCCTAATCTTGATATGTTTCGCAGACCATACTCTGTATATGTTTTTTTAGATGAACCTCTACGCACATACGATAGAAGATGCCGCAAGCGGTGAAGGGTTACGATTGTTGCAGGCAATTGGGTTACTTTTGTAAATTTGAGATCTAATGTCTCCAAGTTTTGAAGCTTCCATATTAGAGTTGGCAGAACTCTTACATTCGTCCATCTCAAACATAGATACTTCAAGTGATATAGCTTGAGCACTTCTTTTGGGAACAATTTCAAGTTTGTTCCTCTCAAATCCAACACTGTGAGCAGCGTCAGGTGATCGCCAAAAGATTTCCTGAATTGAAAGTTGTGCTCATCAAACACAAGCAAAGATCGAAGCTTTGATATGTTGTAATTATCTACTCCAAGTTCACTGCTTCTCATCAATACATTATGAACGGACCACCTTCGAGCTGTCTTTTCATGCTGCCTCCTTTCTTGTTTTCCGGAAATGATCATCACAAAACTTTCATCCTTGGCCTTAGCAAGAACAACCTCTCTCAAGATATCATGAATCCGACATCTTCGAATTCGGCTGGTTTGATCCCTCCAAGCTACTTGAATCAAGCTTCTATTAAGAAGCTCATAGAGGTAGCCTTCGGCTACTTCTTCCAATGTCATCCGCTCCTGTCCTTGCACGAATCCCTCAGCAATCCATAATCGGATCAATCTTATGCTTTCAATCTCATAATCTTCTGGGAAAATGCATACATACAGCATACATGCTTTCAAATAGAAAGGGAAATCATAGTAACTCAGTAACAATATGTTCTCGACAGTATTAAGTTTGCCGCCATCCAATTCTGCAGGAATGCTACGTTTCACCAGCTCCCACTCCACTTTGCTTTTGCCTCTTGTGGCCAACAGACCACAAATAGCAACAATTGCAAGAGGTAGACCTTTACACATTTCTAGTATTTCTCCAGCAATAGTTACTAAGTGTGGAGGGCACTCCTTATCCCAAAATAATTTCTTACGAAAAAGAGCCCACGACTCTTGAGAAGACAAGGGCATCAATTCATAGATTACATCTCTTGAACGCCCGCAAGAAGCTTTTGCTACTTCAATTTTACGGGTTGTAAGCATGATTCGGCCGAAATTGTTCCAGGGAAAAGCATGGCTTATAGAGTACCATGCCTCTGTCTGCCATATATCATCCAGAACAAGGAGGAATCTGCTTCCTCTGATGAATTCTTTGATCTTCTCTTTTAGAGCATCACTAGCCATTGTTTCTAGTCCCTCAGGTACTTGTTGTCCTCTTTGTGCGTAAAGTTTTTTGATTAACTCCTTAAAAAGTAACTCGGGATTGAATGACTGTGAAACATTGATCCAAGCATACTTGTCGAACCCGTTCTTGACATTGTCATAGACTTTCTTGACCAGTGTGGTTTTCCCCAATCCTCCCATTCCCACCACAGAAATGATTTTCAATGCGGGTTCATCATCATTGATCAGATCCATCAGTTGCTTTTTTGGTTTGTCGATACCAACCAAATCAGCTTCATCTTGTAGTAATGCATTTTTTCGATGCTCTTGCCACAAGGTGCTTGCGCTAGCAGTAGCACCACCAGTTAAGCCTTGCTCTTGGGGTGCCAATTTGTACCTCTCGCGCCCGGCAGCAACATTATTAACTCTGATTTTGATGTTCTGTATTTCAGTAGCAATTTGACGGCGATACATTGCGTTGTTCTTGATGCACTGGATGATTTTATAGATGAAACAGCATGATTCCATGCCGCTGCTATCATGAGCAAGGCGAAGAGTGAATTCGTCAATAACATCTTCAATGTCGAAAGCAATATCTCTCACTTGCTGAATCCACACTTTTGCCTGCTCATCTGTTTCTTCCTTAGACTCAGCTACCCTCAAGAAGGCCTTCATATGCTCTAGTTCACCTTTCACATACTCAACTTCTGCCCCAACTTCTCCTAATAATTTTATCTCTTGGTCCAGAAATAGTCCGATCTTGTTAAGCAAAAAGGCTGTTACAATCTCTGCCATTAATAATCTCTCACGATGTTATTTGGTTTGAGAAGGAAAAATTCGGTAGCTAAATGCTAATAAACAATACAATAGCAACAGGTCTGGCCGTTGCTGTTTTGCGAGTTTCTTAGAGGTGGGTGTGTGGGTACTATTCAATTCACAGAATGGACATAGAACAATGGATTGTGATTTAGAAGAACAGAAAGAGTTGAAAAATGTTATGATGGTTTGACAATCCCGTTGTGGTTCTCCCAGTGGAGTCCACAATTTAAAAAAAGTCAAAATTTACAGCATTGAATTTGGTGATGCATTTGTTGAAAATTTTAGTTGAAGTTTTTAGCAATCACATGGCTATAAATAACCATTCAGATGCAAGTAAGGATAACACACAAGCAAGTAGCACAGAAAATATAATAGAGAGCGAGAGAAAAAATTCAAGTGTGAGATGTATACTTTTGAGTGTGATTAAAACAATTTTTACTTTGTTGAGTGAGAAAATTTTAAAAATTTTTAATTTTTTTTTAAAGGTTGAGTGATAAAATAATAAGAAAATTATTTTAAAGTATTTGGAAAACACTTTTAATGTCACTATTTTTTGTGAGAACTTTTTTATTGTATACTTATAGTGTTGATCTAGAGAAAACTCTCTTTTATACCTACTATTTTTATAGTGAAAAAAAATATCAGATTTTGACCCGTGAACATAATCTAAGAATTAAGAATGAATCACATTAAAATATTAATATTTTTTATTATTTATATGACAGATTTTACTATCAATTTTATTCACTGATAACTGATTTAACCACCTCTATTGATTTATTTGTTTGATTATTTCTTTAATAATTTTTATTTTATCTTTGTGAACATTATTTTATTGCGCTAATTCTGTTAATCTTCCTAACAGGTCCTTACAGGAAATCAAAGATTCCAATATTCAAAGTAATGGTTACTTATTTATTAGTTAAGGTAATAAAAATTAGTGTTTTAACTGATTAAATTGTTGTAATTTGGGCTCTTGAAAAAAAATAAAATTTAAATATATATTGATATGATTTATTCACATTTTTCAAATTGTTCTACAAAAATTAATATAGAAACTAATTAAATAATCATTCTGAAATTAATTCTAAAATAAATATAAATAGATTTTTTGGTAATTCTTTCCATTTCTCTGTTACTTTGCCATTTCATACCTTTGAAAAAATTTAAAATATATATTCACATATCATTTTCTCTTGACTTTTCGTACTTACTCCTTTATTAACTACCCTCAAAAAAAATTTTTTTTTTGGTTACACCTATTACAACCCTCACAATTTCATAATGAGATCTTCCTATTTTGTATTTGAAATTCCATCATCAAAGAAAATTGACAACCTCAATTATGTTTTTAGGGATAAGGCTCATTTAATTCCCTAACTTTATCCCGAAATTTAGATAAGCCCTCCATTTTTTTTAGGTTTAAATAAATTAATGTGTAATTAAAAATTGGTTTTTGAGCCCTTCATTAACACCTTGAATAAACGAATTTGATCTCTGTTACCTTCAAGGATGACATGATAATTATCTGCTCCAAATGTTAGTTGCTCCCTGCTTTTGCTTCTGCTCTAGTGGCCGACTATAGTTGATTTAAAGAGCAGTGCACACCAACTTCTCTTTTTTCTTGATTTTGAACTTCATTGCAACTACAGTAAAATTTTTTCGGCATAATACATACACGGCCCCCTGTACTTATCATTTTTTATCAGTTTGACATATTAACTTATAGTTTTGCTTTTTGACACCTGAACTTGGTTAAAATGCATTAGTTTGCACTAATATGATGGCAAAATACATCTACTGCCCCTGTACTTGTCACTTTTTGTTAGTTTGACACCTCTACGTATAGTTTTTTTGTCAATTAAACCCTTATAATATGACACATGTTGATTTGTTATTCCATGCCACATATGCTGACAGGGGTTTTTAAATTGCATTTTAGCAAAGTTCAAGTGTCAAAATGGCAAAATTATAAGTTGAGGAGTTAAACAGATAAAAAGTGACAAGTACAAGGGGTCATGTATATATAATGCCAATTTTTTCCATTCCTTATAATGGATCCATCAACTACGCACACCTTGTGATAAGAAGATAAAACTTGTATTGTGTAAGAGCATCAAATTGAATCTTAAAACCTTAAACAAGTGAAAGATTGATATAGCTAAGCTGTGTTTTGCCTATATATATGTTACAACTTCTATGCTTAAGTAATCCAAATAAATTCTATGGAGGTTAAATGTAATAATTTAATTTAATTTAATTAGTTTCATTGCATCAATTTTCTTGAACTATTGATGAACACTGAATTGATGTGGATAAGATTCAAAAAAGAAAAAAAAAGAACTCATATCTAATGGAGATGGAGAAAGATAAGAGATGCTTAATTTACTAAGAAAGAGTTCTTTGTCGTCAGTAATGATGGTTCTAGTACAAGCAATTACAATTCTCTTTGCTGTACCTCCAATCACCCTTCCATGTAGTCCATTAAAGATATTATATAACCTAAAAATGTAAAATAGAGATTGGAAATTGTAGTCTTTTTCCTACATATTTGAAATATAAGCTCGCCAAACCAAAAAGATAAAAGAGAGAGAGAGAGAGAGATAAGTAAAGGATCACAACAAAAGCTAGTAAAACGATGAAAAAGTAAGAGACACACCCATGCTCTACATAGTTAACTTGAAGGAGATGATGAAAAAGATTCGAATAAAAATCATTAGGTTTGTGATTTTCAGTAAGATGGGGCGAGCTTCCTTTAAGAATGAAAAAACTTCTGACCTCCTTCGCATACTCTAGAGGCAATAATTTGGAAACAATGGTTGTTCCTGAAGGAGATTTTACTTATTCTAGTGGTGTTATATTGCTGCTAGTTGAAATAGAGTTCTTCATCATTTTACTGAATAACACCGACCACAATCTTCTTTATCGAACACCATCATTGACACACCTAAACACCACCATGCTTAAATTAATTCTATCAATTAATTCATAACCACCATAATCAACAACATAAATAAATAACTAAAAAGCCCTTTTCAAACATCAATAAACAATAACCACCAATTAAGCCATAACCAACATTATAGCCACTACCCATTAACACCACCATTATCATCAATAATTACGCTAAAAATCAATAGAAATTAGGGATATAATTTTATTACCTAGCTGAATTTGGCTTTCTTTTGAGTTTTGTTAATAATAATTACTAAGAAATTAAAAGGAGAAGAATGAGAGGAAGCAACAATAACTCCAATTCAATGATGAAATAATAACAGGCAACGACAACAGTATGTAATGGTAGTAGCATCCTTATTGGTGATAAATGGGGTGGGCAGTGATGATGAAGATGGTGGGAGACAATAGGTATGAGGTGATGATGTGAGGTCTTAAACATTGGTGAAAGAGAGAGGAGAAAGATAATGACAAAAAAAAAAAATTTATTTTGAACCATCATTTTTTTTCAAAGAAAAGAGAAATCAAGGAAGAGATTTGATGAAGTTGTGGTTTGGTAGTGGTGGTGATGGTATAGTGAAGGTGAAGGCAGAAGTTTGATTGAGAAGAATGGGAAAAAAATCAATTAGGTCAAACATATTTGGTAAAGTTTAATTTGCATTGAAAATTTGCCATGTTGGCACTTAAGTTAACGAAGATGAAATCTGTTTGTTTAAGGGGGCTCAAAAACCTATTTTTAATAAAATCCTAATTTGTTTGAACCTAAAAAAGATGGAGGGCTTACCTGAGTTTCGAGTAAACTTGGGGGGCTTAAATGAACCTTATCCCTATTTTTTAAGTACCAAGGAGTTTATAGTTCAGTGAGATCATATTTTTTAAGTACCGAAAAATTTTAATTTTCCTCTTAATTTGAACTCTGTGTGTGTGTCTATATATGTATGTACAGAAAGACACACACACACACACACACACACACACACACACATATATATATATATATATCATATTTTTTAACTATTGAAAAATTTTAATTTTCCTCTTAATTTGAACTCTGTGTGTGTATGTCTATATATGTATGTATACACACACACACACACACACACACACACACATATATATATATACACACACACACACACACATATAGGTGGCATAGTTCAGCGCACGTCCAAGTGTTTGGCAATCATAACAGTGTGCAAGCTCAGGGCCCACTCAGGAGATACAATTAAGGCTTAAAGCTTAAATTGGAGATGGAGTTTCCATCTGAATGAAACTTGGGACACACTTTATAGTAATTGGATTTCATGGAAGGCCCCAATAGTCGTCCTCAAAGATTGGGTATGGACTTTTGGAATGCCCATCCAACCTTGCGGTTGGCCTCTGTTTGTGTTTCACATTTTATTATTTTTAATTCTTTAATTATTTCTTTATTAATATGCAAACTTGTAATTGCCTTCAAACAATTTTCAAATTTTACGATTAGTCAGAAAGTTACATTTATCTTAAAAGCTAAATATAATATTCCCTAATTTAATTTTAATTTTAAGTAGCTTTATTTATAATTATAATTTTATGTATTTTTATTTGTAATTGTATCTTTATTTATAATTTTATGTAGCTTTATTTTAAATTAGTCATTAAAACTAGTCATTATAAAAATAGCTGTGAAAAATTATCTATTGTAAAACTAGTCATTGTAAAACTAGCTGTCAGTCTATTGTAAAACTAGTCATTGGAAAACTAACTGCCAAAAAACTAGCCGATGTAAAACTATTTGTTGAAAAAGAGTTATACCTTCAAATTGTGGAATCTATTGAAAATCATTTAGAGTTTTTTTGTATGAGTGCTAATGCAGTGGGGAAAAAAAGACTTTCTCCACTTCAAAAATGCACCAAAGCTATTCGATTATTAACATATGGAGCACTAGTTAATAATTACAATGAGTATATAAGGATCAATGAAACTACTGCAGTTGAGTGTTTATCAAAGTTTTGTTAATGTGTGGTCGAAATTTATGGGGACATTACTTGAGAAAGTTAAACACTAATGACAAAAAATATTTTCTTCAATTGGATGAAGAGCGCCATGGCTTTCCCGACATGCTTGGTAACATTGACTGCATGCACTAGCACTAGTAGAATTTCCTAGTTGCATGTAAAGTTAATTTACTCGAAGTAATTAAAGGGTTTCTATAATAATGCTAGAAGCAGTTGCATTAGCAAACATATGAATATGGCATACATTTTTTTTACTATTGTAAGGTCTAACAATGACATTAATGTGCTAAACCAATCTCCATTATTTAATGATATACTGCAAGGATATGCTTTTGAAGTTCAATTTACAGTTAATAGCACACAACGAAAAGGGAATTATCTACCGGATGTTATATATCCAGAGTGGGCCAAATTTGTTAAAAGTTTCACATATACAAAAGATGCAAAAAGAATCAAGTTTAACCAAATGCAAAAGGCTATAAGGAAAGATGTCGGATGATCATTTGGAGTGCTTCAATCTCATTGATGTGGTCTTACTTGATTTTGACACAAAAACAAACTGAAAAATATAATATATACATGCATCATATTACATAATATGATTTTGAGGATGAGGAAAATGCAATAATAAACTAGGATTATGATGCTAAAGAGCCTACAATCCCCATTAGTAGAGATTCTTTTAAGGATTTTCAAAATTACCTTTCAAAAGAACGTGGGTTACATGATCATGAAGTATACCATCAACTTTGATAAGATTTGAATGAATTGAAAACAATTCAGGGACAATGACAAATAAAATTAGCATTTATTATATTTATTAATTATGTTTCCATTTATTTAAAATATGTGATGAAGTTAAATTATTTGAATAAAATATTTTTAATTAAGGATGATTGTGATAAAATTTGGAAATTAATAAAAAAAATTTGAAAGTAATAAATTGATTTTTAAAAATTATTGAAATTATTTTTAAAAATTATTTATTTTGTAAGATATGTATTAAAAATTATTAAAATAAATATATGATTTGGTAGTTGGTTCATTCTATTATACTTTTTTGAGTATAATAGATAGTGAAGAAAAATATAATGGAAGAGAGGATAATAAAGTGGTGATGTAATATGGTATTAGAGTGTAAACCATTGTAAATGCCTTTATCAGGTAAAGCCTTATTTCAATTTTAATGTTGTCTCTCAAATGAAACTGTGTTTTTTTGAGGAAAACAAATTAATAATAAAGTTAAGTTTTGGCAATCCAATTTCTTGATTAATGTATCTATATTATATATAAAAGTATAAATAAAGGAAAAATAATTTCCGATGAAAAAGCATATGAATTTTGTGTGTATTGACAAAAATAGTATTAATTTAGTTTTTTCTTTTTTAAATTGCAAAGTGATGCAAATAGGTTTAATTTGCATTTAAAAATTAAAATTTTATATTTAAAAATTATACATATTTAAAAAAATTAATTAAAATTTTATATTTCAATGTTAATTAAAATATATTTTTGTTGAAATTTTTATTTTTTAACAATTAACTAAAATAATAGAATCTAAAATTTAAAATCAAATAGATAAATTTATCATATTATAATTTAAACACTTATAAGTTGTAAATAATTTATTTATATATTTATAATTGTTGTGAAATAAAGATTGAATTACTTATTTTATTATAGAACTAAACTTGAATTTAGTAGTATTTAACTAGAAGAAAAATATTTTATAGTAGAATGATTTTGAGAGAATTTAAAAAGAGTTTGGAGAGAATTTAGAGAACTATAATATTGAAAGAATTTGGAGAGTAATCTATCTTTTCTTCTTCTTAATCTTAACATTCTCATTAATGAATTTCAATCCCTTTATATAGAGATTTTATTTTCACTATTTGAGTACTATTCTCTCACAAGCAATATATTGTTCATTCACAAGCAATATATTGTTCATTCACATTCATAATACTCCCCCTTGAATAACAATATTTTGCAACTGCCTCGTTAAAACCTTGCTAAATAAAACCCAGTGGGAAAAACTTTAGCTTAAGGAAAAAGAGTACAGTGCATGATATTCTCCCCCTCAAGTTGATATGTATAATCTTCCTTCACATAGTATGTAGATGTCGCATTCCAATATCGTGAACGTGCTTTTTAAAGATTGCAGTTGGAAGTGCCTTTGTGAAAAGATCAGCTGAATTCTGGCTAGACTGAATATACTTGATATCTATATAATTGTCTTTTATTAGCTCTTGAGTGTATGAAAAGAATCTTGGAGGTATATGTTTGGTTCTATCACTTTTGATATATCCTTCTCTTAACTGTGCAATGCATGCTGCATTATCTTCATATAAAATTGTTGGACTTTTGTTGACTGGAAAACCACAAGATTCTTCAATATGATGTGTCATTGATCTAAGCCACACACACTCTCTACTTGCTTCATGTAGTGCAATAATTTCAGAATGATTTGAGGAAGTAGTGACAAGCGTTTGTTTCTGGGAACGCCAAGAAATTGCAGTTCCATTATTTGTGAACACATAGCCTGTTTGAGATTTCGCTTTATGAGGATCAGATAAATGTCCTGCATCTGCATAACCAATCAATTCTTGTTTTGAATTGTTAGAATAAAATAAACCCAAATCAACATTTCCTCGAAGGTATCGAAGTATATGTTTGACCCCTTTCCAATGCCTTTTTGTTGGAGCTGAACTGAACCTCGCTAATAAATTAACTGCAAAAGAAATGTCAGGTCTAGTAAAATTAGCAAGATACATTAAAGCTCCAATGGCACTGAGATATGGAAATTCAGGACCAAGAATTTCTTCATTTTCTTCACAGGGTCGAAATGGATCAGTTTCAATATTGAGTGATCTAACGACCATTGGAGTACTTAAAGGATTTGCTTTATCCATATTAAAGCGTTTCAAGATCTTTTCTGTGTAATTTGATTGATGCACAAATATCCCATTGTGCATTTGCTCAATTTGTAAACCAAGGCAATACTTGGTTTTTCCAAGATCTTTCATTTCAAATTCTTCCTTTAAGTATACTGTTGCTTCATGGATCTCATTTTCTGTTCCAATGATATTCAAATCATCAACATATACAGCTATAATCACAAATCCGGATATTGTTTTCTTAATAAAAATGCATGGGCAAATAATATTACTCACATATCCTTTATTAATCAAATAATCGCTTAAACGATTATACCACATGCGCCCAGACTGTTTTAACCCATATAAAGATCTCTGGAGCTTGATCGAATACATTTCTTTGGGTTTTGTACTTAATGCTTCAGGCATTTTAAATCCTTCAGGGATTTTCATATAAATGTCACTATCAAGTGATCCATACAAATAAGCAGTCACAACATCCATAAGACGCATTTCTAATTTCTTAGAAACTACTAGGCTAATCAGATACCTGAACGTAATTGCATCCATAACAGGAGAATACGTTTCATCATAATTAATTCCTGGCCTTTGTGAAAAACCTTGAGCTACAAGTCTAGCTTTGTACCTTATTATTTCATTTTTCTCATTTCTCTTTCGTACAAAGACCCACTTGTATCCTACAGGTTTCACATTTTTAGGCATAGGAATAATTGGCCCAAAAACATTTCGTTTGTTTAGTGAGTCCAATTCAGCCTGCATAGCATCTTTCCATTTTATCCAATCATGCCTATTTTGACATTCCATGACTGATTTTGGTTCAGGATCATCTTTTTCATTTATGATTTCACATGCAACAGTATATGACAATGTTTCATGACTTTCTTTATTTTCTATTTCTTCAGGGATATTTTCCTCGCTATCAATATGATTATCTACTCCCTTTCTCTTTCGAGGATTTTTATCCTTAGAACCAATTGGTCTTCCACGCTTCTGGCGTGTTTTAGACTCATGAGTGTCTTTATTCTCAGATTTTATTTCTGGAATTTCAATACGAGCAGGAGCATTGGCTGCTGGTATATATGATTTAGTCACTCTTTTTGTATCAGTAAATGCATCTGGCAATTGATTTGCAATTGCTTGTAAGTGCACAATCTTTTGCACTTCTAATTCACATTGTTTTGTGTGAGGATCCAGATGCAATAATGATGGTTCATTCCATGAAATATCCCTTTTCACTTCTTTCTCCCCTTTTCCTAATGTTGGGAAAACAACCTCATTAAATTGGCAATCAGCAAAACGTGCTGTAAAAACATCACCAGTTAGAGGTTCAAGATATCTAATAATCGAGGGTGTTTCAAACCCAACATAAATTCCCAATCTTCGTTGAGGACCCATTTTTGTGCGCTGAGGTGGCGCAATGGGTACATATACTGCACAACCAAAAATTTTGAGATGGGAAATATTTGGCTCTTGACCAAATGCCAATTGTAGTGGGGAGTATTTATGATATGCACTAGGTCTGATGCGAATTAATGAAGCAGCATGTAGGATTGCATGACCCCAAACTGAAATGGGAAGCTTTGTTCTCATTATTAATGGTCTAGCAATAAACTGAAGTCGTTTAATCAATGATTCAGCTAAACCATTTTGAGTATGTACATGGGCAACGGGATGCTCAACAATGATCCCAGTAGACATACAATAATCATTGAATGCTTGAGATGTAAATTCACCAGCATTATCAAGTCTTACCCTCTTGATTGTATAATCAGGGAATTGTGCTCGTAATTTAATAATTTCAGCAAGCAACCTTGCAAATGCAACATTACGAGTTGACAATAGACAAACATGTGACCATCTACTAGATGCATCAATTAATACCATAAAATATCTGAATGGTCCACATGGTGGGTGAATTGGCCCACATATATCACCTTGAATTCTTTCAAGAAACATAGGTGATTCATTTTGAATTTTAGATGGTGAAGGTCTCAAGATTAATTTTCCAAGAGAACAAGCTGTACATGGCATTTCATTTGATTGAGGAATTCTTTGCCCCTTCAAGGGATGCCCATGTGAATTCTCAATTATCCTTCGCATCATTACTGATCCAGGATGACCTAATCTGTCATGCCATAAATTTATTATTGAAGGATCATAAGATTTTTCTTTTACTGCCATATTTGATTCAATTACATGTATATGCATGTAATGCAATCCAGTAGGGAGTTTTGGCAGTCTTTCCAATACTTGCATTTTTCCTGATTCATAGGAAACTATATTTAAATATTTGTTACCATTTATAGTAATAGATTGGGTATCACACCCATTTCGATATATGTCATCAAAACTCAACAAATTTCTTGTTGATTTTGGTGAAAACAAAGCTTCATCAATTATAAACTTTGTTCCATTTGGTAACATAAATTTAGCTTTGCCAATTCCTTCAATCAGATCTACAGGACCTGATATTGTTTTTACAACTGCCTTTATGGGCTTTATTTCAGAGAAATAATCTCTATTTTTCAAGATAGTATGTGTAGTACCACTATCTGGTATGCAGAGATCTCCAATATTGTCTTTATGTTGAGTACAATCCATATTAAACTTCAAAATAGATAAACACAAAATTAATCAATTAAGGTAAAAACATAAAATAATTATAAAGTAGGACATTTTATTTAATTTAAAAATAACATACATAACAATAACATATTCTTCAGAATCAAATAAGTAATAACAATATACTTAAAATTATAGATGTCTCAATTTCCATTGTCAGTAAAATCATCAGTAAAATCAGAAACATCTAAATGAGTTGTATCATTAACATGAGTATGATGCTCATTTAAGTTTATTTCCTTTTCTTTGCCTTTCAATGATGCCTTATAAAGTTGGCAAAGATGTGGTGGTGTTCGACAAATTCGTGACCAGTGTCCTTTACTACCACATCTGAAACACACAGTTTCAGACTTATATTGAGGCCTTTCTTGAACACCACTGATGACTGATTTTAACTTCTTTTGAGGTTGAGTCTGAGTTTGTTGTGGAGTATTACTATATTTATTTCCATGACCATGGCCAAAGAATTGACCTCTTCCACGTCCATGACCTCTACCTCTCCCACGTCCACGGCTATTATAATTTTTATATCTGGAATAATTTGTAGCATTTGCTTCTGGAAATGCTATTGAGCCAGTGGGACGGGACTGATGATTTTTCATCAAGAGTTCATTATTTTTCTCAGCTACCAGTAGGCATGAAATTAGTTCAGAATATTTTTTAAATCTCTGCATCCTGTATTGTTGTTGCAGTGTAACATTTGATGCATGAAATGTGGAGTAAGTTTTCTCCAGCATATCCTCATCTGTGACTGTTTGTCCACAGAATTTTAATTGTGATACTATTCTGAACATTGCAGAATTATAGTCACTCACTTTTTTGAAATCTTGAAAGCGTAAAGCTCTCCATTCATCAGTGACTACTGGTAGTATTACATCTCTTTGATGATCATATCTGTCTTTTAGATCCTTCCAAAGAACACTTGGATCTTTGACAGTCAAATATTCACATTTTAATCCTTCATCAAGATGACGACGGAGAAAAATTATAGACTTGGCCTTATCTTGCAATGAGGTGTTATTATTTTCTTTTATGGTATCAATTAACCCCATTGATTGAAGATGCATTTCTACATCTAGAATCCAAGACATATAATTTTTTCCCGTGATGTCAAGAGCAACGAACTCAAGCTTTGCTAGATTTGTCATTATGATAACTAATAAAAAAAATATAACTCAATTAGAATTCATAAATTTGATGACTACTAAAAAAAATCAAATATGATCAGAATTTACTAATTAATTATATCATGAATGAATATTGCAAGAAATAATAGTGGTACAAAAAATGATACAATAATACTTGAAATTATATCAAATAGAAAATCATCTTCCATATTAATTATTCCTAAAACAATTATAATAGTCATGATCAAAACACAAATATAAATATACCAAATCATGTTTACAATTTAGAGTAAAGAGAGAAAGAGAAAATGTATGAATTTGTGTGAATGAATAACATTTATAGCTCATCTATTTATAATGAAAAATATAGCCGTTTATTACCGTTATATTACCGTTGGTAATAAAAATATAGCCGTTAGAAATTTTTTTTTTTTTTTTTAATATAATATATTGAGAAATAAATTGTATAAAGTAAAATCAATAAATAATGTTGATATGATTATTTATAGCAAGTGAATTAACATAACGATATGTATAAATATGGGGCAAAACCGTCCATTAATATAAAATGGGGTATAGCCTTCCATTAACATAAATAATAAAAAAAAATAAATGTGCATAAATATAAATTGGTAGGAGGCATAGCCATCCATAAGGTTAGAACCATTTCTAGCAATATTTGCATCAATGGTGTAGTTAGTAAAACAAAATAAAAATAACAATTAATATAAAGTTAGATTGAAGAAATAAATATAAATATATAAATTAGTAGGAGGCATAGCCATCCATGATAATATATAATCAACTAATATATTCATAAATATTAAATATTAAGAAATATGTACCTTATTATTTTGATCGAGAGCTCCTCGTGCTGATAACGTGTTGTGAAATAAAGATTGAATTACTTATTTTATTATAGAACTAAACTTGAATTTAGTAGTATTTAACTAGAAGAAAAATATTTTATAGTAGAATGATTTTGAGAGAATTTAAAAAGAGTTTGGAGAGAATTTAGAGAACTATAATATTGAAAGAATTTGGAGAGTAATCTATCTTTTCTTCTTCTTAATCTTAACATTCTCATTAATGAATTTCAATCCCTTTATATAGAGATTTTATTTTCACTATTTGAGTACTATTCTCTCACAAGCAATATATTGTTCATTCACAAGCAATATATTGTTCATTCACATTCATAATAATAATATAATTATAGAAAAAGAAACATTATAACAAAAAGTTGCTACTTAAGAGGTACTATTCACATTGCGAGGATTGACGTTAATCACTTTCCAAATATAGAAAATATAGAATTCAATGGGTACTTTAAAATAAAAATTGCATTCTTTGAAATTAAGGCAATAAGATTGGATATCTACATTTTATAATATTTTTAAAATACCATTTTTTTTGATAACTTTATACATATATTTTGAAATAAAAAATAAAAGTCATATTGTCACTAATTTATAAAATTAATTTTTATATAATTAAAAAAATGTTATTTTATTATATAATAGTTTATTAATACCTAAATTATTTTATCTCTCAATTAATAATAAAAAATAACTATTTGCCTTTTAATTTTTTTTTTCTATTATCATATTAAATCCCATCTTCTCGTTCTTCCCATGACTCATGTGATAGAGGCCAGAGTTCATCAATTCTTACCTGCCTTATTTTTAGGGGCCTCACATGCTTTGGTCTATTGGCTGTTCTCACAATTGTTAAGCAAAATTAGTGTTGACTTTCTACGGGATGCATCTTGTATTCATCTGCATGTAGAGAGGAAAGTGGAGCACATGCTTCTAGTCAAAATATGATTTAAAGTAAATTATTTTTTCCTTCCGGAAGTTAGACATAATTAACACTCTTCCCCTGTTGCTTGAATACTGAATATTTGCATCTTGAATTTATAGTCTGTTTACACTTAAAAACTTTTGTTAGAGTTTGGTTATTTTTCCTTTATCTAATATTTCATCGAGAAACAATTAATTTTTTTTTATTGTAACATAAATATAATGTAAAACATTGGTAAGATTTGAAGTGGTCGGCCTTTCATGCATAACAAAAGCTTTTGTCGTTTATTTTTACACTTGTTTTATACCATATTATTACTGTATTTTATTTCTCATATTCATTACGATTCCAAAGAAACCATAAAAAGCTCCGAGTAACAATATTAATCACTTTCTAAAAATAAATGCTCATCAAGTGAATGAAAATGAAAATTCAATTATCAGAGATCTTTTTAAATAATTAATATAAATAGTTAATTTTCAAAATCACAAAAGAAAAGACAGAGCGGTGAAAATTTAAATCTTACTCTACTCAATAAAATATTTACATTTTTTGAACCAGCCATTCATAGATTGATTTCAATACTTTTTGTTCATTTCATTTCATAATATATATAGAATGAGGACAAAGCATGAATGGTGGCCTTTAAGTTTGGTCAATTGATTACAAAATCCATATTGCTTGTCTAACAATATCAAACAATTATTTTCTTATCACAACATATGTTCAAGTTGGGTTTATTTTATTTGTTATTGTCCTCATGAATAATGTGTTTGTGGATTGATATGAGCTGCTAAAGTCTACTACTCCACACTACTGTTACATGTATGGGTCATGGCTAAAAAAATCAACATTTAACAACTGTCCATACATCCACCTATATTTTTATAATATTCCAACTTGGCCTCATTCGATAAATAAATTGAAATTTGGAATATAAATATATTATATGATTACGTGAATGGACTAATGACACTTTAGCTAAACTCCAGTTCTCTACATTGGTTGAAAATAATTTGTATACACAATAAAAAAAAAAATTATGCATATAATACATTTTCTTTCCTCTAATGCTTTATAATTACAAAAACTCTTATTCATATATGGAGTTCAAACTAAATGTAACCATAAAAAAGTTTATTTTTTTATATATATAAAACTTGAATTTAAAACCTTACTTAAGAAAATTCAAACTCCTTATTAGTTGAATCAATAGATATTGTTCATATAATATATATATTTTAATCAAAGGAGAAATTGAAAATGATAATAAAACTTATTGTACATGCAGATGAAGCTAAACTATCAAAGGATATATCAAAGGTGTGTATATATATCTACATATTCTTCCCCAAAAACTATATATTTATTGAACAACCACCTAATTTACTTGAAAAATGTAGCATATTAAGTGAAAGTGGAAATGTATATAGTGTTTACTATTTCAGATAAAAATGCATTAATAATCATAAGTGTTGTGGAAAAATTTACTTAGATTTTAGTCATTCTGAATATCATTCATCATTAAAGTTGACTCCACTTATAGCCATATGCCTACATAAAAGTTTATAACATTTAAAATATTTATTTATTGGTTTGAAGTCTAACTTTTTTATTAATAAAAAATACTAATTAAATTTTAATTAAACAATATAAAATATATAAAATAAATATATAATATTTAGTGATACCTAGTGTTCATATTCCTATCTTAATAAGGATGCTTGCCCTTCAAGTTAAAGGAATTTAAATCTTCAAATAGAAAGGAGTTATGTCATTCTTAATTAGTAAGTTTACTTGTCTACTTCTCTTCTAATCAAGATAATCCTACAAGTACAATGATTCATATTCCTAAGAGATTTATGTATAATCATTCCCTATAAATATATCTCATGATATCTCATGTCACTTATTTATCATCTCCACATAATATCACATTCTACATCAAGACATCATTATATATCAAGTCATCACTCCATCATCATACAAGTAATCATCATTTATTCTCTATTCTATTCTACTTATTCATTTTATCATATTTTTCTCTATACGAACACTAACTTAGGTTTTGGAGTGTTCCGCCCTTTCACCAATTCTTCTTGTCGATGTAAGTTCCATGGCAAAATATCAATTTGGAGTTATCAAGTGGCGTCGTCTATGAGAAAATCACCTAGCTCATCTTATTTGCTTAAGATAATTAAGAGCTAGGCATAATTGAATCAAAATTCTGAATTATTATTGCTTGTTGGAACCTAGCAATTCAAGACTCAATCATTCAACTAAATCAATGTTTAGGACGAGACAAGCCTACTTATTCTATAAGTATCTTATTCAATTTGTTAGCTTCATAAACATGCACACAAGAAGTCAGCTTTTGCCATATAAAAAAGCATCATGACCCATTGAAGGTGGAATAAGGCGTGAAGCTTGTTTTGATAATTAAAGGAAGAAGCAATTCATTTGGATGGTAGATCTTTAAAGGCACACTTTGGGACGACAAAGTATTATCATGTATGGAGAATAAAATAAATAAATAAAAGCTTTAGTATCATGCATGTTGTGGTCTTTGAAGGCAATCCATGCATGGTGTTGTGCATTAATTCAGATTGTACATACTTGGACGAACTAGGATCTTAAGAAAACACCTTTGCAAAATTCAAGAAAGCTTCAACTCACCACATGGTAGAGTTATTTGATATTCGATACCTGTCCAAGCTACAACTCTGTTTGGCAATGCACCGTTTATACTTAAATTAAAAGATTCTTGTTTGATTTAGGCAGCGTAGATCGAGGATAAATATAGTGAAGAAGCAAATTATGTCTTTTTCTGAACCAAGCACTTCTATTCATTAATCCTTGGATCTAGAATCATACTTTAAAAGAAACAAAAAGAAAGCTTAGCAAAATTGTGATACCTTAAATCAAACAGCATTTGAGTCGTTAATATCATCAATAGCTCATTGAATGGCCAATCGTTATCTCTAAAGCCTGAATAGCAAGACTGAGCCCTACATTTTGACTCTTGAAGAGTAGTGATAATTAGAAGGATCACTTTGAGGTTTGGTATTCAATGTAAAAGAGCATAATACCATCAGAATTAAAAGACTTTAATGTATCAACTATATTCAACTCGACACTTGATTCAAGGGCAATGAGAACAATCACAATTAGACAAGTTGAGTACCTTGCATGAAGTTATAGCTTCTCTTGATGCAAAACCTAAATTAGAAGAGTTAGAAGGACAATATGGGCCAAAGATAATATGTACATAATCTCTTAACTCGTAAAAAAAGAGCAATTATCGAATAAAACTCAAAAGAATCCGAGTGATGTAAGCTTTGGTAATTTCATTATTCAGTCTATTCTAGTCCTTTTTGTAGCAGTCAATGCTGTATCCCCATTCTCTCTCCTTTAGAGATGTTAGTTTAGCCATCATAAATACCTGCATAAGACGAGAGAATCCATGAATGATTACAAACAGTCAACCATAAATCTTGGGCATACCACGTTGAGTTTCAGGTTACAGAGAGTTCAAATAGCCACTGGTGTCATCAGATTTTAGTTCAATATCATTGTCTTCTCAAAATCGAGAGCATTCAAGATGGCACAACATTAAAGCAACCAAATCATACAAGCATGCACCCCAGAAAAGCTAGAACTCAGCGGTGTGAATATAAATTTGGAATTGGCTTTGTGATGATAGGTAACAACTGAAGAGTTTAAACTTTGAAGTGTGATTGATGGAATTACCGAGAGAATTTAGTATTAGTCAAGAAGCAACTAAAGAAAAGATAATAAATGCCACATAAGATTTTACATAGTTAAGATTCCATGCTGGAATGCCCGTTCAGAGCACCAAGCTTCAAAGTACTGAGCTTTTGAGCACCAAAATGTGGAGACCATCGGACACCCGGAACAAGTACTCATGTACTTAGCTTTGTTTAAACACCAGATTTATTATCTATAGTTTGGATTTCTTTACAACATTCAAGATATAAGAAGCATCCAAACATAGGACATTTGAAAGAAAATCAAAATCAAATATGAATTTGGATAGTGAGAGGCAATGGCGTTGAAGATGCTGCTCATCACCAAGCGATGATGGATTATTGAGGAAAATATTTTGACATGAGGAGTTGGGATTCTATTTCTAAAGGAGAATTTGAGAACTCAAAAGAAAAGTTTCTATATATGAGGCAGAGTGATTTGAAATTACTGCAAATATTTACTCAAATCAATGGAGAAGATCTTCATTTTCTTAAACATCCTATGTGGTTGAAGAAGTTCTCTACACATACAATGGCCTTGAAGCTGATCTGTCCAAGCACGGATGCTGAAGTTCCTGAAAAAAAGCATACAGAGTACTGAAGCACAAGATTGTCCAGTAAAGCTCAAAGTTGAATTCCAATGTAGATAGCTTTGAAACTCCACCACTCATTAAGGGACGCTTATTTCATAAGGCAAAGAGACCCAATGCAAGCCCAAGACACCCCACATATACTATTAAAGCTTTTATTAAGCTCTGTGTATCGAAACACTAAAACTTATAAACAATCAAACATATGAGTCTACTACTTGATCTCTTTTTTATTTGGAACACGCATCGAGTTTGATTGCTAAAGTCCAGATTCCTTATTACCAAAGAAGGCTTTATTGGTCGAGTCCGAGTATTAGAGAACTCGGACAACATTGCCAGGACTTGATTTATATTCTCGGAGATAATTGTCCACTTTGTTGATACCTCAGTGTCTGAGTATACCCATATTGGCATATGAGAGTACAATTCTAAATGGTTGCCTTAATGACATTCTTGATACATCAGTTAAAGATTGACCACCTACTAAAATGAAGGGATTAATTCTAAGCATTAGTACACTTGCATGGCACCAATTCGATACTTGGATACTTAGCAAAGGTAGATGTTCCTGGGCATTAAAAACAAATATAAATGTGATGAGCCAAAATAGGGGCGATGATCGGCGTTAGGAAACGAAAATTCTTTCGAATATGGAATCTATAGCAACTCTTAAAAATAAAAGCATGCAATATAATAAAATAAATAAAATATTTGTGCAGCAAAAATTAAATCTCAAATATAAAATAATAATTTTCCAGCTCACTTTAATAACATAAATCACATCTCATATTATAAATAGAAATCTTTAAGTACAAATTTCAGTGTAACATTCTGAGTTTAAAATCTCATACAATTATAATAACAAATACATTCCACAACAGATTTAAATACAACTACTATTGCAGTGTCTAAAGTATAAAATAAAACTCAAGTAAGCGATTTATATAATAAAGCTGGAGCGGAAGAAATCCGATGTACAGGTCTACTGCTGAGGTCTGAAGACGAAGATTCTCTTAAAAAATATCAAGAGAGGGGAGTCAGACCTCACTGAGTGAATTATTATAATATATATACATGCATCGCTAAATGTCAAATGCAGACACTCAATAGTATATATAATAAATATATATACAGGCAATTACATGCATATGCAAAGGAAATCATTTTAATACTGAAAACCATCAGTTATGAAGGATCAAATAGAACCCTATATTTTTACAACCTCAAATATCAATAGAACTCACTTAAGCCATACACGCCCACTTAGATCCAAATAATTCACTTAGTCCAATTGGACAGTAGACTGGCCCCGAGACACTTGGTCAACCGAACTTCAGCAATCACACTCTCAATCACATCTCATATTAATCAAATCAATCAACAAGTCAATATCCACTAATAGGTTAGTAATTTAACCTAAAATCTATTGTCGTACTGGTACGTACTCGGTCCTAGTGCTACCCACTAGGAAGCACGTTCTATCAATATCCTTCATTTTAATATAAAACATACATTCAAGAAAATAAATGATGCATAATGATATTTATAATAAACAAATATACGATATATATACCATAAATATACCTAAAATAAACTAAGTATATTTCAGGTATATATATGTATAATCAACTCAAATAAATTGTGAAACATATTAAATTAAACCAATAAGATAATTAAAAATAAGCTAGATTTAATTAAAGAGGAAAACATGCTCTTATTTCACAATATACCAAAAATATACTAAAAGTATACCTAAAATATACTTAAATATTCAAATAGGCAATTATGCAAATAGGCCAGATTTGGTGGCCGAAAAGTTGATGAACGGCGAAGAGATGAGTTTTGGCAATTCCGGCTTCTATAGGTTACAGACGGCGTTGGAGAAGGCAACAGAGACGACGGAGCAGCTGGAGGATGAGGCGGTGCTTTAGGAGGCACACCAATGGCCTAGGATCGGACGATGAGGGAGGGGGATTCTTGGTTGGGTTTCGGGTGTAGGAGGAAGATGATAGCTTTCTCTTATATATATATAGAAACACACACACACACACACACACATATGTATATATATAACACATGCATAAAAATAACCCTAAATATATATATGCATGTATATATATATATATACATTAATACATAAAATAATGATAATGCATGAAACAATATAATTTAGTAAAATAAAATAACATTAAACATAAAATATTATTTTCCAAAATAATAAGTTTCGGGAAAATTTTTACGTAGAAAACTATAAATAAACGTAAAATAACGTTAATTATTCATAAAATAATTAAATAATCAAATATATAGTTTTAAGATTATTAACACTGCATATCTTGATATAATATAAAAACATTTAAAAACTCGGGTTATAACAGTCTTCCCCTCTTACAAGAATTCGTCCCCGAATTCTAAAAAGAAGAAATACAAATCAAGGAGGAAAGAGATAGGGTAAGAAGCTTGCATCTCAGCTTCAGTCTCCCAGGTATGCTCTTCTACCCTGTTGCTGCACCAAAATATCTTGACCATCAAAATTTGCTTGGAATGCAACCGTCGAACTTGATAGTCAACGATCGCAACAGGTTCTTCCACGAATGTTAAGTCTTCATTCACTTCAACACTGTCGGGCTGCAACACGTGTGAAGGGTTTAAGACATACTTCCTCAGCATCGAGATATGAAACATTAGATGCACTTGAGACATATTTGGAGGTAAAGCCAATCGATATGCAACAGTGCCAACTCTTTCCAGAATCTCGAACGGTCCGATATATCTTAGTGCTAGCTTACCTTCCTTCCAAATCTTATAACATCCTTCATAGGAGACACCTTTAGAAAAATAAAGTCTCCTACCTGAAACTCCATATCTTTGTGCCTAGGATCCGCATAGCTCTTCTGCCTGCTAACTACGGTCTCTAATATGCTCTTGATCACAACAACTTTCTCTGCAGCATCCTGAACCATCTCAGGTCCAATCAAAGCTCTCTCACCATTCTCATCCCAACTCAAAGGGGATCTACACTTCCTTCCGTACAAAGCCTCATATGGTGCCATTCCAATATTGCTATGGTAGCTGTTATTATATGCAAACTTGACGAGTGGCAAATGATCATCCCAACTACCTCCCAAATCCAAAACACACATCCTCAACATATCTTTTAGTGTTTGGATCGTCCTCTTAGACTGACCATCTGTTTGAGGATGAAAAGCAGTACTGAAATCTAACCTAGTGCCCATCGCTTCCTGCAACTTCTGCCAAAAATGAGAGATAAACACTGAACCTCTATCTGACACAATGTACACAGGTACTCCATGAAGGCACACAATATGCTTCACATACAGCTTCGCCAATCTAGCTACAGAATAAGTGGCTTTCATAGGCGAGAAATGTGCAGACTTGGTCAACTTGTCCATAATCACCCAGATGGAGTAGTATCCATCCTTAGAACGAGGTAAACCAACCACAAAATCCATAGCAATCCTTTCCCACTTCCACTCGGGAATAGGTAGAGGCTGAAGCTTCTCAGAAGGCTTCTGATGTTTAGCTTTCACTTGCTGACACGTCAGACACTTAGCAATATAATCAGCGACATCATTCTTCAGTTCATCCCACCAGTATAAGTCTTTGATATTGTGATACATCTTAGTGAGACCCAAATGTATGCTGTAAGCTGTAGAATGTGCTTCCTCAAGGATCTTTTCTCTCAAGTTATCCATATCAGGATCACACAATCTACCACTGATCCATAAAACACCATCGTCATTGAGTATGAAATCAGTGAACTTCCCTGCTCGGACATTCTCTGCAAGCTCTTCTAGAATAGGATCTCAGCTTTGAGCTGCCTTAATCCTATCTCTTAGTATAGATTGCACCTTAAATTGAGCTAGCAATCCACTTGATCTACTCACTTTCATCATTAGACCTTGATCCACTAACAGATGCAACTCCTGGATCAACGATCTCCTCTCTACACTAATGTGAGCAAGATTGCCTAAGGACTTCCTACTCAAGGCATCTGCTACCACATTAGCCTTGCCTGGGTGATATAGTATCTCACAGTCATAATCTTTCAACAGTTCCAACCATCTCCTCTGCCTCAGATTCAGATCTCTTTGCTGAAAAATGTACTTAAGGCTCTTGTGATCAGTAAAAATCTCATAAGTCACCCCGTACAGATAATGTCTTCAGATCTTGAGAGCAAAGATCACTGTAGCCATCTCTAGGTCATGGGTAAGATAGTTCTATTCATGCTTCTTCAACTGCCTCGAAGGATAGGCTATCACCCTACCATTCTGCATCAACACACAACCTAGGCCAACTCTAGAGGCATCACAATACACTGTGAACTTGTCCACCCCATTGGGCAAAGCTAAAACTGGAGCTGTGGTCAACTTCTCCTTCAGCAACTGAAAACTGTTCTCATAAGCTTCTGACCACTCAAACCTTACATTCTTCTGAGTCAAGCAAGTCATAGGGGCTGCAATTCTAGAAAAATCCTGTACAAACCTCCTATAGTACTCAGCTAAACCTAGAAAATTATGAATCTCTATAACTGAAGTTGGTTTAGGCCACTCAGACACTGCCTTAATCTTTTGTGGATCAACTTGGATACCTTATTTAGACACCACGTGTCCAAGAAAAGCAACACTCTCCATCCAAAAATCACACTTTAAGAATTTAGCATAAAGCTGATGTTCTCTCAATGTCTGTAGTACATTCCTCAAGTGATATACATGCTCTTCCATCCTCCTCGAATACACCAGTATATCATCGATGAAGACTACTATAAACTGATCTACATATGGCCTGAATACCTTATTCATCAGATCCATAAAAGCTGCTGGTGCGTTAGTCAAGCCAAAAGACATCACTAGAAACTCATAATGGCCATATTGAGTACGGAATGCCATTTTAGGAATATCGGCTTCGCTGATCCACAACTGATGATAACTCGACCTCAAATCAATCTTAAAAAAGAACTGTGCACCCTGTAGCTGATCAAACAAGTCATCTATCCTCGGGAGAGGATACTTGTTCTTCACTATCACCTTATTAAGTTCTCTGTAGTTAATGCACAGTCTCAGGGTACCATCCTTCTTCTTTACAAATAGGACTGGTGCACCCCAAGGAGAAACACTAGGTCTAATAAAACCCTTATCTAATAACTCTTGCAACTGCTCCTTTAACTCTTTCAACTCTGCAGAAGCCATTCTGTAGGGTGGCATAGATATAGGAGTAGTGCCTGGAACCACATCTGTACAGAACTCTCAATCTCTCTATGAGGTGGTAAACCTGGCAACTCCTCAGGAAAAACATCAGGAAACTCACAGGCAATAGGAACATCTATGAGTGATAACTTCTCCACTGAAGTATCGCTGACCAATGCCAAATATCCCTGACAATCCTTCCTCAGCAACTTCCTAACCGTAATAGCAGAGATGAGATTCTGAGGTGCTGAACTCCTATCACTCACAAACTTAAATTCTTCTTCACCAGGAATTCTAAAAGTCACATCTTTACTCTGAGAATCCACCATGACATAGTGCTGAGATAACTAATCCATACCCAAAATAATATCAAACTCCATCACATTCAATAGAATCAAATCAGCGGATAATTCTCTACCTCTGATAAGAACTGGACAACCAGAAAGTACAATATCGGTGTCCAAAGAATCACTTAGAGGAGTGGCGACAGACAAGGGAAAAGCCATCCTCAAAGATTGCCAATAAGACTTGGAAGCAAAAACAGGAGAAACGAACGAATGCATGGCACCCGGATCAAATAGAACCAATGCATCCAGGTAACAGACAGAAATAATACCTGCTACAATTGCATTAGAAGCCTGAGCATCCTGCTAAGTGAGATGAAAGACTCTAGCCTATCCTTGACCTCCCTGTTGGCTGGTAGAAGCCTGGCTAACACCTCTGGTACTTATACCATGACCCTGTTAGGGAACAATCTGGGTAGAACTCTGATGCTGGGCTGGAGGCAACTGAAAAGGAACAGGTACAACACTAGCAATCGACTGCTGAGGAAATTACAGAATATGTGGCTGCTGATACCCGAAATAAGGACACAATATGGCAAAATGTCCCGTCTGCCCGCATCTGAAACACGTCAGCGGTGTCATATAACACGGTCCCTGATGGACTCTGCCGCAAGTCTGACATACACTGGCAACTGACCTAGAACTATGACCACTGCTGCTGATTGAAGCACCTGACCTAAGTTTAAACGGTTTATGCTGACCTCCACAGCCATGTCTACTACTCCGATGTACCCGCTGCTGCTATCTCTGAGTCTGCTGGGCTGGACCCCTTTGCTGACTACTTAATCCTATCTAAAAACTTGAGTACGGAGTAGTCTGGAATCCACTCGACTGAACACCCATCTTATGATAATCAGGTATAGCTCTTTGCCTGACTAGCCTTAGCTTAATCTCCTTGGCCAACTCAATCACTGACTCTAGACTAAGGCCCGCTGTAGGCATACTAGCAAATGCAGAACCCAATCCAGTAATGTAAATAGTGACCGCGAAGTACTGGTCTCGCATAAGATCCTCTGCATATCTGCCAAGTTGAAGGAACTCTCGAGTGTAATCCTAAATAGACCTATCCCCTAGGGAAATACTGGTCAACCGGAGTCTATAGCTCATGCGAAGTGGCTCTGGGCAGAATCTCCTCATGAATCGCTCTTTGAACTGAGCCCAAGTCATCGTCATCATATACAGCTAGATCATCTGAATAAACCAGTCCAGGGCTGGTCCTTCAACAGAAAGCTTGACTATTATGATTTGCTAGTACTCTGTGTGAGCAGTCCGAGTCCTCATCTCCACCGTATGCAGAAAATCTAATGGATCAGATGTCCCATTAAATGCAATCCTGTTGACTTTGGCATAAAATAGAGCTGCGTCAGGGTTAGACATACCCTGCTGATAGGCAGGCTGAACAGGCAGTGCCACTAGAGGTACATGAACATCCTCGTACTCTGGCTCTACAGGCTCCTCATCCTGTATCTCTCTCTATTTACGGTGACCTGCCACTCCTCGAGGTCTACCTCTGCCATGACCTTTACGCCTAAGTGGCGGCTCAGGAGGTAAAACCTCATCCTGGAAGGACTTATCATCCTCGGCCTCAACGACTGGTAGAGCGACACGTGCTTGCCTCCTCATTCTGAAAAGATAAACAGAAGGATTCAAACAAAATAGACAATAGAGGATAACACAAAAAACTAATTCAAGGAATATTTATCAAAACATACTCAAACCTAATCCATTGCAGTAGTTTCAAAGAAAACACAACACTGAAAACTAGGGCCACAATTCACATAACTAAGGCCCTAACACAAAACTCTGCTTTGATACCAACTTTGTCACGACCCAAAATAGGGGGCCATGACCGACGTTATGGAATGGGAATTCTTTCGAATTCGGAACCCATGGCAAGCCTTAAAAATAAAAGCATGCAATATAATAAAATAAATAAAATATTTGTGTAGCGAAAATTAAATCTCGAATATAAAATAATAATTTCCCAACTCACTTTAATAACATAAATCACATCTCATATTATAAATAGAAATCTTTAAGTACAAATTTCAGTGTAACATTCTGAGTTTAAAATCTCATACAATTATAATAACAAATACATTCCACAATAGATTTAAATACAACTATTACTGAAGTGTCTAGAGTACAAAATAAAACTCAAGTAAGCGATTTACATAATAAAGCCGGAGCGGAAGAAATCCGGTGTACAGGTCTACTGCTGAGGTTTAAAGATGAAGACTCTCATGAAAAATATCAACAGAGGGGAGTCAGACCTCATTGAGTGAATTATTATAATATATATACTTGCATAGCTAAATGTCAAATGCAGACACTCAATAGTATATATAATAAATATATATACAGGCAATCACACGCAGATGCAAAAGAAATCATTTTAATATTGAAAACCATCAGTTATAAAGGATTAAATAGAACCCTATATTTTTGCAACCTCAAATATCAATAGAACTCACTTAAGCCTTACACGCCCACTTAGTTCTAAATAATTCACTTAGTCTAATTGGACAGTAGATTGGCCCCGAGACACTAAGTCAACCAAGCTCCAGCAGTCTGACTGTTAGTGTGATTGGCCCTGAGACACTTGGTCAATTGAGCTCTAGCAATCACACTCTCAATCACATCTCATATTAATCAAATCAATCAAAAAGTCAATATCCACCAATAGGTTAGTAATTTAACCTAAAATCTATTGTCGTATCGGTACGTACTCAGTCCTAGTGCTGCCCACTAGGAAGTACGTTCTATCGATATCATTCATTTTAATATAAAACATACATTCAAGAAAATAAATGATGCATAATGATATTTATAATAAACAAATATACTATATATATACCATAAATATACCTAAAATAAACTAAGTATATTTCAATTATATATACGTATAATCAACTCAAATAAATCGTGAAACATATTAAATTAAACTAATAAAATAATTAAAAATAAGCTAGATTTAATTAAAGAGGAAAACATGTTCTTATTTCACAATATACTAAAAATATACTAAAAGTATACCTAAAATATATTTAAATATTCAAATAGGCAATTATGCAAAAACTTATGTTTGAAACATAAAATTTCTAAAACATGCACCCTAAGCAATGCATATATATTACAATAACTCATAGTTGTGCGCTCCACGAGATAGGTTCGACGGGCCTGGTCCACTAGGCCTCGGTTTCGGTGCAACTAACAAATAAATAAATAACACGACATTAGAATAAATCTACTTAATTTCTAGAAACTCGATCTAGAATTCTAGACACAGACAAAGAATAGGAATTTGACCGAACATCACGTTTTACGAGAATTCTGCTAAAAATTCGTCAGAAACTCCTCTGTAAAACGGACATCTCTCTTCTTAAAAAGTAGAGCCGGTCCTGCAAGAAAACACACTTTGAAATAGATTTCACAACATATTCATACAACCCTTAGTTGGGATCCCAAACTGCAAATTCCATCGACTGAGGTCCACAATTCACAAGAAAATACATAAAATATATTAAAATTCCATAATAAATACCGAAAATGCCATTTAAATGCCAAAATATAGCAAATTAAATATTTAAACACTAAAAATAATTATTTCACCGATAATTACTTAAAAACCCTAATATTAATATAATATTATTAAAAATCGATATTTCACAATAAATACACCAACATTAATGAAAATTCGTTTTATAAATCCAAATTACTTAATTAGTTCAAAAACATACTAAAAATTACTAAAAACCCATTTATTTACAAAAATAGTATATTATATATAATTTGAAAATAATTTTCAAAAAATAGTATTAATTAGTTAAAAATAGAAAATAATTTATAAAAATCATTTTTATTCTTCAAATAATTATTAAAACCAATTAAACTTAATATTCAACTAAAATTACTATCAAATTACCAAAATACCCCTAGTATATAAAAATTCACATAATATACTATAATTACCCAAAAATTCAATAAAAATTATATAATTACTCTAAAATTATTTTCTCAACATATAATTCAATAAAATCAACAATTATACTCAATTAGCCAATTAATTTTAACAAAACATGTATAAAACCTATATTTCCAAAATTTACATAAACTAAATAAAATTATATTAATTACACAAAAATCACAAAAATTATAAATTAAATTCTAAAATTAATTTCAACCACCATAAGCACTAAAAATCACAATTTCATAATTTATTTAATTAATTTAAAAAAATTAGAAAATAATAATAAAATAATAAAAAATTCACAAAAATTAAAATAAATTCCAAAAATTCCACAAAAATTTCAGAGTGTAGATTAAGCTAAGGGAAACATAATTTATGAAGGAACTAAGCTTGAATCTCAAAGATCAAAGTTAAAAAAATTGAGAAACATAAAGGGCCGAAAATGGAATCAAGCTCAAAACTTTGCCAAATCAAGTTTTCAAGCTACAAGGAGCTTGGAATCGACTTCTATGGAGTCGAGGGAGTTCAACGGCATCGAAATCACCAGATTTGATGGCTGGAAAGTTAATGAACGACGAAGAGATGAGTTTTGGCAATTTCGACTTCCACAGGTTACAGACGGCGTTGGAGAAGACAACAGAGTCGACAGAGCAGCTAGAGGATGAGGCGGTGCTTCGAGAGGCACACCTACGACCTAGGATCGGACGATGAGGGAGGGGGAGTCTCGGTTGGGTTTCAGATGTAGGAGGAAGATGATACCTTTCTCTTATATATATATATATATACACACACACACACACACACACATACACACACACAGATTAATACATAAAATAATGATAATGCATGAAACAATATAATTTAGTAAAATAAAATAACATTAAACATAAAATATTATTTTCCAAAATAATAAGTTTCGGGAAAATTTTTACATAGAAAACTATAAATAACGTTAATTATTCACAAAATAATTAAATAATCAAATATATAGTTTTAAGATTATTAACAATGCATATCCCGATATAATATAAAAACATTTAAAAACTCAGGTTATAACAATAAAAGAATCCTTTGCTTTTATATATATATATATATATATATATATATATATATATATACATAAAATAATGATAATGCATGAAACAATACAATTTAGTAAAATAAAATAACAGTAAACATAAAATATTATTTTCCAAAATAATAAGTTTCGGGAAAATTTTTACATAGAAAACTATAAATAAACGTAAAATAACGTTAATTATTCACAAAATAATTAAATAATCAAATATATAGTTTTAAGATTATTAACACTGCATATCCCGATATAATATAAAAACATTTAAAAACTCAGGTTATAACAATAAAAGAATCCTCTGCTCTCTTTATGGTGCTCTGTAATAATTACATAAACAAAAATCAACATAAATATTCGTTAAACTGAAAGGTGGGATAAGAGGTCATCAAGAGATAAGTCTTTCTTCTTAATTATTTATGTTTTATTATTTATTTTCACATTTTATTTTCATAGAATAACTATAGCTTGTCACATAACCATGCTTACACTTTTATACATAGATGCTTATCCACAAATACATGATTATCTATGCATAAACATGCACCAATCATATTGATATATTTTTACATCAAGGATTGAAAATCAATTGAGATGGATAAAAATAATCCCAAAGATTTTTCTCTTTTGTCTATGGTAACAGATAAAGGAAACACTTTGACAAATCTCAATACAAACAAGAGCCTTGAAAATTTTACAAATTCGTGGGATCCGCATTCAGCAAAGAACTTGCTACACTATGTTGAAATTACAAGATATCTTAGGAAAATTCAAAGACAAACAAAAGTGAGAGAAGATTTTTATTCATGAAAATTTCAAAGAAAATTCAATGACAGAATCAAGTATCCACTACATAGCCATATGAATTAAAGCATAATTCCAAAACATCCTAGCTAGCATCACATAATATCCTCTATTTTAGAAGAGGTGCAATCTTGGCCTTTCACATGAACTAGAATGCTCATCTTATAACTTGGATTGGGCAAGCCCAAATTTTAGTCCTTTAAAGCCCATATTCTAGCACTTTAAAAACCCTTACTAAATTACTATCCCATATTATGGAGCTTAGTTTGAAAGGGCTCAAGCTCATTATCAGGATCACAACATCCTTCCTTTTGCAAAAGTACTACAAATAACAATGCTAAAAAAAATCAAATAGTCTTTAAACTCAACATCAATCATTATTCTTGCCAAAAGGTTGTCATCAACAGAGTTATTAATGTTCATAAATTGAAAAACATCTTTATCATCGTTATGTCGCTTTGATAGTGTTAAGGTTCGGCACTCAGGCCACGCTTCTAATGTACCGAGAATCTAAGTCCAGTGACTAAAGCTGCACCCTCAGGTCGCTTTGATAGTATCGAGGTTCAAGACTCGGGTCGGGCTTTTAATGCACCGAGCATCAAAACTCCAGTGATGGTTGGTCCCATCAGGTCATTTCTATAATCTAATGGGTTAATCCCTCAAGTTGTTTTTATAACATTAAGCATCTTTTATTGCAGTTTCTGTGCATCTAAGTCTAATTGGCACTTCATGAGTATAATATTCTTATACAGTGATTCTAAGACTTGGCATACCAAGCATCTCAATGTTCAATGACTAAGGCTGGCCACCTTAGGTCATCTTTTAACAGCATACGAGATTTCAAGCAAAGTTCTTATCTCAGCACATCAACCATCTTCGTGTGATTCTTGAGAATCTAAAAATCTCGGACATAAATATCCGAACAAAATTTTAGGGGGGCTCTTGATACCCGATATTCATATTCCTATCTTAATAAGGATCTTTGCCCTTTAAGATAAAGGAATCTAAATCCTTAAATAGGAAGGCAGTTATGTTATTCTCAATTAGGAAATTTATTCTACAAAGGAACTTTACTTCTCTTTTAATCAATGCAATCCTACAAGTATAAGGAATCATATTCCTAAAAGGTTTATGTATAATCTTTCCCTATAATACATCTCATGTCATTTATTCATCATCTCCACATAACATCACACTCTATATCAAGACATCATTCTACATCAAGCCATTACTCCATCATCATACAAGCAATCATCCTTTATTCTCTATTCTATTCTACCTATTTGTGTTATTATATTTTTCTCTATATGAACACTGACTTAGACTTCAAACTATTTATGGGGAAAACCTTGTCTTTTCACCAAATCTTCTCATCAATGCATGTTCTATGATAAAATATTAATTCGAAGTTATCATTTAGTTGTCTGATAAAAAACATCTGGCTTATATAAATAATTTTTCTAAAATTTACTATTTACTATTTATGAATCTCTTTGCAATCAATTGCCAAATCAAACAAAGTCTTACCAACAAGCCTATGTACTAAATACAATTAAATTGTTGTAAGCAAACAACAAACATGACGAGATGTTCATGAAAAATGGAGACTTTTTATTTAGTTGTTGGTGGGTCTTTTTAATCCTTTTCCAAATTCACATATGGTGGGCTGCAACTGAGCTCAATTATTAAGCAAAATATGATTTAACTCCAAAAAATATATATATGTGAAATCAATTTTTCTCATAATAAGATCATAACCGTTAATAAATGATATTTATCTACAGTGCGTAGAAATTTCAATTATTAGACATTTTCTAATTTCGAATGTATTTTTATTTTTAATCTTTTAAAAATATTTCAAAAATATTTCTTTAGTTTAAAAATATATATTTTTTTAATTTTTAAATAAAAAGAAAATGAAATTTTACAAAAGGACTATACTTTTTTAAATAAAAGTTTTATAATTCAACTATTGGAAAGCAGTATTATCTATTTCTACTAATAAAATTTTATACTTTAATATTTATACAATTTTTTTAATGATTTTTATGTTACTTTGGTATCTATTAATTACTGTAGCCTGAATTTGAGCTCACCTAAATATACTTACTAGCAGAAATAGCACATACTTTGTTTTGATTTAAATAGAGAAATTAGAAACATAAGACGCAAATTCAATCAAAACCTTAACTAGAAATTTATTTTTTAACTCTGTTAAATTTCATTAAGTAATTCATTTTATTTTTAAATTAATTTTCAATAAAATTTATTTTTAAATGAATTATTAATAATAAACTATATTTAGTTTAAATGAATATATATATATATATATATATATATATGCCATTATTAATGATTTTGATTTATATTATAGAGTAAAGTCTTCTTTTTCTTATTATATTTCAAAGCCTTAACAAAAAAGTTCATGTGCGTGTATAAATTATAGAGTTAAAGTCTTAAAATTCAAAGAATTTCTTATAGTTAAGCAATTTTAAAAAATTAAAAAGTTAGAATTGGAAATGAATTTCACAAAATTTTCATTTAAATCAGACAAAATTTATTTATGTGAATAGACCTTAAACAAATTTATAAATAAATTTTCTAAAATTTTTTAAAATTCACTTATATATGATAAAATAGCATAAATACATAAATTTATACACTAAAATGAAATCAGCCTATTTTATTTTTTTCTCAGTACGAACATTGGGGATGTACTTCACCTCCTGGTAGTGGGTGTTCTCAACCTATTCTGACAACCGGTCTAGTTTCTTGATCCAAGTTTATGAGGGTGAGAGGACAAGAACTAGGGGACAACAACTTGCTTTGAAATTTTGAGTTGTTGGGTATTCCACGTGCTCCAAGGGGTGTTCCTCAAATTATAGTGTGTTTTGATTTTGATGCTAAAGGTATCTTAAATGTGTTGACTAAGTATAAGACCACTAGATAGAAGAATAAGATTGCCATCACTAATGGCAATGAAAGGTTGTCTAAGGCAGAGATAGAAAAGATGGTGCAAGAGGCTGAAAAGTATAAGGCTGAAGATGAGGAACATAAAGAGCAGATTGATGCAAAGAATGCTTCAAATAATTATGCCTACAACATAAGGAACACTGTGAAAGATGAGAAGACTAGTGTTAGCAAACAAGCATGCTCTAAAATTTTTTTTCTCTGTTTGTTGCATGTTGTTTTCTTATTTGGATTTAAGAGCTTTGTTAATTATAATTTATAGCATGCTTAAGATAATTGCATGCATGGTTTGCTTGTAATGCACATTGAAATTGTGTGATACTTTTTCAGCTTTTTAGATTACTTTTTTTAGTTAATTTCTCTTGTAATCATAGCTTAGTGTGTATTTAAGTTAAAGTTCAGTTAATGAAACTCATGCAATTTAAGCTTCAACTCTTCTTCTATTTTTCTTCTCTAAAAATCAATAATTGGTATTAAAGCTTTATTGTTCTTAAGGGACTTATGAGCTGAAGTCTTTTTCCTTTTCTTGAGAGAAAACAAGTGAGCAACTTGTCTAAACCCAAACACCATCCCTTCTTCTCCTTTCTTTGCTATCTTTCTTAGATTCAAAAAATAGCAAATTCTATAGCACTAAGTGCTTTTCATTTATTGCACCTCCTATTCTTAATGGTGACAATTATTCTTCGTGGGTCGTCAAGTTGCAATGTTATCTTCAAGCTCTTGACTTATGGGAGATAGTAAAAACTAAAGAGATCCTTACCCTCTACTAAACAATCCAACAATAACTTAGATTTGACATTTCAATGAAGAGAAGGCTAAAAAATTCAAAGTAAAGAGTTGCCTTTATATAGCAGTCTCTGAATCCATCTTTAAGAAGATTCTTTGCTTTTAAATTGCTAAAGAATTCTGGTATTACTTAAAGGAGGAGTTTTATAGCAATGACAAGACAAAGTAGATGCAGATTATGAATCTTAAGAGAAAGTTTATGCTTGATAAAATAAAGGAGAATGAAAATGTAAAGGATTTTACTAACAGAATTATAGCTCTTGCAAAAAAAATCAGATTGTTTGGTGAACCTATTACCGATCAAAGGCTTATTGAGTAAATCCTTGTTAGTTTGCCCTCCAATTATATCTTTCAAATCATCCACACTAATAATCCACCCTTCTCCTCCAAAGGGGGATTTTAGTAAATAACAAAAAATAACACTTGGGCTAAGGGTTAAGTTGTAAAATCTCTTCACTTGAGGAATTGAAGGATATTGCTGCTATAAAGCTATTAGATTTGATAAATTCACTTGAAGCTCTTAAGACAAAGAGAGCTTTCAGGCAGAATGGTGTGACTAAGGGAGCTTTTATGGTAAAATAAAAGCATGTCCAGTGTAGTGGCATCATGGTGATGGTAGACAGAAGAATCATATGGAAAGTAGTATTACATTAGAAAAGAAAGGGAAAATCCTTATGTGCTCTCACTATGATAAGTCTAACCATAGAGAAAAATCATGTTGGAGAAGTTTGGATGCTCATTGCAAGCTTTATAAGCAAAAGGGACACATTGCAAGTATTTACAAAAATAGGAAGCAAAATCAGCAAGCCTTTATTATAGAACTACAAAAAGTGGAAGAGAGGCTATTCATGACTATGTGTTGTCCAGACATGAGCAATGATAAGATTTGGTTCATAGATAGTGGTTGCACTTATCACATGATGGTAGATGAAAGTCTCTTCAACAACTTGGATAAAACATGCCAGACTAAAGTGAGAATTGGTAATAGGTCCAAAATCCAAGCCAAAGGTAATGGTGTTGTAACCATGATGATACCTACAAGTATAAAATCAATCTTTGATGTTCTTTATGTGCCTGAAATTGATTAAAACTTGCTTATTGTGGGTCAGCTACTAGAGAAAGTGTTCTCCCTTGTGTTCAAAAATAAATTTTATGCAATATATGATCCTACTAGTGTAGAGGTGCTATCTGTTAGGATGCATCATAGAAGTTTCCCATTAGACTTACATAATTTAAGGTCTAGTAAGGTTACACTTAGTTCTGTTAATGTCTCAAAACTTTGGCATAAAAGACCTGGGAATTTTAATTTTTTCTCTCTTAAAAAGATGTGTAAAATTAATCTTATGCACATATGCCTGTAATATATAATAATGGTGTTGTGTGTGAAGTCTATGAGAAAAGGAAAAAAAAGGCTCCCTTTTTCTCGTAAGTTATAGAGAGCTTCTAAAAAGCTTTAATTAGTGCATACAGATGTTTATGGACCAACGGGAACACCGTCTTTGAATGGTAGTTAATATTTTATTACATTCATAAATGATTATTGTAGTATGTATTGGGTCTATCTTCTTGCAAGCAAGGCATACATTGCAGCTATGCTTTGGAAGTTTAAAGCTTGGATTAAGAATTAAGTAGGGAAGAAATTGAAGATTTTGAGATCAGATAATGGAATAGAGTACAAATCAGACAAATTTTAAAAAATTTATGAAGATATGGGCATTGAGCAGTAGTTTACAATCACCTACACACCTCAATAAAATGGTGTGAGTGAAAGAAAGAATAGAACCATCATGGAAATGGTGAGCTATTTGAGAAGGGACTACTAAAAAAGTTTTGGGCAGAAGCAGTATATACTACTGTTTATTTGCTCAATAGGCTGCCAACTAATGCTTTAGAGGAGAAAACTTCATTTGAGGCCTGGTATGGTTTTAAACCTTATATTGCTCACCTTAGAATTTTTTATAGTGTTTTCCATGTTCACACTTTAGATGTAAAGAGAAGGAAGCTTGATGAAAAGTTTGAAATTGGTATCCTAATTGGCTATAACACCAATGCCAAAGGATACAGAATTTACAAGCCATATAACAATAAAGTGACTATCCACAGAGATGTAAAAGTGGATAAACAAGCTAGTTAGAATTGGGAAGATGGAGTTATTGCACCAAAATAATAATTCCTTAAGTTAAAAGATCCTCAAGAACAAGATACAACTGCTGATGAACCTGAAAATTTAGTTGAGTACCATGACTCAGCTGAGATTGAAGGTAGGTAGAAGATAAAAATGCTAGCTGATATTTATGAGCAGTGTAATGTTGCTATTCTTGAACCTTCAAGCTATGAGGAAGCAACGAAAGATATTGGCTGGAGGAAAGCAATGTAGGAGAAGCTAGAAATGATTCATAGGAACTAAACTTGGGTTCTTATGGATAGGCCATTTGACAAGAAAGTCATAGGTGTGAGATTGGTGTACAAGACCAAGCTGAATGGTAATGGTTCTATGGACAAACTAAAAGCGAGATTAGTGGTGAATGGCTATTCTTTCTTTCTTTTTTGTAATATTTCTCAATTAGTGAAATATTATATTGGTAGTCTCCAAGGACGTAGGCATAATTGGTCGAATCTCATTAAATTTTGGTATTCTCTTTTATGTCTATTTAATAGCTATTGTCGGGTATAGTTATTGTTAATTATTATGCTATTAAAATTACTTGTCTTAGTAAAATTCTATTTAAGGAGTATGGTTTTTAAGTGGGACCATTGTGACCCTCCACTCTTTCCTAAGAATCTACCTTGGGCTGATTTTTAGTATAATTGTTTACACTCAAGTCACATGTATAATAGTTCTCAAGGTGAGTTTGCTAGTAATGGTCGAAATTAACCTAGATTCCACAATAATTGGTATCAGAGATCTTGGTTTATTTTAGTATGCTTTATGGTTGCAGCTTAGGCTTATCTTCCACATCAGAAAAAATATTCTTAGGCTAATTGGCATTCCACATCAATAACTATTAAATAGAATTTATAGCAGAAATGGTAGACAACACAAAAGTATCCACATTGGTGTCAACAACTTCTTCATCTTTAATTTTGGCAAGAAATGCTGTTACAAGTACTAGATTTACGACGGAGAATTTTGATGGCACTAGTCATTTTGGCATGTGGCAAAGTGAGGTTTTAGATGCCCTCTTTCAACAGAGTCTAAACTTTGCTATTAATGGAAAGAAACTAGATGATGTTGAGGAGAAAAAATGGAAGGTGATCAATAGATTGGCATGTGGTACAATTCGATCATGTCTTTCTAGAGAGAAGAAGTATGCATTTTCTAAAGAAATTTCTGCAAGTAAATTATGGAAGGCATTAGAGGAGAAATTCTTGAAGAAAAGTAGTCAGAACAAACTCTACATGAAAAAGAGATTATTTCGCTTTAACTATGTTCCAAGTACCATAATGAATGATCACATTACTAGCTTTAATTAGTTGGTAACTGATTTGACAAATATGGACATGACTTTTAATTATGAAGATCTGGCTTTGATGTTGGTGGGATCATTTCCTAATGAGTTTGAGTATCTTAAACCTACTATACTTCATGGGAAGGTTATTGTGTCTTTAAGTGAAGTAACTGCAGCCTTGTATAGTTATGAATTGAGAAAGAAAGAAAAGTAAGAAAATACAAATGTAAAAGCAGAAGCTCTTGTTATTAGAGGCTGTTCGCAAAGCCAAAATAAAAGAAGGAGAGGAGATTGTAGTCAAAGTCAAAACTGAGCAAATATTAATGTGCCTTTTATCGAGAAAAAGGGCATTGGAAGAAAGATTATCCCAAGCTAAAGGAAAAAAGCAAACCTGAAAAGGGAAATGCTATCTCAAATTCAAATGTAGCTAAGTGTGGTGATGTAGACTCAGATCTTTTAATTGTTGTTATACTATCAACTAGTTGTTCGAGTTCATGGTTACTAGATTCAGCTTGTAGTCACCATATGACTCCTAATTAAGAATGGTACTTTGACTATAAAGAACTAAAAGGTGGAGTTGACTATACAACAAATAATGCCCCTTTTAACATATATGGGATTAGTTCAATTTGTTTGAGCAATAAGGATGGATTAATCAAAACCTTAAAATGTATTTATTATGTGTCAGATTTGATGAGGAATCTTATTTCTGTAGGAACCTTAGATTTAAAATGTTTTAAAGTAAGGGCGAAAGATAGGATAACGAGAATCATCTCTGGTGCACTTGTGATAATGAAGGGGATTCGTAAAAGAAATAATGTGTATTACTTTATGGGTAGTACAATTGTTGGGATAGCAGTAGTGGCAGCTTTTACTGATGATAAGGAGTTAGAAGCAACTAGGTTATGGCATATGCACTTGGAGCATGCTAGAGAAAAATCCTTGAAATTACTGATAGATCAAGGATTATTAAAAGGAGCTCGGTCTTGCAAATTGGATTTTTATGAGCATTGCAGCAAAGGGGAGAAGACAAAGGTGAAATTTGGAACAACCATTCATGATACTGAGGGTATTCTGGATTATGTTCATTCAGATATGTGGGGGCCTTCCAAGAATGCTTCATTAGGAGGAAAACACTATTATATTTCCTTTGTTGATGATTTTTCCCAAAGATTTTGGGTGTATACAATGAATATAAAGGATGAGGTGCTATGAATTTTCCTTAAATAGAAAAAGATGGTGGAGACTCAAACAGGTTAACACAGATAATGGTGGAGAGTTAAAATATAATCCATTTTTGAAAGTCTGTGAAGATGAAGGTATTGTTAGACACTTCATTGTCAGATATACACCACAAAAAAATAGGGTAGCAAAGCGAATGAACCAAACATTGGTAGAGAAGGTTCAATGTATGTTGTCCAATACTGAGTTAGGCAAAGAATTTTGGGCTGAGGCTGTAGTATATGCTTGTCACCTTGTCAACCGCTTACCATTGACTACTATTGGTGGTAAAACGTCATTAGAGAAATGGTTTAGAAAACCTGCTACAGATTATAATTCCTTATATGTGTTTGGTTCCACTACATATTACCATGTTAAAGAGTCAAAGCTGGACCTAAGAGGAAAAAAGGCAATCTTTATGGGGATCACATCTAGTGTGAAAGGCTATCACTTTTGGTGTCTAGAAACAAAGAAAGTAATATTTAGTAGGGATGTTACCTATGATGAATCTACTATGTTAAGAAAGGTGACTTAAAAAAAAATGGAGCAGAAAGATGGTACTCCCAAAAAGGTGGAGTTTGATGGCAAAAGAATTATCCCAGCCAATATAGAAACTGATGATGACTCTCCTATGGTAGAAGAAGAGTTAAATAAATAAGAGGTTCAGACCCAAGAACCTCCACAACAACATGAATCAATTGCTCTAAGGAAGGGAAAGAGGACCATTATATAACCTGCTTGCTATATTGATATGGTCTCTTCTGCATCACCAATTGCAATTGATGATGTTCCTACCACTTATAATAAAGCAATCTAAAGTTTAGAACATGAAAAGTGGAGGATCTCCATGAATGAAGAAATACAGTCCGTTCAAAAGAATTAGACATGGAAACTAGCTAGTTTTTCGAAGGGAAAGAAGGCAATTGGGTGCAAATAGGTATATGCAAAGAAAGATGGATTTCCTAACAAGAATAATGTTCATTACAAAGTAAGATTGGTGGCTAAAGGCTATATACATATGGAGGGAATTGATTATAATGAAGTATTTTCTCTAGTTGTAAAGCATTCCTCTATTAAAATTTTATTGGCTTTGGTAGCATAATTGGATTTGGAACTTGTTCAGATGGATGTAAAAACTGCATTTTTATATGGAGACTTGGATAAGGAAATCTATATGACTCTACCAGATGGATTCAAAGTTCCTGGTAGATAAAAAATGGTTTGCAAATTAGAAAATTGATGTATGGATTGAAGCAATCTCCGAGGCAGTGGTACAAGCGATTTGATAAGTTTATAATAGGGCAAAAGTACACGAGAAGCAAATATGACCATTGTGTGTATTTGCACAAGCTATAAGATGGATCCTATATATATCTTCTTCTTTATATTGATGATATACTAATAGCTTCTAAGAGTCAGACAGATATTGAGAAATTAAAGACTCAATTAAACACGGAGTTTGAGATGAAGGATCTCGATGAAGCAAAGAAGATTCTTGGCATGGAATATCCAGAGATAGGAAATTAAGGAGGCTTTATTTTTCTCAGAAAGAATATATGAGGAACGTACTAAAATTTTTTAGCATGAATGAAAAGTCAAAACCAATTAGTACACCATTTGCTCCTTATTTCAAGCTTAGTGCATCCATGTCACTAAAGAATGATGCAGAATGGGAACACATGTCAAAAGTAGCATATGAAAATGTTGTTGGTAACTTAATATATGTAATGGTGTATACGAGGCTTGATATTTGATAGGTAGTTGGGGATGTAAGTAGGTACATGCATGATCCTATAAAGGAGCATTGGCAAGCTGTGAAATGGATTCTACCATATATTATGAACACCATAGATATTGGTTTGGTATTTTAGTAGGATAGGAAAAATGTTTAGTGTGTAGTTGGGTATTATGATTCTGACTATGCTGGTGATTTGGACAAGCATCGATCAATTACTGGTTATGTGTTTATTTTTACAAAAGCACAAATCAGTTGGAGGTCCAGCTTACAGTCAATAGTTGCTTTGTCTACTACAGAGGTAGAGTATATGGCGGTTATAGAGGCTGTAAAGGAGGCAATTTGGCTTTAAGGGTTGCTTGGTGAACTAGGAATGGAGAAGAAGCACATCAAAGTGCATTGTGATAGTCAGAGTGCTATTCATTTAACAAAGAACTAGGTTTATCATGCAAGGACGAAGCATATCGATGTTCGATATCACTTTGTACGAGACGTTCTAGAAGAAGGTGGAGTTATAATCCAGAAGATTCAGACTACTGAGAATCTTATTGATATGATGATAAAAGTAGTAATTGCGGTTAAGTTTAAACATTGTTTAGAATTGATCAATATTGTTACAAATTGAAAGATGAAATTTGCAGACACTACTGAAGGTTGGATTTGAGAGAGAATTGTATGGAATTTTGCCAAGGTGGAGATTTGTTGATTTTTTGGCAAAATTGCCAATCCCACATTGAAAATTTAAAAGGAATAGGAGGAGTCCTAAGGCTATAAATAGACTCCTCCCCTCTTTGGTTATAATAACCCACAAAATTAGCCTTCTCCAATATTTAGGCTATATGTATTATTTCTATCTCTTTTGTAATATTTCTCAGTTAATGAAATATTATTTTGGTAGTGTTCGAGGACATAGGCATAATTAGCCAAACCTCATTAAATTTTATTAATCTTTTTAATGTCTATTTAATAGCTATTGTTAGGTATAGTTATTGTTAATTATTGTGCTATTAAAATTACTTGTCTTGGTAAAATTCTATCTAAGGAGTTTTTTTTTTAAGTGGGACCATTATGACCCCTCCACTCTTTCCTGGGAATCTACCTTGGGATGATTTTTAGTATAATCATTTAACTTTAGTCACCTATGAAATAATTCTCAATGTGAATTTTTTAGTATTGGCGGAAATTAACCCGAATTCCACAACATGTTAAGCATCTCAATTGTTGAGCACAATTTCTCCTCATGTTCAAATCTTAAGTCACCAATTTCCTAATCTCCTCAATTGATTAAGCCTTCTAACTTCTTTAAGTGTATCTTGTGTACCATCTTCCTTAACAGTTATAAAATAGAGCTTTTGAAGAGATAAAAAACATCCTAATCTTGGTATGGCATGCTATAGATGGTGAGGTTTAGCATGCATTGAAGATTTTAGCAACTGCGACACTGTTTAGGCTCAGGGCCTTAGGGAACACACTATTATGTCACAAAGTCATAGCGTGGAGAAGAGAAGTCACCACCCAGGCTAATAACTGGGACAATTTGATTGGTGGTACTCGATTCTCTAAAAGAAAGTTAGCACTACAACCAGGAGATTCTGGGAATGGAATACTAATTTCTCTTAGTCTCATGTTCATTTAGAATAATTTTATAAATGATTATTTCATCCTCTAATTACATGCAATTTTATTTAAACCCTATTTGATATCCATATAACCCTAGGCATCTAGTTAATAAAATTACACATAAAAAATGCACTCAAGATCACGTTGTCCCTAAGTCTAAACTATGTTAATTTTATTAAAAAGTTAGCTAGATTTACACTTTTTATTTACAAATGAGAAAGGGACTAAAGGTGGGCCTACATTTTTTATTAATTAGTGAACCTAGATCTATTTATTTTAGTTTATCTAAAGAATGAGCTTAAATCTATTCAATTTTAAAGGAAAGTTTAATTAGTGAGCCTAAGTCTAACTTAGTTTTATTTTAAGTGAAATGTGGGCCTATGTCTATTTATTTTAAAAGAAATGAAATTAAGTGGGTTGAGCTAAGTTTAAACAAGTTTTAATTAACTAAGTGGCCTAAAATCTAATTAACCTAATGGGCCTAAATTGATTTTAATTGTTTGAAGTCCTAAACCATTTTTTAAGCCTATTTAAAGTGAGTTGGACCTAAGCGTGGGCTTGGGGCCCAAAATAATATAAAAACCCAAAAACACAACCCAAAAACAAATAAAACATAAAAAAGATCAAACATACATTTTAGTGATTTTCTAGAAACCCTAAATCAATTACATGAAAACCCTAAATTAAGCTACTGCCACCATTGATTTTAATTGATTTTTACCTAATTAAACCTAATTACTAATTGATTTTAAAAGCAGAAAATTAAGTCTTTCACTATTCCCACTACTGGGGCTATTACAAACTACATAAAAAAACTAAAAGTAATCAATTATACAACCATGAATTAAAATAATTGCAAAGGACACCAAAATGCAGAATAAAAATTAAAATCCTAAGAACTATTGAAAATAGTACAGGTTCATCCATGGTATTCCATGGATCTTTTATTCAATTCTTGAACATTAAACTGTTTCTTCCTTAATCCTCGCTCAGATATCAAAACAAAACACATAAAAAATCAGATTAGTAAAATTTAAAACTCAAATCAATAATAAAAATAAAATAAAAATCATTAAGGAAGAAAAGAATAAAATAAAAAAATTGTGATGATCTTAGATGTTGTGTAAATGCCTTTTTTAGCCCCTCAGACTAGGATTTTCACTGTTGAAATTGAATTGTTGTTGATTCTGGACTAGAAAGGATGTTCTCAGTAGCATCTGGATTATAGGGTTTTTTTTGCGCAGTTAAGTTTTTTACGCTGTTCTCTCTGGTCTTCTCTTGCTGTTTAGGGTTTTTTCTCCCTGGTTTTTTCTTTTTTCTTCTCCCCTTTCTTTTCTCCCTTGCTGTGTGTGTGTCTCTAGCCAAGCCCCCCTACGAATATAGACTTTGCTTTAAAACTCTTTGCTTTTTAAAGCAGAGTTTGTGCATACTAACTACCTCCTTTGGAGGAGCAAACTCATCTCCTCAAAACAGATTGATAAGAATTTGATTTTTGAAAGTTATTTACATGTTTTAAATGCGCCAAAATCTTTTTCAAATAAAAATAATAATAAAATTCATTTTTTAACCAATCAAGACACTGAAAAAATCAATAAAAAATAAGAAAAAAAACATAAAAAAGGGACTTTTATGCGTGGGCATTGTGCAATGCCGATCGACATTACACAATGCCTCAATTTTTAACCAATCAAAACATTGAAAAAATCAATAAAAAATAAGAAAAAATATGCAAAAAAAAGGACTTTTACATGTTGGCATTACACTAATGCCGATTGACATTAAATGCCGACCTTTTTTTAATTACTAAAAGACCCCTAAAAAATTGACTTATTTGTAATAAAATCCTAAAAAAACATTGCAATTTAGAACCTAAAGTCTAGAAAATTGACAACCAAGTTCAATTTTTGAATGAATTTCATCTTAGGGGCTTACATCGCAATTGTGCACAATTGCATCTTGAAGGGTGCTTACACACGCAGACCATTCTTTGTATATGTTTTTTTAGATGAACATCATATGATAGAAGATGTCGTAAGAAGTGAAGGGTTATAATTGTTTTATGTAAATGGATCACTCTTATATATTTGAGTTCTAATGTCTCCAAGTTTTGAAGCTTTTGTAATGAAGTTGGCAGAAATCCTACATTGGTCCATCTCAAACATAGATACTTTATGTGATATAGCTTGAGAACTTCTTTTGGGAACACTATCAAGTTTGTTCCTGTCCAATCCAACACTGTGAGTAGCCTCGAGCGATTAGCAACACTGTGAGTAACCTCAAGCAATTTGCTGAATTAAAAGTTGTGCACATTAAACACAAGAAAAGATTGAAGCTTTGATATGTTGCAATTATCTACTCCGAGTTCACTGCTTCTTATTAATAGATTATGAACTGACTACTTTCGAGCTATCTTTTCACATCGTATACTTTCTTGCTCTTGAGAAATGATAATCATAAAACTTTCATCCTTGGCCTTAGCAAGAACAACTGTTATGCATAGTTTATCACATGTTTTTTAGTTGAATTTTAATGAATCTTGAATAAATAATTAATTATATTTAGGTAAAACATATGTTTATTTAAGATTAATTTTAATTTATAGTTTGATTTACAATTTTATTATCTTTAGTTTAATTTCTATAAAATTAGAACTTTTTGTTAAATATTAATAAGTATTTCTCCTTTTGTTGGCAAGTCTAGAGAGGAATTCCCAAATAGCTAAGGACTGGTGCGACATGGGTTGCGTCATGGTATGCTTATGCCCATGTCCTATTCTGGAAGTTAAAAGAATACAGCATGGCTTGTGAAATGGTAGATAGAAGCCATGTCTTATTCTGCATAAGTTGAAGAATCACGAGAAGGTTAACATGGGATGGAACACACCATGATGGAAGCCATGCCAGAAAATGAAAGATGTGACAATGCCTGCATCATACAGTGCTTGAAAAAATGTCAAGCAGAGAAAAATCCCTTTTTGAGAATTCAAGTGCAAGTAGGTTTTCCATCAGAATTTTCCTAAAAAAGGAGATACAAAGGAACTATTAAGGAGGAATTAGAGGAATACTGTTGCCAAGGGAGTCGAAGTGTGGAATTAAAAGCTTAACAAGGATTGAAGATTAAAGCATGCTTTCAACGAGTTTTATCTTTCCTTCTTATTTTCTTATGAATAGTTAAATTAATTATAGTTTAGTTTTAGAATAGCTCATTAATACTTGTTCAGATTTTTATTTCTTATTAATGATTTGGTTTTCATTCAATTTTATGAGTTGTGCTTAATGTTTTGTATTCAATTAAAGGCCCAATTATTTGCATGTATATGGATAGATTAAAGACAATGAAAGTTGCATGATTTATTAGCTTATAAACTTGTAAAACTGAGAAACCTTGATCATAAAAGTAGATGAATCCTTTAGGGATCAATAAATTGCTAAGAAACTTAATGAGCCTTAGTTAATTGATGTAACCATGAAAATAAGTTGTAATTAACTTTAGTATTCTTTGATGATTTTGAACTCTAGGTAGTTTGAGTGTTTAACCCTTGATTGTGATCAATGAAATAGATTAACTTAATTATGTTATTCAAGTCCTAGCTAGTGAAACAAACTCAATCTCTATTTTATCCATATTTATTTAATTAGATTAATTAGAGTAGATAGTTTATTTTAATTTTTTTATTTTAACTCTTGCAATTTATATTGACTTATGCTAGCTAGGGAAAATCGATTGACAGTTTGTACTTAGTATCCTTTCCTTATGGGAATGATTATTTACTTATCACTTTATTACTTGCCATGATCCATACACTTGCAAAGTTATGCTAACAAGTTTTTGGCACCGTTTCTAGGGAGAGGCGTTACTAATATTAACATGTTTTTCATTTTCATTAGACTAGCACTTTATTTTTATTTTTTATTGATAAATAATTTTTCATGGATAATGATGAATTTTCTTATCAATTTTTGAGATATAATGCATGTGATCCTATATATAATGTAGAACATATGCAATTTAATTATCTTCCATCTTATTTTGAGGTTTGTAATTAGTGTGGAGATAAACATAATGGGGCATATTGCCCATATTATTCATATTCACCTCCATCACCCCATTATAACCCATCTTAGAGAAATTATATAGATCACACTTGGAATTATCAATAATAACCTAAGTCAAATCTTAAGGTAATGTTGGAAAATTTCATTCAAGAAATAAAGAAGATCGAAGAATGATACTTAGAGGACAAGTTAAAGTAATTCATTCAAGCACAAACTAAGGCAAATCATAAATTGGAGGAGACTGCAACTTGAGGAGCGTTTCAAGAATATCAATTCAAAGTTAGACCAAATTGTAGAAGGTCAAATTGTAAGCTTCCAAAAACTTTAAATGTGAGCACCTATATATTGATCAACACAACTAGCACAAAGAGAAAGTGTGTGGGATGATAAGAACACTTATGGTCAAAATGATGAAGTTACTTTTAAGTTATGCCATGCTAATCAAGAACAGATGATCATTCAGGAAATTGAAGAAATCTCTAAGTATAAGAATTAGTCTATAGACATAAAGGATGACAAGGAACAAAGTCACTCAACTCAAATAAAAAATGAGTTGGATAAGGAAAATATAACAATTCTTGAAGCTATATGGGATAAAGATAAGCTCCCTTTTACTTGAAGACTTAGGTGTTAATAGGATCACTATTTTTTAGGATTCATTCTTTGCTTGCTTGCATCCCTTACAAAGTTACAAAATGAAAACATGAATTAATCTTTTAGCAATACCAATAGCAGTAAGGAAAAAACTCCAAAATTTTTTAAATAAATTAAAACTAAACTTACATTAGTTGCATTATAGCCTTGAGTTATAAACCAACCATATGTTTTAATTTGAATCCCTATGCTCTTATAAAAACTCTTCCAAGATGGCAACTTGCTTCTTGGATTGAAATATTTTCCAAACTTGCTGCTTGATGGTGTTTTAAACCTACCTGAGGACCCTACCTCACTACAACATTTAATTCTTACAATCACATAAGGTGGACATTGGCCACCATCCAAATTACACCCACTGAGACCATATTTTAACCACCATTGTAGCTTCAAATCAGTAACCATTAACAAATTAGCTTATATGTACAAACCTTATTAACATAAATAACTAAATAAGAAACCATTAACTAAATTGATTAACTTAATTTAAACTTCTCTATATTACCTAATTGTCTTTTTTTTTTTCTGCTGCTTTGGTCATATTCATTTACAAAATTAGCTTTTGCTTGAGAAGCTCTTTCTTAATGAGGCATGTTGGTGCCTATTTACGAGGATCTTTTCCTTGTCTTTTGCTTTATTAACATTGAACCTTGTTAAGTAGGTTTTAAAGTAGTTAAACATTTTATTTAATAATAATGATATATGTAATATAAATATAGTTGTTAGTTGCATTACCTAACTATCTTTTTTCCTATTTGGGCACTCCTTAATATTGTGTCCAGTATTCTTGTAAAGTTTTCAAGTCATTTGTAAACCAACTCTTGGCAATTTTCCAACCTTTTTAATCTCATCCTTATAAACTCTTCTTTTGGTCTTAGGTCTACCTATAAGCTTCCTAATTGTAGGTAGCATAGTTGCTTCTTTGTCTGTTTTATCCTATACTTCTCTCCCTATTATTGGTTGTAAAGCATAGGAATATGCTTGAATGTAAGTTGCTTTATGATGCTAATGAGAAATAAAAGCTTCAAGTTATTTATCCATTGCTAGAATAACACAGATAACATGTTAATAAGGGATTCCTGTCAAATCCCATTCTTTACAAGTACAACTTCTATTCTGAAGACCTTACACTATTGATATAGAGGATAACGAATCATGTCACCCACAACTCCAACACTTAATTTTTCTACACCTGCCATGTTATTAGTCAACTAAGCCTTGAAAGTAGACTTTGAAAAATCCTAAAAAATAGTCTTCCTATCATCTCCCCTTTATATTTTAGTCCATGCAACATATATATACATGGCACACATCCTATGATAAATATGAGGCAATTCTTCTTGTATTGAAATATGAAGGCCCTATAGAATCAACCATAAACTTATAGATGTTAGTGCATTGATTAACCAAATAAATAAACATTATTTGATCAAATTTTAAACCAGATAATAGATTGAATACTAACTTTATGCATATCGGATATGATTATATACCCTTGTCCATCTTTAAGAGGAAGATCAAACTTCAAGCATCTTAAAAACTAAACCCAATTGTATTTGTTTTCAACTAAAAATATTGTTGCTATTAAGATCCTTTGATTGTTCCCATCCCTCTTAATAGCACTCAAGATTTAGCCTTTACACAACCCCTTTAAAAAACTACCATTTAGTCTTATAATGGGCCTATAACCTTTAATGCACCCTTGTTTACACCCATCAAAACATATATAAAACCCAAAAAGGTTTAAATTCTCCAAGTTATCCTTGTTAGACTTTACTAAACATGTTGACCCCAGGTTAGACGCAACTACTTCTTGAATATAATAATGCAAATGTGCAAATTGCTCCTTAAAATACCCTTCAATCTATTTCATAATCTTAACTTTGGTGTTTCGAGCAATTGAATTGCATAATCTCAGTTTGTATTCATACTTGTAAAGTTGCACATTTTTTTTAATTTTAATCTTTGGTTGTGTTATAATGACATTCTTTAATAAAATGGCAAGGAAATTAGAGGTAGCCATTTTGTTTCTACTCTCTTTAATGCAATTATGCTTAGGATCATAAATTTTAACAATGAAGACACCCTCATTTTTATTGGTTCCAGTAAACAAGACCTAAGGAGATTTTTTTTTGCAATGTGCCCTAAGCGTATGAGGTTTATTTTTTACAAAGTGAACCCTTTTGCCCTTAATGACAATATATTTAGCAATAGAAAATCTAAACTAATGCATATTATCAAATGTCATACCTAGAAAAAATTCAGGCATTGTTGAGTTTAGATCATATCTAACCTTAGAACTAGATTTTTTTAATGCATTATCCCCACAACTATCATCTGAATCTGTGTAGTAGTTTCCTAAGTCATTACTGTCCATGTACTTTTAGTTATTAGACTGTTCTTCATTAAACCTATGCCCAATTGCATTAGCCTCCCCTTGTTCACTCTTCTTTATATCATCTGCTTGTCCAACCACTTTTATATGAACCTGCTTACCTACCTCATCATTTAGAACCTGAGCTTTTTTTTTTAATACTTTTTCACTTTATTCCTAACATCCTGTAGTTCATCATCCTCATCATTCGTTAAGAGATTACTAGGCACAAGGAATTCATTAAATGTTCAATGAATTTGTCATCGTCTTCAAATGTTTAAAGAATTCCTTCTTCCTCTTTAAACCTCTCAATTTAAACTTCACCTCCTTAAACCTGTCAATTTGAACATTACCCTCCTCAAGGTTAGGTTGCTCAACTCTTCTCCCCACTTGCTGACCCTCCATTTCAAAATTAGGTTGTTCAACCACTCTCCTAACTTGAAGAAAAGGTTATTTTTGGAAATTGTCATCTAAGACAATATCATTGTATAGGTTGTGGTCAATAAACAAGTGTAGTTCATCATTATGTTTCAATTGGTACCTAAATACATAACACTAGCATCATTTATTAAAACAATAAAGGCACCATTAGTAGTGCATATGTAGTATTAGAATATCCTAATTCTTTGATATAGGATAATACAATAGGATAAGACAACAAATCTATATCAAATTTCCATTCAACTACCTTATTTTTGCCTCTTAATATTTACCCTTAACAAATATACCTTGATGGTGATATATAAGCTTTATAAATGTATCAACCATGCCTGTCAAATTAATATTTAACCAAATCAACACTACACAAATTTTGTGTAGTAAATGCATGTACTTTTCTCAATATTGAACCACATTTATATCCAACAACCATTGTCCATAATTGAAAATGACAAAGCTTACATTTTTTATTGCATAATAAATTATACAACTAGGATCACACACATTCCACATTTTTTATTTGATGAAAATGACAGTGTTACATAGTATTCCAAACATATATAAGTTTAAAAAAGTTGTTATCTATACCTTTTTTGACATAATTCATTGGTCCACAAATGACTTTTTAAAGTTTTCTTGCACCCAAACATTAGCAATGCATTATCTTTCACTTTAAACTATAGAAATCGAAGACAACGAGAAGACGAATAAGAAGAAGAGCGATGTAGCTTTTGTTAGTTTCAAGGAAGATGTTTGAGATAGTTACAAGGTTACAATAAAAGTTTAAAACAAGAACGAGGTAGCTTTTGTTATTTGAAAAGAAGCAAGTCGAGGTTGAGATTTAACAAGAACAGAGAAGAGCAATAATAGAGTTTCAATTCATTAATTAGGCTTTATTATTTATTCAATTTGAGGAAATCTTATTATTAGGGGTATTCTTGCCATTTAACATCCTTAGTTAGTATAACAAAGCTAACTCAACAAACTTTTGACCATTCAGTATAGGATATGACTTGTCACTTGCCACTTAATAGAGTGTGACCAAAATGTGCAATTAATCTATCAAATTAGTCCACAATAACTACATAAACAAAAGCATAGAGGCTCAATATAATGCAATAAAATGATATAGGTTCAATAGAATAAACTATTATAGTTCAGGGGATTGATAATGGATTTTGCCTTATTACTTATTACAATGCATCTTTGATGTTCAAATCAGAGATTCCACTATTCAAATTAATGGTGAGGGTCCATGAAATTACCTTATACTGTAAAACAGGTTTTTCTCTGTCTTTTACTTTTTATTTTTCTAATTTTTATTATTGTCAAATTTAATATATTATCATTTAGGGTTTTTGGGAATTAAATAATTGAATATATAATTTTTTGATGTAAATGCATTTCTTTTCAAAATGCCTTATTTTTCTTAAGTTTAAACAATCAAATGGAAATTAATGGTAATTGCTAGCATTTATTATCTTTTTGGACTCTTAATACAACATTTTTTCTTTAAATAAATTTGATTTTGCTTTATATTGAGAGTGATATATTTAAAATTCAATTTTAAAAGCTATTGTACAATATTATGTGGCCAAAAGTATAATTTCACTTTTAAACTTTACTCAGTTGTACCATATGGCTTTTTAACTTTTATTGTTTTCCATAGGCAAAAGTGCAATTTTATTCCTGATATTTATATTAAAAAACATATTTAACATTAAAGAAATTTTTTGAATATTTTAAGCACAAAATTTTTAAAAAATATAGATTTTAAACCCCTTACATAATGGAGTTAAATGATAATTTTTATTTTTATATTAAATTGTAAACTTTTATTGTAAAAATTTCAATTAAAACTCCTAAAATTTTTTTCTCTATACCCACACCCTTTCTCATCATTCACATCAACGGTTAAGCATGGATTGAGGGAATGCAAGGATTAAAAATTTTCGGAACCAAAAAAAAAAATTTGAAGATTTTAAAAATAAAATCTTTAGTACCATATCAAATTTAAAAATCTCCATGCTAATACCATCCCAATTTCGGAATGGTTCAGTACAGAGATTCAGTTTTTTTGAAACTAGTTGGTATGATGTAGTTCATGATGGGAATTCAAAATTTTAAATATATCCATCTAAAAATTATAAATAAAAATGCACACTAAATTAGTAGTACAAAATTGGAAATAATAACATTATTTTATGTCAAAAATCAAATTAAAAATTAATATAAAAATTTGTTTAGCATTAGTCCGGTGCTAATTAATATAAGCTTAACTAGATAATTTAGGTGAGTTCCCAATTAATCTGGACATTAATGTGAACCAATATCTTTTTTTTGATACATACTGATTGTTATTCCATGCCACATGCGATAATTGGGGTTTCAAAATTACATTATGGTCAAGTTTAGATGTCAAAATAACAAAACTATAAGTTGAGGTGACAAACTAACAAAAAGTGATAAATACAAGGGGCCATGTATGTATTATGCCTTTTTTTTAATACATTTGAAATGAAGAGTGTGAGCAAGATGACATCTTTAACTCCATTTAAGCAATTTCACATGCTTGTAACTAGGTATGTGAACTATAAATTTGCCTATGAATGCAACTACTATACTATGATGAGTAAAGCTTAGTGGTTTCCAGTTTATCCGCATTTAGATAGAATGTGTTTTGTGAGTCATAAAAACTGCTATATAGAATATGTTGGGGGTTATGAAAATAGCTAGTCATCAAAAGAGAAAGCGATTAAAGCAAATGCCAGTGATTGAAAAAACATAAACAAAAATAAGTGCATTGAATAAAACATGCAGCATTACTTGTATAAACCAAAGCAAGGATTCATGTTTACAACAGTGCTCATTTGCATAGCCCACCAGAATAATATACTATATATTAAAAATAAATTATTTCAAGTCTTAATAAAATCTTAAGTTAATAATTAAGTATTACACTATAGTCATTGATACCCCATATACATATTCCTATTATAATAAGGATTATTATCCTAAAAAGGAATTACTTATAGAAGAAAAATGTCCAACCCAAATAAGAAGAGTCCTTAATTTGGAAGATATCTAAATAGAAAGATACTCCTTAAAAAGGGCACAAGTTTTAAGCAGATGAGGAATCCTATTCCTCTCAGGTTGAGCATTACTATCTTTATAAATACTCCTTATATATCTTATTCTTATTCATTATATTTTCTTTATTCATTATTCTCTTTATCTCTCTAAACTCTCTCTGATTTAGGCATAGGAGGGTTTGTGGGGATCCTCCCCACCTTTCACCTTGTCCTTTGCTGATTGCTTACTTGTAGGACTTAGAGGTTCTAAAAATAAGTTATCAAGTGGTGCCATCTGTGGGAACCTTATGAGTCAAGGCTATTATTATCTATAGAATAAGACATTCACACCATGACCTCCAATCCACTACCAAGCCCTATTCTAGCTACTCAAATTAATATGTCAGCCCTCATCTCTCAAATTAATCCCTTAGCTCCTATCCATCTTGTTGGACCTTCATCACAAACCCCTCTCGATACATATAAACCACTCACCCACAATTAGGGTTGGTTGACTCCATGCACCACTTTCCCTTCTTATGCTCCCCTACAACATATTAATAGATATATACCTTCTATACCTTTCTTATGTTTATCAGGAACTCTTACCATAAGCACACTAGAACTAAATGTAATGACTCAAACGTTAAACCTTCCTCCATCAAGCAAAGAGGTGATGATTAACAACGTCCAAGCATAAATAACCCTGATGCAATAGTAGTTGAATGCTTTAACTCAGAATAGTAATCCTAGACACACTAGTTCAGAGAACATCATGCCAGTACCTCCTATTTTAACCTAAAACATGCCCGGTGGAGATAAAGAAGGTCATAAAGAAGAAGAGTCCAGTATAACTATCCCAACCTTAGATGATTCAAAGGTAGCCTAGAAGGTTGAAGAAGTAATCTAGAACACTCGTACTAGACCTAGGAAGGACGATGAGTGTGTTTAAGAAAGAATGACATCCTCTATAAGCAAGATAGTCAGAACTAAGATTCCATCTAAGTTTAAACTACCTTAACTAGACCAGTATGAGCCCATAGATCCTATTAACCATATATCATCCTTTAAAATGAAAATGATGCTTCAAAATTTGAATGACATAATCTTATGCTAAGTTTTTCCCAACACACTCATTAAAGTAGCTCAGAGGTGGTTTCATTGACTAATAAAGAACTCTATCTCTTTGTAGACTGCGGGGTTTAGCGCACACCCAAAATTGTAGCAACCGTGACACTATGGGCTCAAGGCCCTTGAGAACACACTACTATGTTACAAAGACATAGCGTGGAGATTAGGAGTTGCCATCTAGGGTAATAATTGGGACAAATCGAAAGGTGGTACTCGATTCTCTAAAAAAAAGCTAGCACCACAATTAGGAGATTCTGGGAATGGAATACTAACTTTTCTTAGTCTTGTGTTCATTTAGAATTACTTTATGAATTAATATCTTATTCTCTAATTACCTACAATTTTATTTAAACCCTAATTAAACATCCATTTAACCCAAAGGAAACAAGTTATAAAATTACATGTAAAAACTGCATGTAAAAGGTAGCGTCCCTGTAGACGACGGGGTTTAGTGCGCATCCAAGATTTTAGCAACCGCGACACTGTTTAGGCTTAGGGCCTTAGAGAACACACTAACCACTATCACAAAAACATGGCGTGGAGATGAGGAGTTGCCCCCCAGGGTAATAACTGGGACAATTTGATTGGTGGTACTCGATTCTCTAAAAGAAAATTAGTACCACAACCAGGAGATTCTGGATACGGAATACTAACTTCTCTTAGTCTCATGTTCATTTAGAATAATTTTATAAATAATTATTTCATCCTCTAATTACATGCAATTTTATTAAACCCTAATTAACATCCATCTACCAAAAAAGGCAACAAGTCAATAACATTACAAGAAAAAATACACTCAAGATCACGTTGTCCCTAAGTCTAAATTTTATTTAAATAAGTTAGCTAAATCTACATTTTATTTACAGGTGAAATAGAATAAAAGTGGGCCTATATTTTATTAATTAATGAGCCTAAATCTATATTTTTTAGTCTTCCTAAGATATGGGCTTAAGTCTAATCAATTTTAAAGAAGAAATTAAATTAGTTGGCCTAAGTCTAACTTAGTTTTATTTTAAATGAAATGTGGGCCTAGGTCTATTTATTTAAAAAGAAATGCAATTAAATGGGTTGAGCTAAGTCTAGACAATTTTAATTAACTAAGCGGGCCTAAAATCTAATTAACCTAATGGGCCTAAGTAGATTTTAATTATTTAAAGTCTTAAACCATTTTTAAACCTATTTATTTAGTGGGTTAGAACTAAACGTGGGCTTGGTGCCCAAAAAACATAAAAAAACAAGCCCAAAATAAATAAAACAAAAAAAAAGATCAAACGAACATTACAGTGATTTTTCTAGAAAAGAACCCTAAATTAATTACATGTAAACCCTAATTTAAGCTACTGCCACCATTGATTTTAATTGATTTTTTTTACCCAATTGAACCTAATTACTAATCAATTTTAAAATACAGAAAATGAAAATTGAATATTCCCACTATTGGGGCTATTACAAACTACATACAAAATTAAAATTATACACCCAAAAATTAAAATAACTATACAGAACACCAAAAATGGAAAAAATAATAAATAAAAAAAATCCTAAGAAAATAATACAGGTTCATCCATGGCATTCCATGGACCTTCTGTTTAATTCAAATATAGGTGGTGTCCTCCTCAATCCACATGCACACATCAAAACAAAAAAAATAAGTAATCAGATTAGTAATGAAATTAAACAATAAAAAAGAATAACAGAATAAAAGAAAAATCGCAAAAAGAAAACAATAGAAAAGAGTGAAAATGAAATAGAAAAATATCATTGGAGATTTAGATGCTGTGCAAATGCTATTTTTTGGCCCCTTAGATTAGGATTTTCACCATTGAAATTAAATTGTTTGTGGATTCTGGACTCGGACTTGATTGCGTTTAAGGACACGGGTAGTATTTTTAGGGTTTCTGCATTTTTTTGTGTAAAAGCTCTCCAAAAAGAAAAATCCTTTCGAAAACCAGAAGAAAAAAAGTTCCCCCCAGCCAAACCTCTCCAAAAAATCTCCCTTGCACGCATGCAGACTCTGCTTTTAAATGCAGAGTTTGCACGTACTGAACTTCCTCTAAAGGAGGAACAGACTGATGATAAGATAGTGTTGGTTTTGATTTAAAAAAAAAAGCCTTCTACATTTTAAAAAAACTTTATCAGATAATCAAGGATAAAATTTGAATTTTTAACCAATTAAAACACTAAAAAAATCGATAAAAATAAGGAAAAAAATGCGAAAAAAAAAATGGAATTATCATGCATCGGTACTGTACAATGCTGAACGGCATTGTGCAATGTCGACCAGCATTGTACAATGCCGATTGGCGTTGTCTAATGCCAACCGGCATTGTGCAATGTCGACCAGCATTGTACAATGCCAATTGGCATTGTCTAATGCCGACCGGTATTGTGTAATGTATACAACAAATTAAAGCAAATAATGAATAAAAAAAATATACATTTAGTGATTTCTAACCTAATTTTAATTACATGCAACCTAAATTAATCTAAAGCCACCATTGATTTTATTAGGGTTTTATTAAATGAACCTAATTTACTAATTAATTTTAATAGTGCAAAAAATTAAAGAGTTTTACTATTCTCACTATTGGGGCTATTACAAAATGCACCAAAAAATAATGAAGAAAATAAAATTAAAATTACAACCCTTAAGAAAATAAATTAAAAAAATTCAAAACCTAAAAAATAAATTAGATAGAACAAAAAAATACAAAAAATACATAAGAATTAAATTGGGATCCTGATTCTTGGTTTTCATTCATGGATTCTCCATGGGTTTTCCTTGGTTTAATCATGTGTTCATCATTATAGAAATATGAAACACAGAGAATAAAAAAAAGAGTAGAATGAATGAATAAAGAAAATAAAATAATGAAAATTAAACAAAAAACACAGAAATAATAAAATAAAAAATAATATAAAGGAAAGAATTAATAATAAAAAGAAGAAAGGAGTAGAAGAAGGATGTTATGCATATGCTGTTTGAATGCCTCTTAGAATGAAATTTCATCATCTTGAGAAAATTAACTCTGTGTTTTCTTGATTTATGGACCTTGAAAAGAATGTATTTTTTTAAAAGGTTTTTTTTTTCTCTTCTCTTTTTTCTCTCTGTGTTTTTTCAATTAACTCTTTTTTTGTAGTAGCTATCAGGGATTTGTCACGACCCAAAACGGGGGCCATGATCGGCGCTAGGGAACGAGAATTCTTTCGAATCCGGAACCCGTAGCAAGCCTAAAATGAAATAAAACATGCAATAGAAATAATAATAACACATTTAAGTAAAATATTATACAGCGGAATAAAATCATAAATATCAAAATAATATTTCCACCAAATGAAATTAAATCAAAACCTCATCTCATATATAAATAAATCTTTTAATACAAGTTTCAGTTCAAATATTTAAAGTACATATCTCATATAAGTATAATACAACAATATCACAGTCGACCATAACTACTGCAGTGTCTAGATTATAAAATAAAACTCAGATAAGTAGTTTACATAAAGAAGCTAGAGCGGAAGAAATCTGGTGTACAGGCCTGCTACTGAGGTTTGAAGACGATGACTCTCCTGAAAAAAATAGTCAACGGAGGGGAGTTAGACCTCACTGAGTGAATTGCTGTAATATATATACATGCATACTAAATGCCAATGCACACAATCAAAAGTATATATAATATGTATGTATACAAGCAAATACACACAAATACAAGAAAATCATTGAAAATCACTGTTTATGAAGGATCGAATAGAACCCTAGAAAATTGTAACCTCAAAACAGTGTTAAACAACACTCTAGCCACACAGGCTCACTTATTCCAAAATATTCACTTATTCCATTTAGACAGTAGACTGGCCCTGAGACATTAAGTCAACCGAGCTCCAGCAGTCTGACTGTTAGTGTGATTGGCCCTGAGACACTTGGTCAACCGAGATCCAACAATCACACTCTCAAATCATATCTCACACAACAAATAATCAAACCAATCAATATCCATAAATGGTTAGTAATATAGCCTAAATGCTATAAGCGTACTGGTACGTACTCGATCCTAGTGCTACCCACTAGGTAGCACGTTCTATTGATATCCTTCATTGAAATATAAAACATACATTCATAAAAATAAATGATGCATGAATTTAAATATAATAGCAACAAAAACCATATATATACTAGAAATATACCAAAAATAAACCAGGTATATTTCGAGTATATATACGTCAAAGAAATCCAGATAGATTACGAAATAAACTAGAAATATATTCAAAAACATTTTAAACTTAATTTATTAGCAAAACATGCATATAATTGAAAATATACCGAAAATAAACTAAAGATAAACCAAAACAAACTTAAATACTAATTAAATTATTTATGCATAATTAATCAAAATAAAACATACATTTCTAAATCATGCACCCTAAAGCATATATATATAGAATAGTAACTCACAATTAGTGCACTCCTCGAGATGGGTCCGATGGGCCTGGTCCACTAGGCCTCGGTCTCGGCGCAACTAAACAAACAAATAATGACAGGAATCAGAGCAAATCTAATGGAAACTCCTAAAAACTCGATCTAAATTACTAGACACAGAATTAAATCAAAATCCGACCGGACATCACGTTTTATGAGAATTCTAACAAAAATTTGGCAGAACCTCCCCTGTAAAATGGACATCTCTCTACTCAAAGAGTAGAGCCGGCCCTACAAAGAAACACACTTCAAAAAATAGACACAAAATCACAATCACAACCCCTCGGTCGGACTATAAGCTACAGTTTACCGATCGAGGTCCACAATTCACAGAGTAATACAGAATTACCAAAAATACCCTTATATACTAAAAATACATTTTATAAGTAGAATTTACATAATTAACCCTAAAACACAGTAAAAATCGATAAAAACTCATTTTATTAGAAAAATCGTATATTATATATATAATTGAAAATAATTTATGAAAAATAGTTTTAATTAGTTAAAAATACCAAATAATTTGTGGAAATCATTTTTATACCCTAAATAACTATTAAAACCGATTTAATTACATTTTTAGCCAATTTAGGATAAAATTACCAAAATATATAAAAATTACCTATATATAAATATACTAAAATTAATCCAAAAATTCACCAAAAATAATATACTTGCACAAAATTAATTTTCTCAACATATTTTTCAATAATATCACTAAATAAACTTAATTAACCAATTAATTTCAATCAAAAACATAATTAACCCTATATTTCCAAAATTACATAAACTATATAAATTCAAAATAAATACATAAAAATTCACAAAAATTCCAAATAAATTTCTATAATTCATTTCAACACCTATATTTACCATAAAACACAATTTCATAATTTAATTAATTAATTTTCAAAAATTAGAAAATAATAATAAAATATTCAAAAATACCCAAAAATCAAAATAATTTCCAAAAATTCTACAAAAATTCACACATGAAGATTAAGCTAAGGGGAGCAACATTTGTGGAGGAATTTTTCATGAATCTATCAATTGAAGCTAAAAAAAAATTGAAAACCCTAATAGGCTGAAATTCAAAAATCGAAACCTAGGCAAATCTAGACCATTTTAAGTGAAAAAAGCTTGGAATCACACTCACCGAAGCTCAAGGAGAAGATAGAGATTGGCGGTGTCAAAAATGATGGCCGGAATCACATCGATCGACGTTAGGTTCAACTTTCGGCTTTCCGGCAAAAAATGAGCTTCCCGACGCCGTAAACAGCTGCAACAGGTGGCGGGGAAGGCTGAGGGAGAAGATGGCATGCCCGAAGGCACACCAGCGGCAAGAGAATGATGTGACAGATGGTGGCTGGCGATGGGATGATCGGAGAAGGAGGGGGAGGGATCGGTGGCACAAAAGTAAATAAACCAAACTTTAATTTTTTTTTGTATATATATATATATATTAATAACTTTTGTAATTTATATTAAAATATATTAATATAATATTTATAAAAAATCACACACCACATGTTTAAAATACACAATATATATATATACACACACACACACACAGAGATGCTAATTAAATAATAACTATATAATATATACATACATAATTAAAATTATTATTAAACCCTAAAATTATTAAATATATGAATATATGTGCATGTATATATATATGTTGTATTATAGCCATTAAAATAATGCATGGACTCATGCAAATTCATAATTCTATTTAAAATAATTAATATTAAATTATTTACGTGTAAATTTCCCCAAAATTAGAATTCTCAGGAAAATTTTACGTAAAATACTTAAAATAATAAAAAAAAATTAAAATAAACTTTAAATAAATATCAACTCGTAAAAATATCGAAGATATATATATATATATATATATATATATATATATATATATATATATATATATATATACAAAAATTATTAACACTGCATATCCCGATACAGTATTAAAATATTTAAAAATCACGGGATATTACAGGTTTTCTCTTTTTTCTCTCTTTACGCAGTCTCCCCTCCTTTTTTCTTTCCAAAATTTTCTTTTTATATCCCATTCTAACCCTAGCTAGCTAACCACTTACGTGGTTATAGGAGAGGCAGCTCTGATCCACCTCTCGAAACAAATAAGATTAGAATTTTAATTTCAAAAATTATATGTGCAACAGATGCGTATTGGATAGATAAATATCAAAATTAATTTATTTATTAAAAATAAATTAAAATTTGGACCAATCATAATTAAAAAATGTAGAAAATTTAAGTCAATTGACATTATGTAATGCTAATTAGCATTACTTTTAAATAAACCCTGTAAACTTTAATTTTTTATAATTAAACCCAAAAAAATATTACAATTTTGTCCCTGAAATCGCGAAACTTAACACTAGAGGTCAATTTTTAAATAAATTTTCATCATAGAGGCTTTCGTTGTACGCGTGCACAATTGCGTCCCAAAATTGGGTGCTTATAGTTGCGCCCCTTTATCACTGTTTGCTTGACAAGTTGCGACAAAGCAATAGTAGCACACAATTTTGAAAGAAAGAATTAGGGTACTTTATTGTATCCTAATTGATATGCTGATGCTTCAATTGATGAGTAATTTTTAAGTAAGATGCTAGGTTTAGCATGCTTCACTATATTTCTTGTAGAACGTCTAGTGAGATATATGCAAATGAGTTTTGTTATATTCCCTATAGGACATTTAGCTTTTCATGATTTGAGAACATGCTATATGTAGACACCCAATTTTGGGATGATGTGTTATGGATGCAACAAAGGACTCCAATAATGAAAATATCATGAACAAGTCTTCGATACTTAATCTTTAAAATTCTAAGGGTTTAAATGCATCTTTTAAAGGAAGGATTTAGTGTTTTTGAGGACTAAATTGCAATGTTTTTTTAGGACCTAATTACAAAACTTAAATTCTTCCAAGAATATTTTTGTAAATAAATGTTAAAATAATAATAATAATAATAATAATACCTATCGGATTTTCATAATTCCGATCGGAATTGTGTAATTCCGATCAGAATTGCATAATTCCCGTCAGAATTGAATTCTTCCGTCTATTTTTTTTATTTTTTAAATTCAATCCTAATTGGTTTAAAACTCCCAATTGGCTTTTAACTTAATCCTAATTGATCTAAATATAATTTTAAGTATTAATCTTATATTTTTAGGAATTAGAATCACGTTATGATTGGGCTAGATTTTCTAGTTTTTTTTCCACTATATAAAGAGGATGAAGAGAAGGAGAAAAAAAGGGGGAGGCAGGAGAAAAAAAAAGAGGAAGGAGGGAGAAAAAAGAAAAAAGAGAAACGTGTTTTTGAAGAGGGTTTTTTTTTCATTCTTTTTTCTTTTTTTGAGTTATTTTCTACAAAAATTCCTTTTGATTCATCAATTAATTCAAGATCCTTGGAGAATTTTTGAGGAAGAAGATTTAAAGACTTATTAAGAACGGTGAATTACAAATATGAGGAGTACCCCAAATCACTCATAAGCATCATCATCATCTTCTTATTCTATTTTTTTTCTTTTTGATATTATTGATTATTTTTATTTTTTCTAGGATTTTTATTTTATTTTATTTATTGCTTTATTTTTTAATTTTATTAACTATTTTTATAAATTAATGTAATAGCCCCAATAGTGGGAGTAGTGAAATTATGTGCGTGGTTGTAGGTTTATTTTGATTCAATTGGTTAGTAAAATTAGATTTTTAATTAGGTAATTACTTAAAATCAATGGAGGAAGTAGATTAATTTAGGTTGCTCGATAATAAAGTTAGGGTTTTAGTAAGGATTAATTTAATTATTTATTTGATCTTATTTAATTGTTTTTTTATGTTTTTATTTGTTTTGGGCTTATTTATTATTTTTATGTGTTTTGGGGCCTTAAGAGCCCATTTTAGGCTTTGATTTATTTATTTAAGTTTAGGTAATTGTTTTAGCCCATCTCAATTAATAATTAATTAGGTTCAATTGATTAAAATATACCTTTAGGCCCATAATTAATTAGATTAGAAATATCCTTAAGCCCATTTAGTTAATTAGACATAGGCCCACGTAACTCAATTTAATTAATTTAGACTTAGCCACTTAATTAAAGTTTTTTTTTTCATAATTTATAGATTTAAGATCATCTTAGAATTAAAATATGTAGAATTAGGCCCATTAATTTAAATATTCCATAACATGTATATTTAACTCATTTATTTAAAATCCATGTAGATTAGACTAACTTAGGGATTATGTGATTTATTGAATGCATTATTTACTTGTATATTTCATGACTAGTTTACCTTGGAGTTGACTGTTTTTAGGGTTTATATGAAATTGCATGTAAATAGAGAATAAGATAATAATTCATAAAGTAATTCTAAATGAACACAAGATTAAAAGAAGTTGGTATTCCGTATCTAGAATCTCCTAGTTATGGTGCTAGCTTTCTTTTAGGGAATCAAGTACCATCTTTTTGATTTGCCCTAGTTATTACCCTGGGTGGTGACTCCTCATCTCTATGCCATGTCTTAGTGACAGTGATTGGTGTGTTCTCTAGAGCCATAAGCTTAAACAGTGTCACGGTTGCTAAAATCTTGGACGTGCGTTGAACCCCGTTGTCTACAGTGGTGACTCCACTGGGGATAAGAGATACTGATTCTACTTGTGTTTTTTAGAATTATTTTATTAATTATTATTTTATTCTTGCATTCATTCTGTATGTCCCTATTAATCGATAGCGTTGGTTTATGATTCCATGATTCCACTAGCTTTATGGGGTTATAGTTTGGCTAACCATCACTCTTAGCCTTAACTCAGTCTAAGAGAGATTGCCGAGCTCATCTGACCAGAGCCTGTAACCCAAGTCCTTAAGGGGGGTAGTCTTCTCTAGAGTTTGTAAAGGATGTCGGGCCCTTCTGACCTTAGCCTGTAACTCAAGTCCTAAAGGAGGGCATCTTGCTAAGGGAACCTTGACCTTTTTACTGGACCCTAACCATATATAATGGCTTAGTTATTTCCCCTAGGATCTACCCAAATTGCTTGTGAATATTGCTATGAGGTATTTTTATCTATAAAGGCCCAAGCCCATACTTTAGAAGCCTATTTAGGTTAATAAAGATTGGGCTAATCTTTTACATCTAGAAATGTTGTTTCTATGCTTCTACTGCTTTGAGAGATTTGGCATGTGCGTCGGTCCCTAATATCCCCTGTTGATATTAAGACCAAGACAAAAAATCCTAGGAAAAGAGACTCACCATTAAATACCTGTGCGGGAGGAATAAGGTTGGAAGGATGTATGTATACTTAACTTGTTACTTGCTACTTGTTGTATAGCATGTGCATCATGCATATATGCATCTCATGCATCATACTAACAATTTGTCTTATAGCCATCATAGATTCGTCTGGGTCTTCCTTTGTTTGGAGTTGAACAGGTGGCAGACTGGTGAGAACTGATTTAAGCCCTCAATCAATCGTGAAAGAGATCCTTAGCAGACTAGAAAAGAGTCCTATTAATCTGCTCTATTTAGAAGCTATGCAACCTAAACAAACTGAAAGAATGGAACAACAAGAGAGAGGAAACTGGACCTTAGAAGACGTCAAAGAAGCACTGATGGAGGATATGAGAGCAATGATGCAAGATGGGTTAAGACAAGCTCTAATAGGACTGATGCCACCACTTGCTGCTGCACCACCACCCACTACGGCTAACCCACCTGTTATGGGTCCACTACTTGTTAATAATGACAATATTAGGGAAATGAAGTTGGATGACGTTGAGAGTTATATGATTGAAAAAGTGAAAAAGGAATCACTTGAGCAAGTTTAACAACTAAGAATCCAGACAGATGAAGGCATTAACTCAGAAAATGTCTAAGATAGAGGAGTTGATGAGGAGGTAAGGCCTGGCATACCCATTTGACTTTGATGATGTGATGCAATTTAAGGAAGACAAGCTACCTGACAAATTCAAAATGCCACAGTTACAGAAGTTCAATGGTACTGGGGACCCGAGAATTCATCTCAATCAATACACAACTACTATGAGTACCGCTAAGGCTCCTTTATCTATGGTTACTAAGCTGTTTGTACTATCCTTGGAGGAAATGGTTATTAATTGGTATCATGGGTTAAAGAAGTCTATCTGAGCAGATTAGAGGGAGTTGTGCAATGCTTTTCTAAAGCAATATGACTATAATACTAGGCTTGAGGTGTCTATAAGAGATCTAGAACTAACCAAGCAGAAGCCCAATGAGTCATTTTCAGATTTTCTAACTAGGTTCATGAATAAGGTATGAATGATGGAGAACAAATTGGCAGAGAAGGATTAGGTTAGGATGATTGTTCGAAATGTGTTACCTATCTTAGTGGAAAGGTTACAAATGATGAACCCTAAGATGTTTGTGACCTTTATGATGATGGGTTATAGGCTGAAGAGATCAAAACTAAGAAAAAGAAGGCCATTAGGAACACTGGAGTGAGAAATTACCCAACTGGGGGCACACAACAAGGAAATACTAGCCGAGTCATAGGAGTTTATGCCATCTAGCAACCTAGGAGATTCTCAAATTTCAATCAACCCTTATCCAAAGTCCTGGACCATCTCATCCAAAAAAAGCCTCCTTATACCCTTAACCCCTTCTAGACCACCAGACCCAAACCTCCCTAGTTTTGATCAAAATAATTATTGCAAGTTTCATCAAGTTGTTGGCCATTCTACTGACTTTTGCATGCATCTTAAACATGAAATCCAAAACCTCATAGACTTTGAAAAGATCACAGACCTTGAAAAATTAAGTTTGAACCCAAACATCTGAAATAATCCTTTCCCAAATTACTGAAACGTGCCACCCCCAACCACCATAATGAACAACTTAGGAGTAAGCAAAGAAGAAGTGCTAAACTCTTTTGAGGATCTAGCCTTAAAGCTACTGAGAAATCTCCTAACACTCCTAAATGTGTGGAAGAGGCAAAAGACTTGATGGGTTAGCCCTCAAGCAAGTTTGATTATAAGGTGTTATACTCTAAACCACCTTATTTTGACATATCCATTGATACAATTGAGCCTACAGGATGGGGTGATGAGTTCAATGATGAAAAGTTGCTAATCCAGAAGGAAAAATGTATGGTTGAGGTATGGAAAGAAGAGAAGAAAGATCAGACTATAAGGTGATTGATATTTGGTATAGTTTTGATGAGGAAGGCACTGAAGGATATAATGTATGGGTAGATAATCCCAAAGTCAGCCATATTACCAGAAGTAGGAAGGGTTATAAGCCAGTAGAGAAAGCTATAGAGAGAGAAGAAGCTGTTGAAGGAGAAGACTTAAATGAACATGGCGATGACTTGATTCTTGAACAGCTCAAGGAAGCAAAGGCCAACCTAAGCATTTAGGAGCTCTTGATGCATTTAAGTAGCCACAGAAAAGCTCTGGTTAAGGCCCTGACTAAAATGAATATTGAAACTACATCAACCCCTGAAGCAATGGTGGCCAAGATTACTGAGAAAAAGCACGGGGTCATTACTTTCTTGGATGAGGATTTACTTATGGAAGGAAGGAACCATAATAAAGCACTATTCATCCTAGCTGAAGTAAGAGGGAAGAGGACTAATTATGTGATGGTGGATGATGGATCTGCGATTAATGTTTGCCCAGTACTGATCCTACCCAATTTAGGAGTGAAGGTAGAGGATTTAGCAAGATAAGACCTTTTAATAAGAGCTTATGATGATAGCACGAGGAGTGTAAAAGGAACATTTATGGCTTTTGTGAAGATTTGACCTATAGAAGCAATGGTGGAATTCACTGTGTTGGATATTCCTATCACCTATGCCCTTCTTTTGGGTAGACCTTGGTATTATGTCTTGGGAGGAGTGCCTTCAACCATGCATCGAAAGGAAATTCTTACTTGATGGGGAAGTGGTGACTTTAGATGCTAGTATGGGCAAGACTGTGTCCGCAGTTATTGATAGTCAGAAACAGGTAGTCACTCCCCTAGGTTACCAGGTAGCCATGATCTCAAAGGGAGTCGCAATGGATCCAAGGGTTATGAACATGGTCAAGAAGATGAATTACCTACTAGGACAAGCACTAGGGAAAAATGAGCAAGGAAGCCCAAAACTGCCATATTTTAAACCCAAAATAACATAAGAGGATTGGGCTATACTGGAATTGGGTTTAGTAGCAAAAGGTCAAGAAGAAAGTTTTTCAACTAGAATGGCCTAGGGAATTTGGGACCCCTAAAAGGTAACTTTATCAAGCAAAGGAAAGAGAAGTTACACCAGGGTGAAAAGGAGCATGTCTAAGTAGCTGGTGTGGATGTCCCTAGATTTGAGATTTTTAAGGAATAGATAGTTGAAAAGCTGGTGCAAGACAGCAAGGACAAGGTGATGAAGACAGTTGCTGAAAAGATGAAAACCAAAGACATTGAAGAACTACTTTGTCTACCACTTAACAAAGAACCACCACAGGAATTAGCTAGTATCATTAATAATAGTTTTACTGATGTTTTTTTATTAAGAAACTGATGTAATAACGTCCGGTCTATTTGAGGACGAAAACTTTGTTTCCTTTATGGTCAATGATATAAATTCTGGTTTGGCTTACTTGTGTGATGTTGATTCTGATGGTCTTGTGCATTTTAATAATGATTGTTCATGCATGTTTAACATTAATTCTATTTAATTAAATTAATTAAACATGGGCACAAATGAACAACCAAAACACATTTCTATATCACATGACTTAACTCCTGAAGAGAGGGAAAAATTTGAGAGAATATTAACAAAAAGAAAGGTAGTATTTGCTTGGTCCTATGAGGATATGCCAGGGTTAGATAGGGGAATTACGGAGTATCACATTCCAATATATCCTGAAGATAAACATGTTAAGTAGAAACTTCATAGGTTAAGCCTTGAGTGGATAGAAAAAATAAAGGAAGAAGTCACTAAGCAAATCCAGGCTGGTTTTCTAAAACTTGTGGAATACCCTCAATGGTTGGAAAATATAGTACCAATTCCCAAGAAAGATGGAAAAGTTCGAATGTGTGTAGACTTCGGGGACCTGAATAAGGCATGTCCAAAGGTTGATTTTCCTTTACCCCATATTGATGTGATTGTGGATAGTGCATCATCTATGCAATGTACTCTTTTATGGATGGGTTCTCAGGTTATAATCAGATAATGATGGTAGTTATGGATAGGATCAAAACTGCTTTCATCATGGAATGGGGAACATACTGCTACAAGGTGATGCCCTTTGGATTAAAGAACGCAGGAGCAACTTATCAAAAAGTGGCCACTACCTTATTTCATGATATGATGCACAAGGAAGTGGAAGTTTATGTTAATGACATGATGGTTAATTTTGAAATAAGAGAGGGACATTTTGAGGCTTTGGATAAGTTCCTAGCAAGAATAGAAAAATATAACCTAAGGCTTAATAAGAAGAAATGCATCTTTGGGGTAACTTCAGGAAAGTTATTGAGGCACATAATCAACAATAGAGGAATAGAAGTTGATCCAAACAAGATCAAAGCCATTCAAGAGATGCCAACACCAAGAACAGAGAAGGAAGTATGAGGGTTTATCAAAAAACTATAATACATCAGCAGGTTCATTGTGAGACTTACCATGGTTTGCGATCTGATCTTCAAGCTCTTGAGGAAGAATCAACCCGTGGAATGGAATGAAGAATGCTAGAAAGCCTTTGATAAGATTAAGGAATACCTTACTAACCTACATGTATTGAGGCCACCAAGACAAGTTAAACCTTTAATCTTATATTTGGCTTTAGAATAAAAGGTGATGGGAGCAATGCTAGCATAAGAAGGGCTTGAAGGGATGGAGTATGCTATATATTACCTCAGTAAAAAGTTCCTACCATATGAAGAAAAGTACGATCTTATAGAAAAAACATGTTTGATAATGATTTGGGCTACAAAGAAGTTAAGGTATTATTTTCAGTCTTACAAAGTACAAGCCGTTTCAAGGATAGATCCTTTAAAATACTTATTCCAAGCACCAACTTTGACTGGAAAGATGTCTAGATGGTTAGTACTTTTAATTGAGTTTGGTATAGAATATGTCACTATGAATGTCATCAAAGGTAGAGCTATAGCAAAGTTTTTAGCCCATAATGCAGTCGAAGGAAATGAGCAGTGGAATCTAGAGTTTCCAGATGAGAACCTAGCAGTAATAGAACAATGAGAATGGAAACTTTATTTTGATGGAGCCGTGAATAATAGAGGAGCAGGGCTGGGAGTAATTCTTATCACACCAGAAGGAGAAACCATCCCAATAGCCAAGAAATTAGACTTCAGGGTTACAAACAATATGGCTAAGTAAGAGGCATATATCTATGGCATGGAAGTAGCATTAGCAGTTGGAGTTAAAAACCTATTGGTTTATGGAGATTCCATGTTAGTCATTAGCCAGGCTAATGAAGAGTGGGAAGTAAAAGAAGAGAGATTGAAATCCTACGTTCGTTATTTAAGAAAACTAATAAGGAATTTCACTAAATGTCTCTTTATGCATTTATCAAGAGATGAGAATCAAATGGCGGATGCTTTGGAAACACTTTCTTCAATGTGGGATAAATCGACAGGATTGATGATGAAACCTTTAGTGATAATGAAGATGAAAGCTCCATGTATGGCAAAGAACATGTCATGAATATTCAGATAGGACTAAAGGAAAAGCCATGGTTTTATGACATCCAGAGATTTATCGAGGAAAGAAGATATCTAGATGAAGCAACTTCCAAAGATAGATATGCTCTTCATGTTCTTGTGTGCCATTATGTAAGTCATGATAGGATACTATATAGAAGGATGCCGAATGGAATACATTTGAGATGTCTCAAGAAGGATGAAGCATAACAGGCAATGAGAGAGATTCATGCAGGAGTTTGTGGATCACATATGAATGGGATAATTCTAGCAAAGAAGATTTTTCTATAAGGGTACTATTGGGGGAGTATAGAAAAGGACTGTATCCAAATAGTGAGAGAATGCCATCAATGACAAGTACACGGGAATCTCAATCACCTTCCCCCTATATTTCTAAACAGTTTAACATTTCCATAGCCCTTTGCAGCCTGAGGAATAGATATAATAGGGGAAGTAAAACCAACTGCTTCAAATAGGCATACATATATAGTAGTTGCAATAGATAACTTTTTGAGATGGATAGAAGCAGAATCCTTTGGCACCTTAAAAGCCAAAAAATGGCAAAGTTCATTGAGAAGAACCTCATTTGTAGGTATGGGATCCCATACTATGTTGTGACAAACAATGGAGTTCAGTTTAGGCAGAAACTATTGAGTTGTTACAAAGATACAAGATCGAGCATCATAAGTCCTCACCTTATCGACCTCAGGCTAATGGTATAGTGGAAGCGGCTAATAAGAATATAAAGAAGATTTTCTCTAAGATGGTGAAGACATATAAGGACTGGTATGAATACCTCCCTTTTGCTTTATAGGGATACAGAACTACAACACGTACTGCTATAGGACAAACTTTGTTCTTATTAGTATGTGGTTGTGAAGTAGTTCTACCCATAGAGATAGAAATTAAATCCTTGAGAGTGGTTATGGAAGCAAAAATCCCTAAGAGTGAATGGATGCAAAAGAGGTTCAATTACTTTGTATCTCTAGATGAGAAAAGGATGGATGCTTTATTCTTCACTCAGATTTATTAGAGGAGAATAGCAAGAGCATTCAACAAAAAGGTTAAGTCGAGAAGGATAAAAGCTGGAGATATGGTATTAAAGCATGCAAGGGTGATGGTGTTTGACTCTAGAGGAAAATTCATACCAAACTAGGAAGGACCATATTTAGTCAAGACAATCTTGCCCAAAGGAGCCACAAAGATATTAGATCTAGAAGGGAATGAATTCACTGAGCCAATTAACCTCGGTCGCCTTAAGAAATACTACCTTTAAAAAAAAGAGTCAAAAATTAGGGAAAATCGAGAAAGGCTAGTTAGGCAAAAGTTAGGAAATTCCTACTATTTAGAAAACCTGTAAAGGGCTAATCAGGCAGAAATTATGGAAATGAAAATGGGAGAAAAATGTTCAGTTAGAAAATATGAAAGGACTAGTTGATCATAGGAGTTGTGTCATGTGATGTAATAAATGTACTCATTTTTGCCCTAGTTAATGAAATGAATTAAAAAGACATTTTTGTTAAATATTGTATTTTCTATCTTTATTACAAGGCACAAAGATTTGAAGGAAAAATAAAACATAAGAAACCAGACTTATGAGATCACTACTTTTGTTTTTGTTTCTTTCTTGACTCATCTAACAATGTTTGAGGCCTTTTGTATTTAATAAGTTCTGGCGATTCTGTAGATTGCATAATAACCTAAGTCTTGTAATTGTAATCAGTAGTCATGTCAATGTCCAGGTACATATTCCATTCCAAAGCTCTGCAAGGCCACAAGTTCTTCACTTTGTCCAAGAAATCTTATCTCAAAAAGAAACCTTTAAAGTTAGTTATAACAGCCATAATGAATTGAGGGCGACCATACTAACTATAGAGACGTGATGGAGAAAGAAAGATCAAAAAGTGTAATTTGGGAATAGGAACGCAGTCATACAAGTTAATGGTCATGAATTTTAATCTCCACCAAGGACAGACCCAAGTAATCTCAGTATCAGTAATGCCTTTCATCCAATCAGTCCATTGATCCATGATGTGCTTATCCTTCATTTTCAAAGGATGAGATTGTAGATGATGAGGTTGATAAATCAAAGCATTAGGAGGAGCATCAAGCAGACTCAATTTCTCATATAACTAAATCTTAAAAAAAAAAAAGCTAAGCTAAAAACCTGAGAGTGTAGCTTAAGTAAAAAAAAAAGAGGGGGGGGGGGGGTTACATACCTGAAGGAGAAGTAGACTGCCTAAAAGTCAGTTTTGAACCTTGACATTATCTAACCCAATGATAGTTTTAGCAAGTATGAAAGGCACGGGATTAGCTCCAGTTTCTACCTATTCTAAGATATTGATAATCCATACATCAGCATCTCCATGCGAAGACACTAGTAGAAATTGAGCATATAGGAAGAAAGTGACAGTTCTGATCCAAGCAACATTAGTTTTGTCTCTAATTCCACAAGAGGAAATCAGAAAAGGAAGATTGATGGTTTCATCATTATGCGCGTGCATGTAGATAACATCTGGAGGCATATTAAAGAATACTATTAATCTATTGGGGAACCCAATCTCAAGGTCTGGGAGAGCAATGGTAGCAGTGGAACTTAGTGAACATCCTAAAATAGCAGCAAATTCCTCGATCAGAGGACACAACTCTTGTCCATTGAATCTAAATACATGATCCTTAGCATCCCAGAAAGTGGCAGCAACATGTAAAAAATTATTGTCTATCTTCAGATGTTGAAAGGACTTTAAGGGTTTGGCATAAAAGGGCAGAATTTTATTCCAATTATCTCCATTAAGAGTCTTGAGAATTTTCTTCATCAAAGTAAGCATGGCTTGTGTCATGATGGAGGTGAAGGGTGGAATTGATGAAGTGTATTTGTCTTTTGGTTCTTATATAGGTCATAAATCAGATACAGAAAGGATTAGGATTGATTTTTTAGACCAAATTCGCATCGGAGTGGGAGAATAAGCAGAATTGGAGCCAAGATTTTTGATTAGAAATTCAAAATTCTGATTGAAATTCTAGATTTTTGATCAAAAATCTAGGATGCTGACCAAACTTCCAATGTTTTCAACCAAAAAAAAGAAGGGGAAATTATGGTTTGGTCTGGAATAAAAGTCCATGATGAATAAAATTCCATGATGCATAAAAGGGAATAGTTCTGAAATATCTCAAAGTACAGTCATGCTAATACAATTGCTAAAGAAAGTCAATCATCCTAAGCTCCAGTGTCTGGCCAGGGTCTCCATCCTCTAGCTGGATCGTCACTCTGATCTGGGGGCATAGGAGTCCCGACATCGTGTCCATCAAAACCAAGTTTAGCAAGTTGTTGCTGGAGCCTCTCATTCTCACGCTCCAAATCCCCGACATAATTCTGTTGCATTAAAAAATAGTTAGAATCATGCATATCATGCATGACATGCATACATCTGCATATATGTTATGAATACTAACCCTCAAAGTATCTGTATAGTAAAAAATCTCTAGGAAGAGGCAATTCCATATAAATACTCTACTTGTGTCCTAGGGACATGTAAAATAAATTTTACTAATTCAGCAACAAGTGTAGGTTTGTGCAGGGTTGGCAAGAGAGCAAATCGAACTTACATGTGAAGCATCAAGAGGAGAGAAGCTAGGAATCTGAGTTGTATCAAAATACATGTGTCGCTTAATAGGAGTTTGTACCATGGGAGCCTAATAATACATCGACCAATCAAATGGGGGAATATGACCCAGAATGATACTCAAGGAAGCCTCACCATGAGCGGTCCCACTGTGATGAATAGGCTCGACCTCCTATTTAGTCTCCTCAGTATCATCCTCAGTCTCCTCTATAGTAGTATTAGGGACTCCTTCAACCTATACAGAGAACTAAATGTTAATAATGATGAGAGAGTTAAAGTAAAGTAGTGAGAGAAAGCATACCTTAGCTGGGTTAGTAGGAACCTACTTTAAGAGATTCTCTCGAATATACTCTTGATAATGACGAGAATGCTCAAGCATGGTCGAAGCATCATATCCCTCAAGAGCAGCTCTAAGCTCAGGATCAATCATGCTGCTACTCCGTAACATCAAGGAGGGAATAAAAGAGGGAACACACCTCCTGGAAGGTCCCAAATGCCAGTGATAAAGACACTCACTGAGATACCACATCCAGCAGCCATAACCAGGAAGCAGAACTCTCATAGTCTCGAGTCTCATTACTGCAGTCATACAATCATATCGCTAAATGTCTTCAGCACCAGCCAACCAATCTGATCTAACCTGCAAACTCATTCATTTTAAATTTAAATTTGCTAAACTTTTACAATTAATGAAATACTAAAAATCAAAATTTTCTTACTAGGTCCCACTCTAAGGAGTTCAGCTGGTCCCGATAAGTATACAAATCGTGCTTAATGCTAGCAAGATGAGAGGAACCCTACCTCTGCATTAGGGGAAGACTCCTGTTGGAGCTAATGGCACTGAAACCTTGAATTACTCCAGTCTCAATGCCCCAAATCTGGAAAAAAAGGAGGGAAATGTGAAAGTAGGTAAAAGTTAAAAAGGGATAAGAAACATACATACAAGACATGCCAGAAGCCGCACATCATCACAGTGCCTCTACAAACAATATCCAATCTATAATAGAGGTAAGCAAGCACTACAGACCCCCAATCCAAAGTAGCCACCCTAGTAAGATCCTGAAGGGGGCCAAGAAGAGCGATGCTAACATCATGACCAGCTTGTAAAAGAGTGTAGTGCCAAGCAATATCAATAAAAAACATCTCACCTTTTGGAGAATCTGGTGAGGTGTAGTGGTAGGTAGTCTCCTGAAACCCTGTACAAGAGAAGAAAGAAGCACGTTCTTCTTATTCTTCCATGTTGGAACAAACCCGAGCAGGTCATGAACGTAATGACTCCTAGCATCCTCTAGAAGAGTGCAGTAATGGATATCAAAAGGAACTGGGGTACCTCAGAATGTAATCTCGATAATGGCAGAAAAACTCATTAGGGAAATAGTCAGCTCACCCACTCATGTGTGGAAGGTGTGAGTAGTGTCCTTCCATCTCTCGATAAGTGCAAAGAGTGAATAGTGATCTAACCTACCTCGAGCAGTAGGTAAAGCAGCAACAAAATGTTGAAAGCCGGATGCCCAAACATAATGTGCTACCTTCCTAGATAAGTCATGGAAAAATTCTCGCGCTAAGTTAAAACAACCTAAGAATTTCAATGGTTTCTGAAAATTGTAGAAATAACAGGATCATTTTTCTCTCTTAAATCTCTATTTTTGGCATCATAAAAAAAATCAAATTTTAAGTCTAGATTTCCAATCGAAAATTTAGATTTTTGATCGGATTTCCTAATTTCCAATCAGAAATTTGAGAAATCCGGTTGGAAATCTGTGAATTTAAGACTAGAATTCAGACTCCCGATGAAAATTTCAGTGAAATTTAACATATTTATGTTAGTTTTTAACATATTTTGGTTTTAATTTGTCAATTTTTATGATTAAATTGCATGCATATAAACGTTAATTTTATATACTAAAATAAATATGTTTATTGCAGAATTTTCTTCAATTCTGAAAACAGAGATAGGAAATTTGCCTCATCTCCAGCCTAAGAACATCTGTGGAGGTGCAAATGAGTCAAAGGAAATATTTCTTCATCTTCATGAAGTCCCAAATCATTTTGGGGAAAATGCAAATGCAAAGTGATGGGATATGATTATCTGGAATTGCTCCTGTGTAGCCTACACTATAAGTGGGCCATAGGATCAGACATATCCAAAATCAGATGCCAGATGAGAGAATAATTAATGGAAGAAAATTTGAAAATCAAGAGAAAATGAAAAGAGAAAAAGGGAAGAAGAATAGGAAAAAGAAGAAATGAATCGAAAAAAAGAGAAAAGGAATATATAGATGGGAAAATATCCACTTTGGTCCTTCAACTTTGGTTTACATTTAAGCCCACTTGATTCTTTGCAATTTAGTCCTAAATTGCAATGCTTTATAGTTTAATAATTTAAGGAATTATTAAAATGGTTAATAGTATAATCGGCATCATACGACCAAGTGTGATGTTTCTTTTCAAATTAGACTATATGATCGAGTGTAGTTAGCATTGTACGACTGAGTGCAATGTATCTTCAATCGATTATACGACCGAGTATAATCAACACCATACAACCAAGTGTGATGTTCCTTTTCAAATTAGACTATACGACTGAGTGTAGTCAGCATTGTATGACTGAGTGTAATGTATCTTCAATTGATTATATGATTGAGTATAATCAGCATCCTGTGATGTTTCTTTTTAAAAATTAAACTATACGACCGAGTGTAGTCAGCATTGTACAACCGAGTGCAATGTATCTTCAATTAATTGTATGACCGAGTATAATCAGCATCATACGACCGAGTGTGATGTTTCTTTTCAAATCAAACTATACAAATGAGTGTAGTCAGCATTGTACGATTGAGTGAAATGTATCTTCAATCGATTATATGATCGAGTATAATCGGCATCATAGGACTGAGTGTGATGTTCCTTTTTAATACAGACTATACGACTGAGTGTAGTCGGCATTGTACAACCAAGTGCAATGTATCCTCAATCGATTATATGACTGAGTATAATTGGCATCATATGACCAAGTATGATGTAATTTTTTAATTCAATGCTATACGTCCGAGTGTAGTCAACATTGTACGACCAAGTACAATGTGTTTCATTCACCTAAGGTTATACGACTGAGTATAATCAATATCATACAATCGAGTATGATATGTCATTTGAAATACTGTACGTCCAAGTATAGGAAATTCACAAGCAGAAGCTTCAAGGAGTGCAGGTAAGTATCCTAACTTTCAATTTAGAAATTGGGTGCTATTTCACTTTGCCGCAATTTATCAAGTAAACAGTGACAAAGGGGGGCAACTGTAGACACTTAATTTCGGGATGATATGTTATGGATGTAGCAAAGGACTCCAATGATGAAAATATCATGAACAGGTCTTCAATACTTAATCTTTAAAATTCTAAGGGTTTAAATGCATCTTTTAAAGGAAAGATTTAGTGTCTTTAATGACTAAATTGTAATTTTTTAGGACCTAATTACAAAACTTAAATTCTTCCAGGGGTCTTTTTATAATTAAATTTTTAAAAAATAAAAATAATACCTGTCAAAATTCTATAATTTCGACCGAAATTATGTAATTCTGATTGGAATTACATAATTTTGATCAGAATTACACCAATTCCAATCAAAATTGTGTAATTCCAATCAGAATTGCATAATCCCGGTCAAAATTGAATTCTTCCGTCTATTTTTTTATTTTTTAAATTCAATCCTAATTGGTTTAAAACTCCTAATTGGCTTTTAACTCAATCCTAGTTGATCTAAAATTCCTAAATATAATTTTAAGTATTAATCTTATATTTTTAGGAATTAGAATCACGTTAGGATTGGGCTAGGTTTTCTAGTTCTTTTTCGACTATATAAAGAGGATGAAGAGCAGGAGAAAAAAAGGGGGAGGCAGGAGAAAAAAAAAAAGAGGGAGGCGGGAGAAGAAAGAAAAAAAGAGAAACGTATTTTTAAAGAGGTTTTTTTTTATTCTTTTTTCTTTTTTTTTGAGTTATTTTCCATAAAAATTCCTTTTGATTCATCAATTAATTCAAGATCCTTGGAGAATATTTGAAGAAGAAGATTCAAAGACTTATCAAGAATGGTGAATTACAAATCTGAGGAGTACCCCAAATCACTTATAAGCATCATCATCTTCTTCGTATTCTATTTTTTTCTTTTTGATATTATTGATTATTTTTATTATTTTGACTTATTATTATAATTTATTCATTAATTATAATTTTATTTTATTTTTTTCTGGTGATTATGGAGGAAAACGTATGGTGACCATGTTGGAATGATGAATTCATGAGAAGTCCATGGAAAACCATGGATAGAGCCTCGTAAAGACTTAGTTTCTAAGGTTTTTATTTTATTTTATTTATTGCTTTATTTTTTATTTTTTTAACTATTTTATGAATTAATGTAATAGCCCCAATAGTAGGAGAAGTGAAATTATGTGTGTGGTTGTAGGTTTATTTTGATTAAATTGGTTAGTAAAATTAGGTTATTAATTAGGTAATTACTTAAAATCAATGGAGGAAGTAGATTAATTTAGGTTGCTCGATAATAAAATTAGGGTTTTAGTAAGGATTAATTTAATTATTTGTTTGATCTTATTTAATTTTTTTTTATGTTTTTATTTGTTTTTGGACTTATTTATTATTTTTATGTGTTTTGGGGCCTTAAACCCATTTTAGGCTTTGATTTATTTATTTAAGTTTAGGTAATTATTTTAGCCCATCTCACTTAATAATTAATTAGGTTCAATTATTTAAAATATACATTTAGGCCCATAATTAATTATATTAGAAATATCCTTAGGCCCATTTAGTTAATTAGACATAGGCCCACGTAACTCAATTTAATTAATTTAGACTTAGCCCGCTTAATTAAAGCTTTTTTTTTTCATAATTTATAGATTTAAGATCATCTTAGAATTAAAATATGTAGAATTAGGCCCATTAATTTGAATATTCCATAACATGTAGATTTAACTCATTTATTTAAAATCCATGTAGATTAGACTAACTTAGGGATTATGTGATTTATTGAATGCATTATTTACTTATATATTTCATGACTAGTTTACCTTGGAGTTGACTATTTTTAGGGTTTATATGAAATTGCATGTAAATAGAGAATAAGATAATAATTCATAAAGTAATTCTAAATGAACACAAGACTGAAAGAAGTTAGTATTCCATATCTAGAATCTCCTAGTTGTGGTGCTAGCTTTCTTTTATGGAATAGAGTACCACCTTTTCTATTTGTCCCAGTTATTACCTTGGGTGGTGACTCCTCATCTCCATGCCATGTCTTTGTGACAGTGGTTAGTGTGTTCTTTGGAGCCCTGAGCTCAAATAGTGTCACGGTTGCTAAAATCTTGGACGTGCATTGAACCCCGACATCTACACTATAAATTTTATGGAACGTCTAGCAATAATGTCATAACTATTCTGTAGTGTCTAGTAAACTGCACTATTTTTCCTTTGGGATGTTTAGTGACAATGGATTTCGTTATATTCCCCATGAGATGTTTGAGGAAATATATGTAGTGATTCTTGTTATACTCGTTGTGGAACGTTTAACAATTCGTGATTTGAGAACATGCTATAGCTCCTTTGGAATGTTTAGCATAATACCATAACTATTGTGTAGTGTCTAGTCGATCAAAAGATTTGAAAATTCATGTTAGAATGATTTTAATGTAAGAAGTACATTGTACTCTGTCGTACAATGTACTTGATCGTACAATGTTGTCTATAATCAGTCATATAGTCTGAATTGAAATACACTACACTCGGTCTTGTAGTGTTGATTTCTTTTATGTGATTATGCTGCAATCTAAAATTGCTCACGATTATCTGCAACCTTTTTATTGCTCACTGATGATGCTACAATCCATAATTGCTCATGATTAGCTGTAACCCTTTTGTTGCTCACTAATGATGCTACAGTCCATAATTGCTCACGATTAGCTGCAACCCTTTTATTGCTCACTGATGATGTTGTACTCCATAACTGCTCATGATTAGCTGTAACCCTTTCATTGCTCATCGATGATGCAGCAGTCCATAACTGCTCGTGATTAGCTACAACCCTTTTATTGCTCACCAATGATGTTATAATCCATAACTGCTCGCGGTGATACTGCAATCCATAATTGCTTGCTGATGATGCTATAGTCCATAACTGCTCACGATTAGCTATAACCCTATCATTGCTCACCTTTGATGTTACAATTCATAATTGCTTGTAAATTGACTACAATCCTTTCATTGCTCACCTTTGATAATGTTGTAGTCCATAATTTCTTGCAAATTAACTGAAATCCTTTCATTGCTCACCTTTGATAATGTTGTAGACCATAACTGCTCACAAATTGACTGTAATCCTTTCATTGCTCACCTTTGATAATGCTACAGTCCATAACTGCTTGCTAATTTTAATTAACTACAACCCTCTTGTTCTTCACCTTTGATGCTGACTGATTAGCATTTTTGCTAACTAATTAGCATTTTTATTGACTGACTTTGAATTTAGTTGTATTAATCAACTCTACAAGTTTGGTGCACTTCCTTCTAGATTTGTAATTCCTATAGACTTGTTGAAGTTAGTTTCAATCATGATGAATGTACCAAAGTACACTATAATTTTAAAATTTATGAAAAAATTCATCATTTTTTTACGAGATAGCATGCACTTAACAAATCTCATTATTTTTTTTTATTTTCATGACTATCATATATTTGCCATTTGCAAAGGTCAAAGGCATCGTTAACCATCTTATGTTGAAAGCATATCTTTTACCAAGTGAAGAGCTTACTTCCACTCCTAATTTTAGGGAGAATTTACTAAATAAAACTTATGGAAATTGAGTATAAAAAGATTAAATTTTGAATATCAAAATAGTCTTTGAATTATTTTTGTGATTTTCTTCCTTATCCGAGTATTCCTTTATCTTTCTCATATTACTCAGCATGGATACCTTTGGAAAAGTCCTTTGGATACTCATACTCTTATAGAGTAATGGAGTAAATAAAGTGTTTTTTTTATGTGGGTCCTCTTTTAGTATTCCCCTGCCTTTCTTGTATTACTCAGTGTAGATATCGCTAGAGGTTCACGTTGATACTCTTGCTCATTTTTAAGCATTGGAGTAAATTATGCTTGCTCTTATTTTAATTCTCCTCTCAATGTTCCCCCACCTTTCTTGTATTACTTAGCATGGATACCGTTGAGGGATTTGTACTCATACTCATTTCTGAGCATTAGAGTAGGTTATATGCACATTTATTATTCAAATGACTAAAATGATACTTTAAAATTCAAGCAATTTATACTGCAAGTCCATAGATTTTGTCTTTGTGTATTCTTCACCTCATTTGGGTGTGAAGGAAGCATTAGATTGATTATAGTTTATAAACTCCCAAAATAAAACCTTTAATTAATCATCTGAATTCTGTGAGATTAATAAAAAAGAGCCATTATAATTAAAGGTCATGAGATAGGCTTTTCGCACATGATCTCGTGAAGTGAATGAATTTACTTTCAATTTATGAATTTTATGGTTGAGATGGTACTTTATTACAGAATAAAGTTTTGTTACTTCCCTTTATTATCTTGGTAAGGGTTTAGAATTTGCTATCTTGCCCATTCTTATTGATGTATCGATTCCTTTCCGCTTCTTCATTCCTTTGTTTTTTCCTTGCACAAAATACCATAAGTTAGTATAGTCTATTTGTAAGTGAAGAGATTTTGTCAAAATGCAATGTTATTCTTTTATATTCTTCCTTTTTTATTATGATGATGATGTCTTTAATCATAAGGTCATGATACTCCATTATTGAAGTCATGGCCTAGGGTTGAATTTTCCTTTTTGCCATTCCATTAATATAATGGTAGAGGGCTTCATTCCTCTTCTTGACATCTTCTGTAAAAAAAGGTTCAAGAGTTAGAGATCTTATTTCATGATCAAATAATTTTCTAAAGTGCATTCATTTTAAGTTTTGAGCATGTTCTTCCCTTTTATAAGGCCGATGAATGTATTGCTGACATTTTAGACCTTCTCATCACCATATTCCATACCCTATAGTAGTCTAACTGTTGTGGAGAGATATTCTAGATGAGACTATAGAGATGGATACTGAGTTTGAGGAGCCTAAACATCCTATCCAGCCTTTTGAGGTCACCAAGATGATGCTTTCGCAAATATCACTATTGGTGATATTCCTTTACTGGATGGGCCCATAATTAATTGGGCTCCTATGATCTAGAGTCCCATTGAGCATCAGGTTCACCTAAATAGTGTCACATTTTTTCCTTCAGATGCTTCACATATGAACATTCTGACTACCTTTCTATGCTTTTACAACACTAATCTTGAATGTTAGTAGCAAAGTGTTTGCATAATCTTGCCTAGGCTTAAAGACTTTATTATGCAAATCAAGTATTTCACAATAAATGTATGCAAGTGTATGCATGTTATGTATGACATGCATGATCCTAATAGGTCTTCTATTTGGAACAAAGTTATGTTCGCAGCTTAGAGTGTGAGAATGATGTGCCTTATCAACAGCTTATTGGTTTAAGCACTGGATGCTTCGTTGTTGGTACTTCTGATGTTAGAGCTTCTGATACAACTCATCAGACTAATGACTAGGCTAATGAGTGGGGTCAATGGCTTTACACTGGAGCTCATGATTGATTGATGCACTATTGAACTTTTCTTTTTGTTACTGCTTTTGTTATATGATAACTGACGTATTTATATGCTCGTAGTTTACTCCTTTTTTCCCTGAGATCTTTTTCACTAACTTTGAATTTCTAGTGTTGTATTTACTTTTTTGGCCCCAAGCTGCCCCAGAGTTATATTTTTCCCCCAACTTCATTTTGAATTCATTCTAACAGTCTTTTTCTTCATGTGTGCAAGAGACTCTGTTTTGTCACTACTGTTGTTGACCCTTTATCTTACTAACCCTATTAGTTACAATCTCATGTATTGAAGATGTAGAGAAGTGGGTGAACTAATTGAAGCGAGTTCTTGATGATGAAATCAATTGGACTTGCACTTCAAAGAATTCTTGAGCAGAATATGAGGCTTAATGCTGATGCAATAATTGATGATAGGTACAAGGTATGGGTTGCAACACAAGTTACTAAGCCATCTGAATTCTCAAGGTATAAGGAGATGCTATGCTTACAAGGAAAATTACAAAAGGGGTGGCAAAAAAGAAAACATAACTAAAATTGTGATCTTATAGCTCTGATTTAGCTTTCATTATATATTGTCTTTCCATTTAGATACTTTTGCAGTATGATAAAGACAAATATTAAATATTTGAAAAAAAATTTAAAATCCAATCATTCATTAGGGCAAAAATGATAATATTTGTTACATCATATGATACAACTCCTATTATTAGCTAATCATGTTTTTTTTTCTTTTTAATTTTTACCTTACTATTATTTTTTCTTTTTTTTTTCTCTTTTTTCTTCATTCTTTTTATTTTTTTCCTAAAATTTTCTATCTTCAGAAGTTACATCATATGATATATGTATATTCTTTGAATTTGCATTTGTGCCCATGCTGAATGAATCTAATTCAATTGAATTTATGTCAAACATGCAAATGTAATCAATACCATAATGCACAATACCATCAGCATGTACATTACATAAGTAAGCATGATCTGAATTTATATCATCGATTACTAAAACAAAATAAAACTAAAATTTTATTCAAATAAGATAATAAGAAATTTTATTTCCTATTCTAGATGCTAGGGATGTTGAGTCTTATAATGGTTATACTTGAGGCGGCTAACATAACAACTATTCTTGAATCTTTTTGCCAACTGTCTTAATGACTTCATCTTCCAATACCTCAAATGTGTATTTTTTCTTTCTTGTCTAGAAGCTTTTTACCATCAAACTCATCACCCCATCTTGTAGGCATAATCAAATCTAAGGGTATATCAAAAAAGGTGGTATAGTTTAAAACACATTATAGTCGAACTTGCCTGAAGGCTGACCCAATAAGCCTTATGCTCTTTCCACATCTTTTGGGACATTAGAAGATTTCTCATTAGTGTTAAGGTATAGGTCCTCAAAGGAGCTTAACACTTCTTCCTTATTAACTCCTGAGTTGATTATCATGGTAGTTGGGGGTGGTGCATTTCGGTAGTTTGGGAAAGGATTATTTATGGTGCTTGGGTTTTCAGGGTCTATGGTTTTGGATTTTATGTTTAAGGCAGATGTAGTTATCTATGGAGTGTTAGAGGTTTTGATGAAATTTGTAGTGCTTATTTGGGTTATAGTCTGGGATGTTTGGGTTTGGTGGGTTTGGATTAGGTAAAGGTTGAAGTAAGCCCTTTTGCATTAAGTGCTCTAGGACTTTTGATAAAGGTTGGTTAAAATTGGAGAACATCCTTAGTCATTGAACAACATGTACTCCTACAACCCGACTAATATTTTCGTGTTGTGTGTCTTCGATTGGGTAGTTTCTTGCTCTGATGCTTCTAGAAATCTTCTTTTTCTCATTTTCGATCTCCTCAGCTTACAACCCATCATCATAAAGGTCTACAAATGTCTTGGGGTTCATCATCTGTAACTTCTCAACCAGGTTGGGTGACACATTTTAAACTATCATCCTAACCTGATCTTTTTCGGCCAATATATTCTTTATTAGCCCTGCTTTATTCATGAATTTGGTAAGGAAATCAAAGAAAGATTCATTGGGTTTCTGCTTTATCAGTTCTAGATCTCTAATGGACACTTCTAATCTAGTGTTATAATCATATTGTTTTAAAAAATCAGTACATAATTCTTTTCAATTAGCCTTGACAGACTTTTCCAACCCATGATACCAGTTTATAGCCATTCCCTCTAAAGATAGTACAAATAACCTAAGGATCACTGCTAATGGGGCCTTAGTAGTGCTCATAGTCATCATGTACTGACTAAGATGAATTCTAGGATCTCCAGTTCCATCAAACTTTTGCAGCTAAGGCATTTTGAACTTCTCAGTAGCATATTACCCTTTGTTAGTAGCATATCATCAAAGTCAAATGAATATCCATGCCTTGTCCTTTAAGCAGCTCTTCCATCTTGGAAATTTTCTAGGTTAGCACTTACATTTGCTTGGACTCATGGTCTCGTACCAGTTCAAGTGATTCTTTCTTTGCCTTTTCTATTATGTAGTTCTCAACATCCTCAAACTTCACATCAACAGCAGGTGGATTTCTAGCAATTGGTTGCCTCCCAACATTATTGGTAGCAGGTGGAGCATCTACAACAAGTGGGATAGCTATAGCAGCAGGTGGTTGATCAATTACAGGTGGTGGTATGACAGCAACAGCAGGTTGCATCAATCTAGATAAGGCCTATCTTAGTTCATCTTACATCATAGCTCTCATGTCATCCATTAAAGCTCCCTTGATTTCTTATAAAGTCTAGTTCCCTCCTTGTTATTGTTCCATGTCTATAGGTTCGGGTGTGGTTAGTTTAGTTTCCAAGTAAAGTGGTTTGATAGGGCTTCTTTCCAGCCTATCCAGTCTGTTCAGGATTGGATAGGACTCTAACTCATTCTTCTTAGTCTGCCACCTTGTCATCCCCAAATACAAGAAGACCCCAATGTATTTATGATGGTTGTAAAATAAGGTGTTAGTATGATGAATGAGATGCATGTATACGTAATGCAAGTGCTATGCAACAAGTAGCAAGTAACAAGTATCAATCAGGTGTACAATATACATCCTTCCAACCTTATTCCTCCTACACACATGTTCAATGGCGAGTCTTTTATCCTAAGATTTTTTGTCTTGGTCTTAATATTAACAGGGGATATCAAGGACCGACGCGCATGCCAAATCTCTTTTAAAGTAGTACAACATGAAAATAACATTTCTAGGTATAAAGGTTTAACCCAATCTTCATTACCCTAAAGGGCTTCAAAAGTATGGGCCTAGGCTTTTATAGATAGAAATACCTCATGGTAATAAGCATAGAAACAATATTTCTAAGTGTAAAGGTCTAGCCCAATCTTTATTGGCCCAAGTGGGCTTCAAAAGTATGGGCCTAGGCTTTTTTAGATAGAAATACCTCATGTAAAAAAAAATCATACAAGCAATTTTTGGTAGATCCTAGGGGAAGTAACTAAGCCATTATATGTGGTTAGGGTCCAGTAAAAAGTCAAGGTTCCCATAGCAATATGCCCTCCTTTAGGACTTGAGTTACAGGCTAAAGTCAGAGGAGCTTGACATCCTTTGCAAACTTAAGAGAAGACTACCCCCGTTTTAGGACTTGGGTTATAGATTCTGGTCAGATGAGCCTGGTAATCTCTCTTAAATTGAGTTAAGGCTAAGAGTGATAGTTAGCCAATTTACAACTCCATGAAGCTAGTAGAATCATGGAATCATAAACCAAAGCCATAAGTTAATAGGGATATGTAGAATGAATGCAAGAATAAAATAATAATTAATAAAATAATTATAAAGAACACAAGTAGAATCAGTATCTCTTATCCATAATGGAGTCACCACTGTAAACGGCGGGGTTTAGCATGCACCTAAGATTATAGTAACCGTGACACTGTTTAGGCTCAGGGCCCTAAGGAACAGACTACTATATCACAAAGATATAGCATAGAGATGAGGAATCATCACCCAAGGTAGTAACTGAGACAAATCGAAAGGTGGTATCAATTCTTTAAAAGAAAGCTAGCATTTCAACCTAGAGATTATGGAAATGGAATACTAACTTCTCTTAGTCTCGTGTTCATTTAGAATTACTTTATGAATTACTATCTTATTCTCTAATTACATGCAATTTTATTTAAACCCTAATTAAACATCCATTTAACCTAAAGGCAACAAGTCATAAAATTAGATGTAAAAAATGCATGCAAAAGGTAGCGTCCCTATGTCTAAACTAGATTAATTTTATTTATTAAAATTAGCTAATTCTACATATTCATTTACAAATGAATTGGACTAAAGATGGGCCTACATTTTAAGATAATTAATGAGTCTAAATCTACTTGTTTTAATTCTAAAAAGTGGGCCTAAATCTATTAATTTTAAGAAACAAAATAGAAATTAATTAGTGGGCTTAATTATACTTAATTTTAAATTAAGTGATGTGATCCTAAATTTATTTATTTTAAAAGAAATGAAATTAATGGGCTGAGCTAAGTCTAAATTAATTTTAGTTAACCTAAAAAATGGGCCTAAGTCTAAATTAATCTAATTGGGCCTAAATTGATTTTAAAATTAATTAAACCAAAAAATCCAATTAAAAGCCTATTTATTAAATGGGTTAGAACCTAACGTAAGCTTGAGGCCTAAAGAGAATAAAAATATGCAAACAAGTCCAAACAACAAATTAAAGAAAATAATGAATAAAAAAAAATACATTCAGTGATTTCTAACCTAATTTTAATTACATGCAACCTAAATTAATCTAAAGCCACCATTGATTTTATTAGGGTTTTATCAAATGAACCTAATTTACTAATTAATTTTAATAGTGTAGAAAATTAAAGAGTTTCACTATTCCCACTATCGGGGCTATTACAAAATCTACCCAAAAATAAAATTAAAATTACAACCCTTAAGAAAATAAATTAAACAAATTCAAAACCTAAAAAATAAATTAGATAGAACAAAAAAGTATAAAAAATACATAAGAATTAAATTGGGATCCTAATTCTTGGTTTTCATTCATGGATTCTCCATGGGTTTTTCTTGGTTTAATAATGTGTTCATCATCATAGAAACATGAAATACAGAGAATAAAAAAAGATTAGAATGAATGAACAAAGCAAAAAAAATAATGAAAATTAAACAAAAAACACAGAAATAATAAAATAATATAAAGGAAAGAATTAATAATAAAAAGAAGAAAGGAGTAGAAGAAGGATGCTATACAAACGCTATTTGAATGCCTTTTAGAATGAGATTTCACCGTGTTGAGAAAATTAACTTTGTGTTTTCTTGATTTCTAGACCTTGAAAGAATGTATTTTTTTAAAAGGATTTTTTCTCGTTTTCTTCTTTTCTCTTCTCTTTTTTGTCTATGTATTTTTTCAATCAACTCTTTTTTGTAGTAGCTATTAGGGTCTTTACACAGTCTCCCCTCTTTTTTCTTTCCAAACTTTTCTTTTTATATCCCATTCTAACCCTAGCTAGTTAACCACTTATGTGATCATAAGAGAGGTAGCTCTGATCCTCCTCTCAAAACAAATAGGATAAGAATTTTAATTTCAAAAATTATATACGTAAAAAACATGTATTGGACAGATAAATATCAAAATTTATTTATTTATTAAAAATAAATTAAAATTTGGACCAATTATAATTAAAAAATCAAGAAAATAATTTTTTTTCTTGACATTTTTACGCCTCAGCATTACAGAATGTCGACTGGCATTGTGTAATGCCGATTGGCATTATATAATGCCGATTGACATTATGTAATGCCAATTAACATTACTTTCAAATAAACCTTGCAAACTTCAATTTTTTACAATTAAACCCAAAAAATTATTGCAATTTGGTCCTTGAAATTGTGAAACTTAACACTAGAGGTCAATTTTTGACTAAATTTTCATCATAGAGGCTTTCATCGCACGTGTGCACAATTTTATCCCAAAATTGGGTGCTTACACTCATCCTTCAAAGAGCTAGTAGAGCAATTTTAAACCCAATTTATCACTAATTTTCCTCCTACTAATATCATAAATGATCTCCAAATGTGTAAAAAAAAAGCCATAGAATCATTAAAAAGCTACTTGGACAGGTTCAATAAAATTGCCATTCAGATTGAGAACTTGAGTGATAAAGTGGCCATAGAGGCAACGAAGAATAGGACTCGATTAAGGAAGCTCAAAGATAAGATTATGACTAAAGAACTTAGCACTTTCTTAGAAGTAATGTTCACAACAATTAAGTTGATAAAACTAGATGAAGATAGAAGAGTATGCCAAGATAATGATAAGGCACCCTTAAAAAAAGATGAAAGATCATAACCAAGAAGACACCGAGCTCAATGCTTAACTTCAAAAACCTAGTTAAAGGGATCAGAAGGGAAATAGAGAGATAGACACCTCTAAATGATTCAAGGTCAGAAGTCCTCATGGATAAGATAGAATAAGGTAGGCATACCTCTAGCCAGAAGGTTGTCTCCAATCAAGTGAGGAATCCAAGATATGAGGTTTTATTGTTAATATCACTAGGATTATGGACATGACACTAGTGGATTCTAGGAATCGAAAAAAGCTATAGAACAACTGATACAAAATGGGAGGCTCTTAAGATTCACAAATATTGTTAGAAAGAACTGTGAGCTAGAAGATTATAATGGAGATATGCCAAACTAAAATAAAGCTCAGAATGAAATGGTTAATGTCATCAACATAATAGTCAGAGGAGAAACATCAGTAGAAAGGAAGTTAAAGAGAACTTGAAACAAGGAGAATTACAACCTTAGTCTAAAAAAGACAATTATTTTAGCCTAGAAGATGGAAAGCATATCCAATACCCATATAATGATACTCTAATGGTAAGTGCTTTCATCAATTATTATCTAGTAAAAAGATTATTGATTGATTATGGAAGTGTTGTTAATGCACTCTTTTAGAATGCTTATAAGGCAATGGAAGGTTCTATCATTGATTTGAAGCTCATCTAGAATACTATCAAGTTTATGTGGAGGAACCATGCAGCCAATGGGACTGGTGGAGCTAGCGGTGGAATTTGGCAACTGAGATACCGATGATATAAAAGTTGTCAAAGCTTTATTTAATATGGTAGACCTTCCTTTCAAATACAATAGCATCATAGGCCAACCAATCCTCTATAAAATTGATGTACCTATGAGCATCAGGCGATTGACCACGAAAATTCCTCTAGAAGATCAGGTAATAACAATATATGGAGATCAGACTATGGCCAAATAGTGTTATCAATTGACTGTTAAACCTCAGATGGCAGTAGTCCCTCTATTATCCTTAGAGATAAAGAAATAAGGTGCTAACCCAAAACCAGTGATCAACTTTAGGCTTTACAGATAGCTTAAGGAAAGGTAGCTAGGGTTAGTAATGAACTTAATAACATAGTCAAAAGAGGGATAAATGAAGTTCTCAGTTAATATTCAAACATCTTTGCCTGCAAAGCATTCAAGATTGTTGGAGTGTTTCCTTATATTGCATTATATAGTCTGAACATTATTATAGGAGCAAAGCTAATAGTTCAGAAGAAGAGGAAGTTCACATATGAAAGGCAGAAAGTGATTGTTAAGGAAACAATAAAGCTGTTGGATGATGGATAGGGAAGTCACACATCTGGATTGGGTAGCTAATATGGTGCAGGTCAAAAAATTAAATAGGAAATACAAAATGTGTATTGATTACACTGACCTCAACAAAACATGCCCCTAATGGGAACTATTCTTTACCTATAATTGATCAGTTAGTAGACTCAACTATTTGTTATAACCTATATAGCTTTATTGATGCTACTCAAGGGTACCACCAGATTCTAATGAAGAAGGAGGATCAATAGAAAATGTCATTCATTACCCATGAAGGCGTTTACTGTTATAAGGTTATCCCTTTTGGCTTAAAAAATGTCAGAGCAACTTGATCTGCATATTAGACCAATACCATATCAAGTTAAATCTAGATAGATGTGTATTTGGAGTAAAAGTTGGAAAGTTCTTGGGTTTTATAATTTTGCATAAAGGAATTAAAGCAAATTCAAAGAAGATGGAGGCCATCCTCAAAGTGAAAGCTCTAACATCATTGAATGAACTCTAGAAACTGAATGGCAAAATAACAACATTAGGAAACTTTATCTCTTGTTTAACCAAAAAGTGTCTACCACTATTTCAAGCCTTGAAAAATTTGAGGAAGTTTGAATAGAATGAGGAATGTCAAGTTGCATTTAAAGATATCAAAAAGTTTTTATCATCACCACTATTCTTCAACAGGCCAATTCCTGAAGAGGTCTTGGATCTATATCTTTCAATTAGTTAAGAATCAATTGCATCAATATTGGTAGATAGGAAGGAAGCTAGTAGAATTCGATATATTACAATAGCAAAATGCTCAAGGGCTTAAAAGTCTGATATCCTAAATTCGATAAACTAGCTATGGCTATCATACACACGTTTTAAAAACTTTGGCACTATTTTTAAACCCACCCAATCATCATAAGATCTAGCTTTCCATTTACAAAAATCTTATAAAGACCTAAAACTTTAGGACAATTATTTCAATGGTCGGTATAGCTTAGAGAATTTGACATTAGCTATGAATCTCGGCAACAGATTAAAGCCTAATTTTGGTAGATTTTATACAAGAGATAACAATGAAAGAGTTAGTCCCTTCTTTATATTTAGAATAAAAGCTATACATAGATGGTGCTTCAAGAGTACATGGATCTAGAGTGGGAATCATCCTCAGAGGGCCGAGTAAAGTTACAATAAAATATAAAGTGTAAATCAAATACAACATGACCATCAATGTAGCCAAGTATGAAGCATTAATCACATGGTTGAAATTGGCTATGGAAGTTAGAATCGAACATCTTAAGATATATTCTGATTCATAACTAGTTGTTAACCAAGTTAGAGGAATGTACCAGATTAAGGAACCCAACATAATTAAATATGTAGAAAAGGCTAAATAGCTCCTAAAAGAAGCTTGAACAAGAAGGGGATAATGAGAAATTATACAAATCCATAGAAGTGAAAATTCATATGCAGATTTATTAGCTAAGCTAGTAGTAGAAGGTAATCAAACATTCAAAGAGCTCAAGTTAACTAAAGAATTGATTAAGCCCATCACTGTAGAAGCAAAAATCATATATATCCAGGATGTAGCAAAATGGATAAAGCCAATCATTTAATATCCAGAGTATGGTATTCTTCCATAAACTAAACTCAAGGCTCAGAAGGTAATAATAAAGGCTACACATTACTCCATGAAAAGCAAAAAACTTTATAAAAGATTAATATCACACCCATGGTCTAAGTGAGTATCATTAGAAGAAACAATTACATACTTAGAGAAATTCATAAAGGAATATGTGGAGCACACGAGTCTCACAACTCATTAGTTAGAAAGGTACTATTGTAAGGTTATTATTAGCCTACTATGTCTAGAGATGCTCAAAAGTCATCCAAAATGCCATAAGTGCCAGTAGTTTGCTCGTCTTAATCACAAGCCTTCTAATACTCAACATCCAATTAGGAGTCCATGGCCTTTTGCAATCTCAGGATGGATATCTTAGGTCTATTTCTAGTCTCAACCTCTCAAAAGAAGTTCTTAATCATAGCCACAGACCACTTCATTAAGTGGGTAGAGGTTGAAGTTGTCTCAACTATCATAGAAGATTGGATTCAACACTTTTTTTAGAAGGAAGTCATTTGTAGGTTTGGCATACCACATACCTTGATAACAGATAATAGGAAGAAATTTGACAATAAGAAATTTAGAAGGTTTTATTGAGATCTCAACATAAAGCTCATATTTACTTCAATAGCTCATCCACAAATGAATGGCCAAATAGAGGTCACCAACAGGGTCATCTTATAATGATTGAAAAATAGGTTAGATGAGAAGAAGAGAAACTAGGTTAATGAACTCAACAATGTTATATGGGCATATAGAATAACACCTAGAACTTCTACAAGAGAAATGCCTTTCATATTAATGTATGGAATGGATATTATAATCCTGGTAGAGATTGGATCATCAAGCCACTGAGTAACCAAGGATCTAGACTAGTAGATTAACAGTATAAATGCTTGAATATGCCTAGATCTCTTTGAAGAGAGAAGGGAAAAGGCAACTATTGTAGTAAAAGCTTAAAGGCAGAAGATCAAAGAGTATCACAACATGCATGTCCAGCCAAAGAAATTTAAAGTTAGAGATTGGATACTTAGAAGAGCTGACATTGGCAAAAGTAGCTCCAGAAAGCTCTGACCTAACTGGGAAGGTCCTTATTAAGTCATCGAGAAAACTACTAAGGGGGTATACAGAATCAAAGATGAACAAGGGAAAGAGTTACCTCGATACTGGAATTTAAATAGTCTCATAAAATACTATCAAAAAGAAAATGTACTCAAAACAAAGGTGATTTTTTATAAAATAAAGTACTTTCATTACTATTCATGTTGATTTACAAAAAATAAAAAAGAGATTAAATGATTATAAATTAGCCTCAGACTCAAGAGGCACAACCTTGTCTAAAAGGAGAAGATTTTCATTCTTAGTAACTTGAACTTCAGGTGGAGGAGTAGCTTTAAAAGTAGAAAGAGTAGCTTCAGTAGTAACCTTTGGATCTTTAAATTGCTCAGAAGTGGACTTCTTAGTGGCCTTATCTTCAGCAGCTAGCTTAGCTAGATCATTGGAAGTTATTTTCTCAAGCTTGGTAAAATCTAAATCAGGATGTTGAGCAAAAAGAATCCTCCAGCACTCTGACTATAGGCTTTCAAGAAGCCTTTCATTAGCATCTAATAGTTCTTTTAATTATCTACTCAAGATTTATTTTCTTCAGCCAACTCCTTCTCCAAAGTCCTAAGCTTAGAATTTTGCTACGTAATCCTTAATGCAAATTGAGTTTGAGAATGCTTAAGTTCATGAACTTTCTTTTGACTCACCTTAGCCATGGAGTGAGCTTCAATATATATATATATATTTTATAAAGCTTGAGTGCCTCTATTGCCTTTTTCACCTTCTCCTCATTTTTAAGGCCAATTGACTCCAGAGTGGTCTCCTTCAGACTATTCTCACTTTTAAGAAAGTAGTGGTTGTCCTTTGCTAGCAATAACCCTTGAGCTAGTTATAAATGAAAAATTATAAAAAAAACTAAGTCATCAAGGAAGAAAATCAACAAAAAAAATTAGGAGATTTCATTGAAAGTATGAAAAATTAGGGCATTGTTCAGTTCATCCTTATCAAACCACTACATCCACCTGATGATATCTACAAGGAAACATAAAGACTCAATATTAAGGATGCTCAGAGGGCTCATCTTTGACATGATCCATTTTCTCATGTATGAAAATATGGGTATTCTAGGCCTTTTGAAGTATAGACCAGTCCACTCGATAAGCTCTTCCTCTTCTAAATCATTATCTTTAGAAAAATTTTTAGAAAACTCAAGAGCTTTATTCTAAGTATGATCCACTAGAAGATTTTTTACATCCTTAGCTCGAGGATCAGTTTGAATCTTTAGAGTCTCCTCTTATTGAGTTGGATGTATAATCTTCTACACCTCTAGCTCATCATTTGAAAGGAGTCCATCTGCAAACGTGAAATAATCATCCATCTACAAATAAAAGAAAAAGGAAAGTCAAAAAATACCTTTAAAAGATCAACATTTATCGACAACATCATTAGTCACATCTCCAGGATAGACTCTTTAGAGATATTGCTAAGACCTGCTTTCAACTAAACTCTGAATATGAAGTCTACGCACCAAATCCATATCCTATTTAGATAACTTTGGAAGGCACTTCACTTTATGACACTCGTCAACCTATAAATGTCAAACATTAATGCAAATCGATGGGTGTTCGATGTACACCTCTAAGACTTTTGCAAATTCGGAAGCTTGATAAATATACTTTGATAAGAAGTAGAAGACAAGCAAAAGGTCAGCTCCCCTTTCTTCTTATTTAAACTATACATAAACCGAAACATATCTAGATTCAAATCCCTACCTTCCCTATGTATAAGCTGTATATACCCAGTCAAAATTCTATAGCTATCAGGGTGAAGTTGCTCGGGAGTTATATTAAACCTATTTAGATTGACTTTCGCAAATAGGTCTAAAGGAAACCTCAATCCCCCTTCCAACTGGTTAGTGTAAACAACCATCTTGTCCATATCTAAAAGGGTTTATGAGCCCTAAAACCTTACCCACTGTGTGTAAAACAAACTCCTAGGGAAGGCTATACCACCTCTTATACCACTCAAGCATACTCTCATATACTTTTAATTCAAACAAGTCAAACTTAACTTGCTCTCATAGAGCCATGAAGTCTAAAGAATATAGAGGAGAGACAAAAGAAGAAGGTTGTCACCTGGAAAAGAAGGTAGTTCCTTTAGAAAATGGTAGAAGCAACCAGGCAGACGAAGATAATTCAATAACAGAAAAATAGATACATAATTACAAAAAGAAAGCAAAGATGCAAAAATGGGAAGATGAGATTGGATTTTAAAAGGGAAAAAAGGTTCTGGAATACCATCAAATGCCCCTACGAGAATTAAGGACATTTATACTATTCTAAGGGGTATTTCAGGAAAGAGAAAAAGCTCATTATTTGAGCGGTTATGATTGCAGCAGCCAAAATATCTTATCTTTTGACACACAAATAGACATAATAGTTTTGAAATATGAAATGAGGCATATCAAAAGGAGTGTAATTAAAAGCTGACGCTTCCGCAATACTTAGGTTATTTCATAACACCAAGCATCAAAACTTTAGTGACTGAAGTCGGTCCCCTAATGTCATTTCAAAACATTGACAGGTTAAGACTTGGGTCGTTTTATAACACCGAGCATCAAAACTTTAGTGACTAAAGTTGGTCCCCTCAAGTTGTTTCATAACACTGACTGGTTAAGACTCAGGTCGTTTCATAACACCGACCATCAAAACTCCAGTGACTAAAGCTTGTCCCCTCAGGTCATTTCATAACACTAACGGGTTTTAATTCATGTTGTTTCATAACATTGAGCATCATTCTAAGAACGTTTGACGTCTCTCTATTACCGAGCATCTAAGTCCAACTGGCACCTCAAGGCTTTCATATTGCTAAGATATTATGATTCTAAGACTTGGCATACCGAGCATCTCAATGATCTATTACTGAGGATGGCCACCTTAGGTCATCCTTCATCAATAAGCACAACTTCAACACCCAGTTATTATCTCAACAACACAGTTAACTATTGAGTTACTCATCATCGTTCAAAATAATTCTTAAAAATCCAAAACTCTCAAACATAAATATCCTAACAGACTTTAAAAAGGACTCTTGATGCCCCATATACATATTCCTATTCCTATTATAATAAGGGTTATTATCCTAAAAAAGAATTACTTGCGGAAGAAAAATGCTCAACCTAAATAGGAAGAGTCCTTACTTTAGAAGATATATGAATGGGAAGATACTCCTTAAAAAGGGCACAAGTCATAAGCAGATAAGGTTTCTTATTTCTCTCAAGTTTGAACATTATTATTTCTATAAATTCTTCTCATATCTTTCATTCTTATTCATTTTATTTTCTTTATTTATTATTCTCTTTATCTTTGTAAATAACTTTATTTTTTTTGACTTAAATATTGGAGGGTATGTAGAAATCTTTTCTATCTCTCATTTTATGCTTCGCTGATTGCTTGCTCGTAGGACATAGAAGTTCAAAAAATAAGATATCAATCATAAAAATAAATCCAAAAATTTAATAGTTTGATAACCAGATTTAATTATTATATTAAACATGCAAGTCCATGCATAGTATTATACATGTTACGTACATGAAATCAAACAGAGAACATACATAAAAATAAAAAAATTTTATCATCCAATTGTATTATGAATGTCCTTACTTCCTGCAGGCTGTGCAAATTTGACGATCTTTAATACCACTTATAGAAATAATAATAGTAATAATAATAATAATAATAATAATAAGACATAATAATAATTAGCACATGAAATATTTGGAACAAACGGGTAAATATTAAATAAAAAATATCTGTCACTCAAATATTTAATATGACAGTATAATAGTTCTGCAACAACACTGACTACTACTCGCCCGCTACAACAATTTTTTTCACGCACTTAAGTTTCCAAAGAACCCACACTCACAAGGACACACAACTCCAAACTGCACCTCACGTCCCATGCTTTCATCTTGTATTCATCTGCATGTGGAGGGGAAAGTGGAGGACATGCTCTAGTCAATAAACTAATTTTTTCTTATCTTTTTCAATGATAAATAAAGATATCTCAAAAAATCTGTATATTTTTATATAATTGAAATCAATTTTTCTCATAATAAGATCTTATTAACGATATCTATCTACATTGTGTGAAAATTTCAATTATTAGGCATTTTTTAGTTTTAAATATATTTTTATTTTTGAAACTTTAAAAAATATTTCAGAAATGTTTCTTTCATTTAAAAATATAATTTTTAAAATTTTTTAAATAAAAAGAAAAAAAATTAAAAAACCTATACTTTTTTAAAATAAAAAAATTTATTATTAAACTATTGAAAAGCAGTATTGTTTATTTCTATTAATAAAATTTTATACTTTTAATATTTATACAATTTTTTTTTAATGATTTTGTATGCTACTTTGGTTTCTACTACTATAACCTGAATTTGTACTCACCCAAATATACCTGTTAGCAAAAATAACAACTACCTGTCTACCTGTCTTGATTTAGATAGAGAAATTAGAAAATATAAGACACAAAGTTCAAAAATGGTAACTAGAAATTTATTTAATTTTTTATTTATTTCAATTCTCTTAAGTAATTTATTTTATTTTCAAAAGAATTCTGAATGAAACTTATTTTTAAAAGAATTCTTAATAATGAAGTGTATTTAGTTTAAATGAATATTTTATAAAATAAATTTATTTTAAAATTCTAAAAATGTGGTATAGTGATAAGTAATTTTATAAAATTAAAAGTTATAATTGGAAATAAATTCATAAAATTTTTTTATTTATGTAAATAGTTTTTAAATAAATTTATAAATAAATTCTATAAAATTTTGTAAAATTTATTTATATCAAATAATAGGTAAAATAGCATTAACACATATCATTTAAACACTAAAATATCGTACCTCAGGGTCCTCAGCATTTTTTTTTTCACTCAATTCGGACGTTGGGGATGTGCTTCACTCTCCAATGCTGGTCATTTCCTTGTCTGATACTACTGATCAAATCCGTAGAAACAAATCCAAGACGAAGAAGTTGAAGCTTCGCAAGATGTTCAGTGCCAAATGGAACATTCTGCAACAGCTCACAGCTCCATATAAAAAACTCTTCAAGATTAGGCATTGCACCCTTCTCCACTTCCACCACTCTCAGGCCATCCAATTCCCAAATCCACAAAGTCTTCAGCTTCTGAAATCCTCCACTTTTGAAGTAAAGCTTCTCTCCAGCAAAAGCAGCTTCAAGTATAAGATGCTCTAAACTTGGCAAAGCTTGAATAGGCTCCAACACATCGTCAATTAATTGGCTACGTGAAAGTTCCAATTTGCTCAAGTTTTCAAGAAAAGAAAACCATTTTGGTATCTTCTCTAAACGTCCGTGTACGTATATTCGTTGAAGGAATTGAGGAGGTGAAGTTACGTGCTGCAAATCAATGCTTTCTTCCATTGTTACCGACTCGATCCAGAGACTACGAAGTTTGTTAAGCATCTCAATTGTTGAGCACAATTTCTCCCCATGTTCGAATCTTAAGTCCCCAATTCCTAACCTCCTCAACTGATTGAGTCTTCCAATTTCTTCAAGTGTATCATGCGCACTATCTTCCTCAACCTTTATGAAACAGAGCTTTTGAAGAGAATGTAAGCATCCTAATTTTGGTATGGTTCTCAGACCAGAATCATTATATGTTTTTTTAGATGAATGACTATGCACATAGGATATAAGATATCTCAAGAGGTTAAGGGTTAAAATTGTTGCTGGCAATTGGGTTACTTTTGTATGTTTGAGATCTAATGTCTCCAAGTTTTGAAGCTTCCATATTGAAGTTGGCAGAACTCTTACATTGGTACGTCTCAAACTTAGATACTTCAAGTGACATAGCTTGAGCACTTCTTTTGGGAATACCATCAAGTTTGTATCTCTCAAATCCAACACTGTGAGCAGCCTGAGATGATTTCCAAATGATTTGCTGAATTGAAAGTTGTGTACATCAAACACAAGCAAAGATCGAAGCTTTGATTTGTTGTAATTGTCTACTCCAAGTTTAGAGCTTCTCATCAATTCATTATGAACTGACCACCTTCGAGCTCTCTTTTCATGCCGCATCCTTTCTTGTTCTCCGGAAATGATCATCACAAAGCTTTCATCCTTGGCCTTAGCAAGAACAACTTCTCTCAATATATCATGAATCCGAAATTTTCGAATTCGGCTGGTTTTATCCCTCCAAGCTACTTGAATCAAGCTTCTATTAAGAAGCTCATAAAGGTAGCCTTCCGCTACTTCTTCTAATGTCATCCGCTCCTGTTCTTGCACGAATCCTTCAGCAATCCATAATCGGATCAATGTCATGCTTTTAATTTCATAATCTTCTGGGAATATGCATACATACAGCATACATGCTTTCAAATAGAAAGGCAAATCATAGTAACTCAGTAACAATATGTTTTCTACAGTATCAAGCTTGCCGCCATCCAATTCTGCAGGAATGCTACGTTTCACCAGTTCCCACTCCACTTCGGTTCTGCCCCTTGTAGCCAACAGACCACAAATCGCAACAATTGCAAGAGGTAGTCCTTTACACATTTCAAGTATTTCTCCAGCAATTGTTACCAAGTGTGGAGGGCACTCCTCATCCCAAAATAATTTCTTACGAAAAAGAGCCCATGACTCCTGAGAAGACAAGGGCTTCAATTTATAGATTACATCTCTTGAATGCCTGCAAGAAGCTTTTGCTACTTCAATTTTACGGGTTGTAAGCATGACTCGGCTGCCGAAATTGTTCCAGGGAAAAGCATGGCTTATAGAGTTCCATGCCTCTGTCTGCCATATATCATCCAGAACAAGGAGAAATCTGCTTTCTCTGATGAATTCTTTGATCTTCTCTTTTAGAGCATCACTAGCCATTGTTTCTAGTCCCTCAGATGCCTGTTGTCCTCTTTGTTCGTAGAGTTTTTTGAATAACTCCTTAAGAAGTAACTGGGGATTGAATGACTGTGAAACATTGATCCAAGCATACTCGTCGAACCCGTTCTTGACATTGTCATAGACTTTCTTTACGAGTGTGGTTTTCCCCAATCCTCCCATCCCCACCACAGAAATGACTTTCAATGCGGGTTCATCATCGTTGATAAGCTCCATCAGTTGCTGCTTCGGATTTTCGATACCAACCAAATCAGCTTCATCATGTAGTATTGCATTTTTTCGATGCTCTTGCCACAAGGTGCTTGTGGTAGAAGTAGCACTACCAATTACGCCTTGCTCTTGGGGTGCCAATTTGTACCTCTCGCGCCCGGCGGCAACATTTGTAACTCTGGTTTTGATGTTCTGTATTTCAGTAGCAATTTGATGGCGATACATTGCATTGTTCTTGATGCACTGGATGATTTTATAGATGAAACAGCATGGTTCTATGCCCCTGCGATCATGAGCAAGGCGAAGAGTGAATTCGTCAATAACATCTTCAACGTCGAAAGCAACATCCCTCACTTGCTTAATCCAGACTCTTGCCTGCTCATCTGTTTCTTCCTTAGACTCAGCTACCCTCAAGAAGGCCTTCATATGCTCTAGTTCACCTTTCACATACTCAACATCTGTCCGAACTCCTCCTAATAATTTTATCTCTTGGTCGAGAAAGAGTCCGATCTTGTTAAGCAAAAAGGCTGTCACACTCTCTGCCATTAATAATCTCTCGCAATATTTTTTAGATTGAGAAAGAAAAATTCGGTAGCTAAATGCTAATAAACGATAGAATAGCAACAGATCTGGCCGTTGCAATTTTGCGAGTTTCTCATAGGTGGGTCCGGTTTAATTCAAAGATGGACATAGAACAATGGATTGTGATTTGGAAGAACATGAACTGAAAAATATTATGATGGTTTGATAGTCATTCACAGGAAACCAGAGATACCTATGATTTCACCGAACTACAAACTCTTTGAAAAATGTTATATTTACTTTAAATTATACAGAAATAATTGCAAAATTAAGTGGAAAAATAATGAAATAATAATTCATTAGTTGCTATCAATTAGAGATACCTATGATCTCACCGAACTATAAACTCTGTGTACTTAAAAATTAATTAAGGTTCTCATTTTCTTTGATGATGGAATTTCAAATATATGGAATTTCTTTGATCTCATCATGAAATTAAGGGTAGGTAACATGTGAAACCACCCAAAAAAAATGTTTTTAGAGGGTAGGTAATGAGGGAGTAAGTAAGAAAAGTGAGGCGAAAATGAAATGTGAAAACAAATATATATATTTTTAAGTTTTTTCAAAGGTATGAAATGGCAAAGTAATGGAGAAATGGAGACAATTACTAAAAAAACCTATTTTTGCAAGACGCCAAATGTGTACAACTTAAACAGTGAATAGATATTTGTTTCCTTTATAGTAATTCAGAACAGCACTCTTATTGGCGTACTCTTATTGGAGTATTTTTCTGATTTATCATTCAAAATTAAAATTCCTGTCTAACTCAGGATTTGTAGCAGGTGACTTCCCCCCTTTATCTTTTGACCAATTTACAATTGGAGAAAAGAAATGGAACTCGAATTTAGATCCTTAAATATCATTAAGAGTAATTTAACTAGGGATAATCACGATTTACTAAACCACCGGTTTCAATTCAGAACCAATGGTAAGTGAAATTGAAAAGGAACCGACCCATATTTCTGTTCAAGGTTGGTTTTGACTTAGTTTATGTTCCAATTTAGTTTATTGATTTAACCGATTCAATAAGTTGATTTTTTCTTGAAAATTTTCAATTTTGAGCTGGAACTACTAGTTCGGAATTGAAATTGACAGTTCATGGTTCAGAGAGTGGAATCAGTCCCTCCTCCAGTTCTAGACCAGTTCGAACCAATTCCAATTTTAACTAGGCCAATTTAAAGTCGGTTTTGGGACCTAAGCCGGCCCATGGCCACCCTTACATTCAAACATCTATCAATACATCATTGAATCTTCTAAATCTTTTTCTTATGTAATGCTCAATTTGGGGTTCAACTCTATTACAAGATCAAGAGGTTTGTAGTCAAGCATCCCATATTTTTTAAGAAGATTTCTTGCATATTTCTCTTGACATAAGAATAATACTTCCTTTGTGCACTCCACTTATAATCCAAGAAAGTCATTTAGCTCCCCAAGTTCTCTCATCTGAAACTGGACTGATAAATTTTTCTTGGTCTAGCAGATCTCATTAATATCATCTCTAATGATGATGAGATTATCAACATGAACAAAAATTATTGCTAGCTTCCCTTCTCGAGCTTTAACAAATAAACTCGAATCAGCTAATGAAACTCCATAGCCACTATAGATTAGAAACTTAGCAATCTTGCCATACTAAGCTCTAGGAGCTTGCTTCAATCCGTATAACATTTTCTTCAATTTTTAAATATAGTTAAGATTAACCTTGTTTACAAATCCTTCAAATTTCTCCATGTATACTTCTAGATCCAATTCTCCATTTAGAAAAGCATTTTGACCATTCATCTACCACAAGTTCCAAGATTGGCTTGCTGTAAGTGCTAGCAAAACATAAATAGTAGCAATCTTGGCCACTGGACTAAATGTCTCATCATAGTCTAGTTCATATTGCTGTGAGAATCCTTATGCTAGCAGACGAGCTTTATATCTCTCAATTGAGCTATCTGGATGGGTCTTGATCTTGTACACCTACTTGCACGAAATGGGCTTCACATCTTTGGGTTTTAGCACCAAGTCCCATGTTTGATTTTCAGCAAGAGCTTTAATCTTCTCTTCCATGGATTTTCTCCATTCAACTTTTTGTGATGCCTCCTTAAAGGATGTTGGTTCTTTTTCTTCTTCCACCACTGCAATATTGGTATATTTTGGATTTTTCTTTTTTACCCTAGTTGATCTTCTCAACTGTATTGGTGATGTTGCAAGTAGTCCTTCTAGAATCTTCACTATTCATTGATCTTCATTATTTATTCTTTGATACACACCAGTCTGCCATGGCTTTTCTTGAGGTTGAGATTGCGTAATAAGCTTTGGACTTTGTTGAGTTTCTATTAACTACTCTTTACACTTTTCGTGCAATGTTTTACTTCATTAGAGTGAGGAAGTACAACATACTCTGGTGTCCACTATGATGTCTCATTAAATACAACATTTCATGAGATATAGCATTTGCTTGTTGTAGGATCACAACATCTCCATCCTTTTCAGTTCTCATCATAGCCCACAAAAATACACTTGATTGCCTTTTTATCAAACTTGATATGTAGATGATCAGGTACAAATATATAGTAAACATATCCAAAAACTTTAAATTGGCTCATTATGGATTTCATATTCTAGAGCTTCTCAAATGGAGACATAAATCCCATTTCGGTTGAGGATGTTTGTTGATTATGTGAGCTGTTATTCTCATGCACTCTGCCCAAAATATCTCAGGAATATTTTTGGCATATAACATGCTTCTGTATAATTCTACAAGATGCTTGTTCTTTCTTTCTACAATACTATTTTGTTGTGGCGTGTTTGGACAAGTTAATTACCGCCTTATCTTGCATTGGACAAGATAACTTAAGAACTTATCAGAGATGTATTCTCCTTCATTATCACTATGAAGGCACTCGATTTTTCTCCGAACTTCACTTTCAACCATCAGCTTAAATTCTTAGAATTTTGCTAGAGTTTCATATTTTCTTTCATGAAATAGACCTAGACATACCTCGAATAATCATAAATAAAAGTCACCATGTAGTGCATATCATAAATTGATGACAGCTTAAGTTTCCCAAACACATCTTAGTATATTAACTCTAATGGCTATTTGGCTCTAAATGATGACTCCTCATATAGAAGTTAGTGCGCCTTTCTATACTGACATCCAGTACAAACCACATTAGTACAACCATTAAGCTTAGGTAGCCCTCTTAATGAGGACTTGCTTATCATCACCTTAACTTATAATAGTTGATATTCCCAACTGTGCATGCCATAAGTCAATTGTATCACATCCTTTTATCTTCTCCACATAAGCATCTTCTGCTACTAAGAAGTACATAGAATCCACCTTCTGTACCTCCAGTGTTGGTGATTTTACTATTTCAACTTGCTAACAAACCTTGACATCTTAGGGAAAAACACAATAAAGTCACCATAATGAATCAAATCTCAAATTAACAAAAGACTCTTCTTCATTCTTGATACTCTGTACACATCCTCCAACTGTACTTATTGTTAATTCGAATAGGAAGTGATCACTGCATTGTCAATGTGAGTGATTGGTAGTTATGAGTTATTTGCAGTTACCAAGACTTGGTTTGCCTTTATACATGTAGGCGACGGGGTTAGATGCCCACCCAAGTGTTGGTGACCACAACACTATGTGAGTTCAGGACTCCACTAGGAAATAAAAAGTGGGCTTGGGGCCCAAAATGGAGATGGAGACGCCACTCGGATAAAAGCCAGGATACATTGTACAACAACTAGATTCCACGGAGGGTTCCTAGAAGTCGTCATCAGAGATCGGGGTTCAGAAATTAGGTATGGACTTTTGGAATGCCCACCCAACCTTACAGTTGGTTTCCATTGTGTTTTGTGTTTTATTACATTTAATTATTTAATTATTTCTTTATTTACATGCAAATTACAAATTTCCCAAAATAATTTCTAAATTTTACAATTAAGTTCAAGTGTGCACATTAATCCAATTTCATACTTATAGCCTAACATTCAATCACAAATAAAACAAATAATAATAATTTACAATATTCATTCCAAATAATGGAGAAAAGGATTAGGGATTACAATCCATCATACAATTAAAAATAAAAAATAATAAATCATTCAAAAATAATAATAAATAAATAAAAATAAACTAATTGCAGGATAAAAATCTAAATATTAATAGGATAAATATTTTATGGCTAAAAATCATTCAGACGATTCTTGCAATAGACAAAATATTATTCTCCCACAAATATATAAATTCTACAAAGGAAAACCATAAAATTAATTCATAAACCAAATAAAAATAATAAAGACAATAAATATGTAAATATTTAATTAAGCAAAATAATAAAATGATTGTACAAATAAGACTGAAATACAGAAATATAGAAAACACATAAAAACACAAATTATATAAGGACAAATATATCCAAAATTAATATAGATCTAATAATTAAATAATCATATTAATACAATAAAGTAAATTAAAATAATAAACATACACACTTAAATTTTAAAAGAATTAGATTTTAGTATATTTCAAAATAAATAAAAATTATATATATATATATAATATATATAATAATAATAATAATAATAATAATCATGAAAAAAATATAAAAAATAAATTTAAAAATTATGTAAATTTATAACAGTGTAAAAAATAAACCATACCAATCGGACCAAACCGAACCATATCGGTTTGGTTTCCTCATGATTGTTACTATTCACACGGGCTGATTCAACAAACAGCAGATTTGCCACATGTCAAGCAATGATTGGGCAAAAATAATACAAAATTTCCAACAGTAACTTAATAGTAACTTCAACTACATAGAATTTTAATTATTAGATTAAATAAATGAAAATAAAATACGACGGGGCAAGTTCCTTTCATCTTTCTGTTCAAAATGACTAAAACATAAAATAATTTGGAGTTACATAACAACTTTTGATGAATAGTAAAAATAGTAATAAGTTACTATTCATCTTCTTCCCGAACTTCAAAACATAAACTTATAATTATATTTGCAGATCAAAACATAAATAGAATAAATAACATAAACATAAGTATAATTATACTTAAAGAATAAATATAAACATAAACATAAACTTGAAACATAAACTTATAGAATACCAAAATAAGAACAAAAATTATACTTACTGTTTTAAAATAGAGTGCCCTAAAAAATATTTTAAAATGAAAGTGAGTCTCACTAGTGCGAAACTTTTCTCCTCTTCTCTCTGTTCTGTTTTCCTTTGCACTCTCAATTTGTTTTCTTTTCCCTTTCCTTTCTCTCACTCCTATTTTTTTTCATCCTATCCCTATTTTTTCTCTCCAGGTCGCTATATTTCCTCCCAATCCATTTCCTCTCTCCAATCTATACCCCTTTTTCTTTATTTTACCACTTCAAAATATCTCACATGCAACTATCATTACTGCCAGACTATCTCTATTGCACCGTTTTCTTGACAATGACCTTTTTCTTAATATATATATTGGGTTTGGGCTTGGGCTTAGGCTTGGGCTCTCTAATGGATTTGGGTTTTCTATTAGGTTTGGGCTTGGGCTTTTAGCCCATTAAGGGAAAAAAGCTAGACTTTATACTATTGAGCTCATTTTGCTTAGATTTTCATCATTGGACTTTGTTTTAGGCCAAACAAACCGAGTGTCCACAGTTCATTCCCTATCATAGGCCAATTGAACTAGGTGTCTACAGTTTGCCCCTTGATTTTTCAAAAAACTAATGCAATGACAATTTTTTGAAAACTCACATGCACAACAAAAGAAAATAAAGGATAAGAACAATGTACCTGGCCTCTGAGGTTCACTTAAGAGGTGAATTCTTTAACTTGAAACGTGACCTTGTTCCTCGGGTTTTCCTAGCCTGATTAGCCACTCATTATAAATTTGTCATGAATCTTGAGCATGACCCAATCTTTACTCAATAGGGACAGAGAGAAACATAGCCATGATCCTTGGGTTAAGCTAACTTGATAAGCTACTTATTATAAATTTGGCGTGATTCTCAAGCATGGCCCAATCTTCACTCAATAAAGGACAAATGAAAACGTGACCATGATCCTTGGGTTTGCCTGGCTCGATTAGCCACTCATTATGAATTTATCATGAATCTCGAGTATGACCAAATCTTTACTCAATGGAAGACAAATGAAAACTTGACCATGATCTTCGGGTTTTCCTAGCTCGATCAGTCACTCATTATAAATTTGTCATGAATCTCTAGCATGGCCCAATCTTCACTCAGTAGAGGATAAATGAAAATGTAACCATGTTCCTCAAGCATGGCCTGATCAATTACTTATTATAGTTTTGTTGTGAGTCTCAAACATGGTCCAATCTTCACTTAGTAGAAGACAAATGAAAACGTGACTGTGATCCTCAAGTTTTCTTGGCCTGATTAGCTACTCATTATAAATTTTTCATGAATCTTGAGCATCGCCTAATCTTCACTCAATATAGGAAAATGCAATTCGAGGATTCAAACCCGACTAGACACCTCCGAGATGCACACTTTGGGGATTCAAACTCGACCAGATGCTATTTATTTTATGCACTTCGGGGATTCAAATCCGACCAGACACTTCTTTTTTCATGCACTTTAGGGATTCAAACCCAACCATACACTATTTATTTTGCATACTTCGGGGATTCATTTTGTGTACTTCGGGGATTCAAACCTGACTAGGGATTCAAACCTGATCAGACGCTTCTTCTTTCATGCACTTTGGGGATTCCAAACTAACCAGACACTTTTTTTTTCATGCACTTCAAGGATTTAAACCCAACCAAATGCTTCTTCTTTTGTGCACTTTGAGGATTCAAACCCGACTAGACGCTTCTTTCTTATGCGCACTTCGAGGATTCAAACTTGACTAGAGACTTCTTTCTTGCATGCACTTTGAAAATTCAAACCCGACCAGATGCTTCTTTCTTGTTGATGCTTTGATTAGAAATCTTTAACTTCTTCTATGTCAATTTCAGGGCATGCCCAAGAAGTGTAATGGTAAAATTTTTTTTTTTTCAATTGCCTTTGTGCTTTCACTTTCAAATTCTATTTTTTCTCTCTTTTCTTTCAAACTACCTTGATAAAAAGGTTAGTAATAAAAACTCATAAATTATGCATGTACCTCAATATTAGGGAAGATATATGTATTGATTGATCGAGGCCCAGTAGGACCACCTGATGCATGTGACACAATAGTGGAAGGTAACATAATTTCTTACTTCTATGTGTACACATGCTTTTATGATTTCTTACCTCTTAATGACGTGTTACCTCTTCATTAGGGCATCATTTTTGTGCTAAAAGACAATATTAAAACATCTTTATATTGTCTCAACGCCTCGATTCTATAGGTTTCCCCTTGTAGCCCTAATTTCTTCTATAAAAACCATATATAACATTTTGCCTCCCTCACCCCAAAACTCTATATTTTCATCTTTAGCACATTTAATCCTCAGAAAAATGATAGAAAGCAACTTGAAGCAACTACAACCAATCCTGAAAAGCTTGGATGGTGGATTATAGGCTAGATTGGAGCCATTTCATTTATCTGTCTTTCGATCTATGCATGCTAGGAAGATCAATTTCTCTTTTCTTCATGTTCTTGCATAATTTTAGGACTCTCATAAACACATCTTTAGATTCAACACAGTAGAATTATGTCCTTTTGCCTGAAGAATTCAAAGCTATCTTGGGCTCTCAAATAGATTCTGCTCATCAGATCATAATTCCTTCAGTTGAAACCCCAGATTTGTAGTTCATTCAATATCAAATGCCTAGATTATTCAACATCTCTCCTCAGTCTTCTCTTCACCATGTCTTTGGTAATGAAGTTCTGATAAGATTTTTTCTTAAAACTATTGTGGTTGTAGATAGGAACGAGGTTTACTGGCCTCAGATGATTGCCCTCTGCCTATATGCTCAATTTCTGCTTATTTCACCTTCTGGGAACTGTGACTTGAAGATTCTTCATATTCTGGACCAAGTGAAAGCAAGGTTTAATCTTTTCCCTCTTATTCTGGTAAAGACCATCATTAGGCTTGATAATTTCACTGAAGCTAGGCGATTCTCAAGGAGTCCCCTATTGCTGGAGGTTACTTTTCTTCTCATTTTTATTATTTTATGCTTTTTTGTCATTTTTATCCATTCATCATTCTATAGGCATGGTTTCATGAGAAGTTGAGGTTTCTTGAACCTCTTAGGGACATCGCACATTATTGGGCCAAACACTGTCATACCAGAAGACTTTACCCTATTCCAGAGGACCTTTGGAGCTGGCTATCCATATTTTCTAACACTTTAATTCAGTGGATGTGCCTATGGTGGAGGTTATAACATGTAACCCTTCGGTCCTATACTTACTACGTTCCCCTAGTCGATCTTCAATCGGCCACTTTTTATAATCTCGCTAGGCTTTGCAGATAGTATGGACAAAAATAATGGATTACAGAGCTTATGCATGAATTTGAGGGAGGACCACTCTCTTAAAATTTTCTTGATAATCTTATACCTACTTAGTCATGTAGATTCATTTTAAGATTCATTGACTACAATGGAGATCAGTCTACTAATGACCAGTACAAGGCATGGATTCAGTTATAATAGACAGAGAAGGATGAATTTACAAGAAATAAAAGAACAAGAGTTTTGCAGGCATCAAGTGCCCAAGGTATTTAGAAGAGAAGTAAACAAAACTAGTTTATAAAATTTAGTCTTCCATATGTTTTTTGGGAGGTGGAATTTCCTTTCTAATTAAATAGTGTGTAATAAGCATTTAATGCAATGTTCAGCAATAATAAAGACAATCCACTTCATTTAATTTAAGCATAAAATGATTATACATTTTGCTTCTTACATATCTCCTGTTGTTAATTGGCCTGCCCTTTCAAGTTTCCTAACTAACTATTTTTTCCTTTTTCTCTCCTTTTATATGCCTTTTACTTTTGCCTGAATCGCCCTTTCAAGTTTTCAATCCAGCAGGACTTTTTAATTTTTCATTTTTTTTCTATCTCTAACTTTTGCCTAAGTAGCCTCTTTTGAGGTTTTCTCCTTAAAGAGACTTCACAGAAAGTATTTCTTGAGCTTATCTAGGTTCATGGGCTCTTTGAATTCATTTCCTTTTAAATCAGACAGAATAGCAGCGCCCTTGCAAAATAGTTTTTTCACTTATATAGACCTTCCCAATTTGGCTGAATTTCCCCCAAAGGTTAGACATGATTGACTTAGTGAGCTTCAAGACCAAGTCACCCACTTTGATTTTTCCTGGCTTAATCTTCTTGTTATAAGCTCGGTGTAGACACCCAATTTTGGGATGATGTGTTATGGATGCAGCAAAGGACTCCAGTGATGAAGATGTCTTCGATACTTAATCTTTAAAATTCTAAGGGCTTAAATGCATCTTTTAAAGGAAGGATTTAATGTTTTCAAGGACTAAATTGCAAGGTTTTTTAGGACCTAATTGTAAAATTTAAATTCTTTTAGGGGCCTTTTTGTAATTAAATATTAAAAAAATGTCGAAATTCTATAATTCCGACCGGAATTATATAATTCCGATTGGAATTATACTAATTTCGATCGAGATTGTATAATTCCGATCAGAATTACACAATCCCCGTCAGAATTGAATTCTTTTGTCTCTGTTTCCTATTTTTTAATTCAGTTTTAGTTACTTTAAAATTCCTAATTAATTTAGTCCTAACTGGTTTAAAATTTCTAAATATAATTTTAAGTATTAATCTTATACTTTAGGAATTAGAATCACATTAGGATTGGGGCTAGACTTCCTAGTTCCATTATATAAAGAGAAGGGAGGAAAAAGGCCGTGGAAAAGAAAAAAAGAAAAAGAAGAGAAAGAGAAGAAAAGGGAGGAAGAAGGAAACATGATTTTCTTTTGAATTTTTTCACAAAAATTCCTTTTAATAATAATTAATTCAAGATTTGTAGAGAATTTTTTGAAGGGCAAGATTCGAAGATTTATCAAGAATGGTGAACTACCAATCTGAGGAGTACCTTAAATCATTCATAATCATATCACCTTCTTCTATTATTTATTTATTTATTTATTTTATATTATTATTTTTATCATTATTCTTTCAAGTTATTATCATAATTTATTCATTAATCATTATTTTATCTTATTTTTGTGGTGATTATAGAGGAAAACGCATGGTGATCATGTGGGGAATGAATTCATGAGAAGTCCATGGAATACTATGAATAAAGCCTTGTAGAGATTTAGTTTCTAGGGTTTTATTTTTGTTTTTATTGTCTTTATCTTTATTTTATTCTTTATTTTTATTTTATTAATTATTTTATGAATTAATGTAATAGCCCCAATAGTGGGAGTAATAAAATTACATGTATGGTTGTTTGTTTATTTTTTATTTAATTGGTTAGTAAAATTAGGTTATAATTAGGTAATTATTTAAAATCAATGGAAGAATTATATTAATTTAGGTTGCATGTTAATAAAAATTAGGGTTTTATTAAGGATTAATTTAAATTATTTGTTTGATCTTATTTAATTGTTTCTTTTATGTTTTTATTTGTTTTTGGGCTTATTTATTATTTTTATGCTTTTTGGGCCTTAAGCCCACTTTAGGTCTTGATTTATTTATTTAAATTTAGGTAATTCTTTTAGCTTATCTCATTGAATAATTAATTAGGTTTAATTAATTAAAATATATTTTTAGGTCCATAATTAATTAGATTTTAGGTTAGAAATATCCTTAGGCCCATTTAGTTAATTAGACATAGGCTCACCTAATTTCATTTAATTAATTTAGACTTAGCTCATTTAATTTAAGCCCCTTTTATTCATAATTTGTAGATTTAAGATCACCTTAGAATTAAAATATGTAGAATTAGGCCCGCTAATTTAAATATTCCATAATTTATAGATTTAAGCTCATATTTAGAATTAAAATTAGTAGACTTAGGTTCATTTAATTAAAATCAAAAGGAATTAGGTCATTAGGTTCACTTATAATTTAAAACATGTAGATTTAACTCATTTATTTAAAATCCATGTAGATTAGACTAACTTAGGGATTATGTGATTCATGGAATGCATTATTTACTTGTATATTTCATGACTAGTTTGTCTTGGAGTTGATTGTTTTTTGGGTTTATATGAAATTGCATGTAAATAGAGAATAAGATAATAATTCATAAAGTAATTCTAAATGAACACAAGACTGAAAGAAGTTGGTATTCCGTATCCAGAATCTCCTGATTGTGGTGCTAGCTTTCTTTTAGGGAATCGAGTACCACCTTTTTTATTTATCCCAGTTATTACCCTGGGTGGTGACTCCTCATCTCCACACCATGTCTTTGTGATAGTGGTTAGTGTGTTCTCTAGAGCCTTGAGCTCAAACAGTGTCGCGGTTGCTAAAATCTTGGACGTGCGCTGAACCCCGACGCCTATAGTGGCGACTCCACTAGGGATAAGAGATACTGATTCTACTTATGTTCTTTAGAATTATTTTATTAATTATTATTTTATTCTTGCATTCATTCTGCATGTCCCTACTAAATCGATGACATTGGTTTATGATTCCATGATTCCACTAGCTTCATGGGGTTGTAGATTGGCTAACCATCACTCTTAGCCTTAACTCGGTCCAAGAGAGATTACCGTGGTCATCTGACCAGAGCCTGTAACACAAGTCTTAAGGGGGGGTAGTCTTCTCTCGAGTTTGCAAAGGATGTTGGGCCCCTCTGACCTTGGCCTGTAACTCAAAGTCCATAATGGAGAGCATCTTGCTAAGGGAACCTTGACCTTTTTACCAAACCCTAACCACATATAATGGCTTAGTTATTTCCCCTAGGATCTACCTGAATTGCTTATGAATGTTGCCATGAGGTATTCCTATTTGTAAAGGCCCAAGCCCATACTTTAGAAGCCTATTTAGGTTAATAAAGATTGGGCTAATCTTTTACACCTAGAAATGTTATTTTTGTGCTTCTATTGCTTTGAGAGATTTGGCATGCACGTCGGTCCCTAATATCCCCTATTGATATTAAGACCAAGATAAAAAATCCTAGGAAAAGCGACTCGCCATCGAATACGTGAGCAAGAGAAATAAGGTTGGAAGGATGTATATATACTTAACTTGTTACTTGCTACTTGTTGCATAGCACCTGCGTCATGAATACATGCATCTCATGCATCATACTAATAATTTTTCATGTAGCCATCATAGATTCATCCGGGTCTTCCTGTGTTTGGAGTCCAAAAGATGGCAAACTGGTGAGAACTGATTCAAGTCTCCAATCGATCACAAAAGAGATCCTTAGCAGGCTGGAGAAGAGCCCTATTAATCCACTCTACTTAGAAGCTACACAACAAACCGAAAGAATGGAATAACAATAGAGAGGAAACTGGACCCTGGAATATGTCAAAGGAACACTGATGGATGATATGAGAGCAATGATGCAAGACGAGTTACGACAAGCTCTAGTAGGACTGATGCCACCACCTCCTGCTGCTGCGCCACCTGCGGCCAACCCACCTGCTATAGGTCCACTACCTGACAATGTTGGAGAAATGAAACTCAAGGATGTTGAGAGTTACATGGTTGAAAAAGAAAAAAAGGAATCACTTGAGCAAGTTTAAGAGCTGGAATCCAGACAGATGAAGGCATTAACTCAGAAGATGTCTAAGATGGAGGAGTTGATGAGGGGGACAAGGCCTAGGATACCCTTTTGACTTTGATGATGTGATGTAATTTGAGGAAGACAAGCTACCTGACAAATTCAAAATGCCACAACTACAGAAGTTTGATGGTACTAGGGACCTGAGGATTCATCTCAGTCAATACACAACTACTATAAGTACCACTAAGGCTCCTGTAGCCGTGGTTACTAAGCTGTTTGTACTATCCTTAGAGGGTATGGCCGTTAACTGGTATCATGAGTTAGAGAAGTCTATCTGAATAGATTGGAGGGAGTTGTGTACTGCTTTTCTAAAGAAATATGACTATAATACTAGGCTTGAGGTGTCTATAAGAGATCTGGAACTAACCAAGAAGAAGCCCAATGAATCATTTTTAGATTTTTTGACTAGGTTCATGAATAAGGCAGGAATGATGAAGAATAAATTGGTAGAGAAGGATCAGGTTAGGATGATAGTTTGAAATGTGTCACCTATCATAGTGTAGATATTGCAAATGATGAACCCTAAGATGTTCATGGACCTTTATGATGATGGGTTATAGGCTGAAGAGATTAAAAATAAGAAAAAGAAGGCTACTGGGAAGATCAGAGCAAGAAGCTGCCCAACTGGGGGGCATACAGCAAGGAAGCACTAGCCAGGTTGTAGGAGACCATGCTATTCAACAACCAAGGAGGTTCTCAAATTTTAACCAACCTTTATCAAAAGTCCTAGAGTGCCTAGTAGAAAAGGGCTTAACTTTTACCTACTCTAAACCTACCAAATCCAAATGTCCCAGGCTATAACTTGAATAAACACTGTAAATTCCATAAAAACCTCCAACTCTCCACAGATAACTGCATCCACCTCAAACATGAAATCCAAAACCTTATAGACTCTGGAAAAATCACAGATCTTGAAAACCCAAGCACTAGAAGTAATCCTTTCCCAAACTACTGAAACATACCATCTCCAACAACTATGATGATCAACTCAGGAGTAAGCGAGAAAGAAGTGCTAAACTCCTTTGAGGAACTAGACTTTAAAACCAATGAGAAATCTCCTAATGCCCCTAAAGATGTGGAGCGAGTTGAAGATTTGCTAGGTCAGCCCTCAGGCAAGTTTGACTACAAGGTGTTTTACACTAAACCACCTTTTTTTAACATACCCTTCAAGTCAATTATACGTACAGGATGGGGTGAGGACTTTGATGATGAGAAGATGCAAGACAACAAAACACATAAAGTGGAAGTATGGAAGGATGGAAAGAAAGCAAAACCACTAAATGAGAGTTTCATCAAAGAAGGATATGGAAAGTATTACCTCAGTGCAAAGGAGCCTGTCAATATGCCTGGTGTGAATGGGAGTAGGATCTACAAGGAATGGATTGTTGAGAACCTGGTGCAGGACAACAAGGATGAGGAAATGCAAGAATAACTATTATGTCAACCACCTGAAGGACAACCACTATAAGACTTAGCATCCGTAGCATCTAAAATAGGAAATAAATTTTCTTATTGTCTTCTTTAAAAAAAATTTACTTTCCTTATGACTTGTGATCGATGATATAAATTCTGATTATGCTCACTTATGTAATATGCATCCTGATGGTACTATGCATTATGATATTGATCGCATCTGCATGTTTGACAAAAATTTAATCTAATTAGATTCATTCAGTATGGGCACAAATGTAAGCTTAAAGAATAGTCTTATATCATATGACATAACTTTTAAAGAGAGAAAAATCTGAGGAAAAATAAGAAGAATGATAAAAAAAAGAAGAAAAATAAAGAGAGAGAAAAAGAAAAAGAACAGTAAAGTGAAAAATTAGAGAGAAAAATTTAGGATTAATTGATTATAAGAGTTATGTCATGTGATGTAATGAATGTTCTCATTTTTACCCTAATGAATGAGTAAAATTGAATTGGAGATTTTTGTTCAAATATTGCATATTCGTCTTTATCATACTGCATAAGTAAGACAATACATGATGAAAGCTAAAATCAGAGCTATGAGATCACTATTTTAGTTATGTTTTCTTTTTGCCACCTTTTTATAATTTTCCTTGTAAGCGTAGCATTCCCTTATACCTTGAGAATTCGGGCGGCTCAGTAACTTACTTTGCAACCTATACATTGTAACTGTCATCAATCATCACATCAACATCAAGCTTTATATTTTGCTCAAGAGTTCTTTAAAGTGCAAGTCCAGTTGATTTCATCTTTAAGAACTCGCTTCGGTCAATTTTCCCATTCCTTTACATCTCCAATGCATGAGATTGCAACTAATAGGCTTAATAAGTCAAAGGATCAACAACAGCAATGAGCGAATTGGGTCTCTTGCACATAAAAATGAAAAAGGACTGCTAGAATAGTATAAATGAATCTAGAATGGAACTAGGGGCAAAATACAACTCAAGGGGCAAATTATGTCTGCATTTAAAGAGCGAAGATGGATGTTGAAGTGTAAGAGCTAATACCTTAATCATTATATAGCAAAAAGAGTAACAACAAGAAAATTTCAACAGTGCATCAGTCAATCACAAGCTCTATTGTAAAGCCATGGACCCTACTTGTTAGCCTAGTAATCAGTTTAATGAATTGTATCAGAAGCTTCAACATCATAAGTACCAACAGCGAATCATTCAATGCTCAAATTGATAGGCTATTGATGAGTGGCTCTATTCCAAATAGGAGACCTATTAGGATTATGCATATCATATATAGCATGCATACACTTGCATACATATTTTGTGAAACACTTGTTTTGTATAATAAAAGCCTTTGAGCCTAGACAAGATCGTGCAAATACTCTGCTACTAACATTTGAAATTAATGTTGGAAGAATAGGAAAGTAGTCAGAGTATCCATATGTGAAACATTTGAAAGAATGAAAATAAGAGGAGTGACACTACCAAGAAGCATTATCCTAGAAACTTCAAGAGGCTAGATAGGATGCTCAAGCTCCTCAGATTTAATATGCTAGTGATACATGTGCTCGACCCTAAAAAGGGAAAATGCACTCAAAACTTGAGACGAATGCACTTTAAAAACTTCTTTGATTATAAAATAAAAACCTCTAACTCCTAAATCTTTTCTTTTATAGGAAAAGTTGGGAAGAGAAATGAAGCCTTCTACCATAGCATCAATGGGATAAAGCCACAACTTCGATGGTGGAGCATCATAACCCTATGATCGGAGACATCATCACCACAATGAAATAGAAGAATGCAAAAGAATAACATTGCATTTTGATAATTTTTTTACTAGCAAATAGGCCATACTAACTTATGGTATTTTGTGCAAGGAAAAGAAAAAAGAACGAAGAAGGGAAAAGGAACTGATACATCAATAATAATGGGCGAGATAGCAAATGCCAATCACTCATCAAAACCTCACCCTGTATGACAAAACACCCTAATAAATACCAAAGGGAAGTAGTACAACTCTATCTCCTTTGATTCTGTAATAAAGAACCATCTCAATTATAAAATTCACAAATTGAAAGTAAATTCATCCACTTCATGAGATAATGTGCAGAAAGCCTATCTCATGACTTTTGATCATAGTGACTTTCTTTTATTAGCCTCGCAGAATTCAAATGTCTTGTTGAAAGTTCTATGCTAAGAATTTCTAAATTCTAGTCAATTTAATGTTTGCTTTGCACCCAAACGAGGGGAAGAACATATAAAGGCAAAATCTGTGGACTTTTGGTATAAATTGATTGAATCTTAGGGTATTATTTCAGTCTTGTGAATGATAAATATGCATGTAATCTACTCTAATGCTCAGAAATGAGTATGAGTACAAAATCCTTTGACGGTATCCACATTGAGTAATGCAAGAAAGGCGGGGGAATACTAAGAGGAGAATAGAAAAAAAAAACAAGCATAATTTACTCCAATGCTTAGAAATGAGTAAGAGTATCAACATAAAACCTTTGGCGGTATCCATGTTGAGTAATACAAGAAAGGCAGGGGAATACTAAAAGAGGACCATGCTAAAAATTGCTTTATTTACTCCAATGCTCTATATGAGTATGAGTATCCAAAGGACCTTTCCAACGGTATCCACGCTGAGTAATATGAGAAAGGTGGGGAATACTTGGATAAGGAAGAAAAGTACAAAAATAATTCAAAGACTATTTTGATACTTAGAATTTGATCCATTTATGCTCAAATACCATAAGTTTTTTCTAGTAGATTCTTTCTGAATTTAGGTGAGGAAGTAAGCTTTTCACTTGATAAAAAATATGCTCTCAGTATAAAATGGTTAACGATGCCTCTGCCCTTTGCGAATGGTAAATAAATGGTAGTCATGAGGATCAAAATTAAGGAGATTGGTTAACTACATGTTATCTCGTGCAAAGTGATATTTTTCTTATAAATTTTCAAAATAATAATGTACTTTTGTACATTCATCTTGTTAAAACTAACTTCAAAAATTCTGTAGGAATTTCAAATCCAGAAGGGGGTATACTCAACTTGGAAAGTCAATCAACACAGCAAAATTCAAAGTCAGTCAATAAAAGTACTAATTAGTCAGCATAAAAAATCCAAAGCGTTAGACTCAAACAACTAAAAATAAAAATCAACGAACAGTTATGGACTGTAGCATCATCAAAAGTGAGCAATGAAAGGGTTGCAGCTAATCGCGACCAATTATGGATTGTAGCATCATCAGTGAGCAATGAAAGGGTTGCAGCTAATCGTGAGCAATTATGGATTGCATCATCATCAATGAGCAATAAAAGGGTTGCAGCTAATCGCGAGCAGTTTTGGACTACAGCATCATCAGTGAGCAACAAAAGGGTTACAACTAATCGCAAGCAATTTTGGATTGTAGCATCATCAGTGAGCAATGAAAGGGTTGCAGCTAATCGCAGGCAGTTTTGGACTGCAGCATCATCAGTGAGCAATGAAAGGGTTGTAGCTAATCGCGTGAGCAATTATGGACTGTAGCATTGAAAGTGAGCAATGGAAGGGTTGCAGCTAATAGTGAGCAATTATGGATTGCAGCATAATCGCATAATCAATCGACATCATACGACCGAGGGTGATGCCTTTTTTCAAATCAGACTATATGACCGAGTGTAGTCGGCATTGTACGACCAAGTGCAATGTATCTTCAATCGATTATACAACCGTTCGTGTGATGCCTTTTTTCAAATCAAACTATATGACCAAGTGTAGTTGGAATTTTACGATAAAGTGCAATGTATCTTCAATCGATTATACAACCAAGTGTAATCAGCATCACACGACCGAGTGTGATGCCTTTTTTCAAAACAGACTATACGACCAAGTGTAGTCAGCATTGTACGATCGAGTGCAATGTATCTTCAATCGATTATACGACTGAGTATAATTAGCATCATACAACCAAGTGTAATGTTCCTTTTCAAAACAGACTATACGACCGAGTGTAGTCGGCATTGTACGACCGAGTGCAATGTATCCTTAATCGATTATACAACTGAGTATAATCGGCATCATACGACCGAGTATGATGTAATTTTTCAATTCAATGCTATACGTCCGAGTATAGTTAAACATTGTACAATCGAGTACAATGTATTTTATTCACCTAAGGTTATACGACCGAGTATAATCAATATCATACAACTGAGTATGATATGTCATTTGAAACGTTGTACGTTTGAGTATAGCAAATTCATAAGTATAAGCTTCAAGGAGTAGGTAAGTGTCCTAACTTTCAATTTAGAAATTAGGTGCTATTTTACTTTGCTGCAATTTGTCAAGCAAACAACGACAAAGGGAGGCAAATGTAAACACCCAATTTCGGGATAATGTGTTATAAATGCAGCAAAGGACTCTAATGATGAAGATGTCTTCAATACTTAATCTTTAAAATTCTAAAGGCTTAAATGCAGCTTTTAAAGGAAGGATTTAATGTTTTCAAGGACTAAATTGCAAGGTTTTTTAGGACCTAATTGAAAATTTTAAATTCTTCTAGGGGCCTTTTTGTAATTAAATGTTTAAAAAATGTCAAAATTTCATAATTCCGACCGGAATTATGTAATTTCAGTTGCAATTATGTAATTTCGGTTGGAATTACATACCAGAATTACATAATTTCGATCGGAATTACACCAATTCTGATCGGGATTGTATAATTTCATTCAGAATTACACAATTCCGGTAGAAATTGAATTCTTCCGTCTCTATTTCCTATTTTTAATTCAGTTTTAATTGCTTTAAAATTCCTAATTAATTCATTCCTAACTAGTTTAAAATTTCTAAATATAATTTTAAGTATTAATCTTATACTTTAGGAATTAGAATCACATTAGGATTGGAGGTAGGCTTCCTAGTTCCACTATATAAAGAGAAGGGAGGAAAAAGGCCGTGGAAAAGAAAAAAAAAAGAAAAAGAGAAAGAGAAGAAAAGGGAGGAAGAAGGAAACATGATTTTCTTTTGAATTTTTTAACAAAAATTCTTTTTATTAACAATTAATTCAAGATTCGTAGAGAATTTTTTGAAGGGCAAGATTCGAAGATTTATCAAGAATGGTGAACTACCAATATGAGGAGTACCCTAAATCATTCATAATCATATCATCTTCATCTATTATTTATTTATTTATTTGTTTGTTTGTTTGTTTATTTTATATTATTTTTGTTATTATTATTCTTTCAAGTTATTATCATAATTTATTAATTAATCATTATTTTATCTTATTTTTATGGTGATTATGGAGGAAAACGCATGGTGATCATGTGGGGGATGAATTCATGAGAAGTCCATGGAAGACTATGAATAAAGTCTTATAGAGATTTAGTTTCTAGGGTTTTATTTTTGTTTTTATTATCTTTATCTTTATTTTATTCTTTATTTTTATTTTATTAATTGTTTTATGAATTAATGTAATAGCCCCAACAGTGGGAGTAATAAAATTACATGTATGGTTGTTTGTTTATTTTTTATTTAATTGGTTAGTAAAATTAGGTTTCAATTAGGTAATTATTTAAAATCAATGGAGGAAGTAGATTAATTTAGGTTGCATGTTAATAAAAATTAAGGTTTTAATAAGGATTAATTTAAATTATTTGTTTGATTTTATTTAATTTTTTCTTTTATGTTTTTATTTGTTTTTGGGCTTATTTATTATTTTTATGTTTTTTAGGCCTTAAACCCACTTTAGGTCTTGATTTATTTATTTAAGTTTAGGTAATTCTTTTAACCCATCTCATTGAATAATTAATTAGGTTTAATTAATTAAAATATATTTTTAGGTCCATAATTAATTAGATTTTAGGTTAGAAATATCCTTAGGTCCATTTAGTTCATTAGACATAGGCTCACCTAATTTAATTTAATTAATTTAGACTTAGCCCATTTATTTTAAGCCCCTTTTATTCATAATTTGTAGATTTAATATCACCTTAGAATTAAAATATGTAGAATTAGGCCCGCTAATTTAAATATTCCATAATTTGTAGATTTAAGCTCATATTTAGAATTAAAATTAGTAGACTTAGGTTCATTTAATTAAAATCAAAAGGAATTAGGTCTTTAGGTTCACTTATAATTTAAAACATGTATATTTAACACATTTATTTAAAATCCATGTAGATTAGACTAACTTAGAGATTATGTGATTTATAGAATGCATTATTTACTTGTATAGTTCATGACTAGTTTGCCTTGGAGTTTATTGTTTTTTGGGTTTATATGAAATTGCATGTAAATAGAGAATAAGATAATAATTCATAAAGTAATTCTAAATGAACACAAGACTGAAAGAAGTTGGTATTCCGTATCCAGAATCTCTTGGTTATGGTGCTAGCTTTCTTTTAGGGAATCGAGTACCACCTTTTCGATTTGTCCCAGTTATTACCCTAGGTGGCGACTCCTCATCTCCACGCCATGTCTTTATGATAGTGGTTAGTGTATTCTCTAGAGCCCTGAGCTCAAATAGTGTCATGGTTGCTAAAATCTTAGACATGCGCTGAACCCCGCCGCCTACACCCAGGCTATCCTTTTCTGGTACAATTGAGAGTGATACATGGCTTTTATTCTCTTTTCATTTAGTAGAATTAGCTGCGCCAATTAGCTTTCAACCCATTGATACTCAGGGATTCTGGACTTTAGGAGAACCCTTAATGACTAAATCTCAACCTCAACAGGCAACATAACTTCACATCCATATACCAGAGAATACAAAGTAGCTCCCGTTGATGTTCTAGCAATGGTCCTATAACCCCATAATGCAAATTGTAGGTAGCTTGCCCAATCTTTGTAATTCTCTAATATCTTAGCTAGGATTCTCTTCACATTCTTATTTGCTGCTTCTACTACTACATTTTCTTATGATTTGTAAGGAGATGATCTATGATGTTCAATCTTATAGTCCACCAACAAAGTGGCCGTCTCCGCCCTAAACTGAACACCATTATCAATGATGACATGATGAGGCAACCTATACCTGCATATTATATTCTTTTCTATAAAACTTGCCATGTATTTTGCTTCAATAGTCATGAATGATTTTACTTTAACCCACTTAGAAAAGTAGCCGATTGCTACTATAATAAAACGATGATTGTTGGATGCCTTCAGCCTTATCTCTCCAATGATAACAATTCCCCAGATGGCGAAGCACCATGGAGAAGTTGATCCCTGGAGTTTTGTTGAAGGTAAATGGCTCACATCACCATACACTTGGCAGTTATGGCACTTTTTCACATACTTCACACAATCTGCTTCCATGGTTAGCTAGAAATATCCCTAATGAGTTATCTTTTTAGCAAGGACTGCTCCATTCATATGCGGCCCTCACACACCCTCATGAACTGCTTCCATAATTTTTTATTCCTCGTCCTTTTTAACACATCTCATATGCACTTCAATTGGCATTCTCTTGTACAACATCCCATTATGACTTGTGAACAGCCAAGATAGCATCCTTAGTGACATCTTTTTTTTTATTGACATTATTGAGGAGTTGCCCCATTTTAAGATACTATTGTAGCTTATAAAACTAGGGCTTTTCTATAGGGTCGATTGACATTATTCTGATGTCATCATAGTAAGGAGTTCATGATTTTACCAAAATGAGAGGCTTCACTTCCGTTTGTCTCCCTCCTTCCCATGTCGAAGCCAGAGTAGCCAAAGCATCTACCATCTGATTCTTTTCTCGTAGTAAGTGCATGAATCTGTATTGGCTAGAAGATAACATAATCATGGTTGAATAGTCTTAGTACAGTCTTACCTTATCTTTTCTTACTTCTCATTCTCTGGAGATCTATTTCACTACCAGCATTGAATCTTCGTACACTGTATCCTCTTCTATCCCCACATTTCTAAATGCTTCTAGACTAAAGATGTAGGCTTCATATTTAGTTTGATTATTGGTGATTTCAAATTCCAATCTCTTTGCCATTGAAACCATTTCTCCTTCTAGCAAAACGAGGATCACACCAATGTCTGCTCTTCTATTATTAACTACCCCATTAAAGTGCATTTTCTAGGTCTTGATCTTTATTACCCCTAAGTACTCATCTGGGAATTCCAACTCTTATTCTTGTCCATCATCTACCGAATTATGAGCTAAAAAGTCAGCCACAACTCTTCCTTTTATGACCTTCTTAGCCACATAATCTATATCAAATTTAGTAAGCAAGACTAACCATCTGGCTAATTTCCCTATAAGTGATGGGGTCTGCTGGAGATATCTGAGAGGGTCACGCTTAGAGACTGCTTGGATTTTATAAGACTGGAAATAATGTCGAAGCTTCTTCGTTGCCTAAATTAAAGCCAAGCATGTTCTTTCTACTATACTATATTTGGCTTTATATGGTAGAAGCTTCTTACTCTGATAATACACAATATGCTTAACTTTTCCTTCCCCTTCCTAAGCTAATATTGTACCAATCACACCCCTCTCTATCGACAAGTATAGAACTAGGGGCTTACTTGGCCTCGATGGCTACAAGACTAGGGGATTCATTAATACCGCTTAATAATTTTAAAGCCTTACTGACACTTGTCATCCTAGAGGATTGGCTAGTTCTTCTTTAAGAGCTTGAAGATCGGCTCATGGATGATGGTCAACTTGGCTATGAACCTACTAATGTATTATAACCAACCAATGAATCCTTTGACTTCTTTCTTATTCTTTGGTGCAAACATCTCTCTGATCACTCTCACTTTATCTGGATCCACCTCTATGCCTATTTAACTGACAATATGCTCTAACAGCTTTCTAGAGGTTACCCCAAAAACACACTTCTTTGGATTCAACCTGAGCTTATACTTTTCAGCTCTCGCCAGGAATTAGTCTAGACCATCGAAGTGCCCCTCTTTGGTTAGAGACTTTACCATTATGTTATCCACATATACCTCCATCTCCTTATGAATCATGTCATGTAACAAGGTGGTAGCCATCCTTTAATAAGTGGCTCCTATATTTTTTAACCCAAAAGGCATAATCATATAGTAATAAACACCCCATTCCATGGTGAAAGAAGTCTTTAGCTTATGGATCATGGCCATCATAATCTAATTGTATCCTGAAAAGCCATCCATAAATGTCACGACCCAAAACAGGGGGCCATGACCGGCGTTAGGGATCGGGAACTCTTTTGAATCCGAAACCTGTAGCAAGCCTTAAAAATAAAAACATGCAATATAATATAATAAATAAATTATTTGTGCAGCGGAAATTAAATCTCAAATATAAAATAATAATTTCTCAACTCACTTTAATAACATAAATAACATCTTATATATAAATAGAAATCTTTATGTACAAAACTTTCAGAGTAACACTCTAAATTTAAAATCTCATACAAGTATAAATATAAATACAGCTCATAACAGATTAAAGTATAATCACTACTACATTGTCTAGAGTACAAAATAAAACTCAGGTAAGTGATTTAGATAATAAAGCCAGAGCGAAAGAAATCCGGCGGACAGGTCTACTACTGAGGTCTAAAGATGAACACTTTCTTGAAAAATATCAACAGAGAGGAGTCAGACCTCACTGAGTGAATTATTATAATATATATACATGCATAAATAAATACCAAATCCAGACACTCAATAATATATATAATAAATATATATACAGGCAAATACACACAGATGCAACAAAAATCATTTTAAATACTGAAAACCATCGGTTTATGAAGGGTCAAATAGAACCCTATATTTTCGCAACCTTAAATATCAATAGAACTCACTTAAGCCATACAGGCCCACTTAGTTCCAAATAATTCACTTAGTCCAACTGGATAGTAGACTGACCCCGAGACACTAAGTCAACCGAGCTCCAGTAGTTTGACTATCAGTGTAATTGGCCTCGAGACACTTGGTCAACCGAGCTCCAACAATCACACTCTCAATCACATCTCATATCAATCAGATCAATCAACAAGTCATAATCCACCAATAGGTTAGTAATTTAACCTAGAATCTACTATCGTACCAGTACGTACTCGGTTCTAGTGCTGCCCACTAGAAAGCATGTTTTATCGATATCCTTCATTTTAATATAAAATATACATTCCAGAAAATAAATGATGCATAATGATATTTAAAATAAATAAATATATCATATATATACCAAAAATATACCTAAAATAAACTAAGTATATTTCCGGTATATATACTTATAATCAACTCAAATATATTACAAAACATATTAAACTCGGTTAATAATATATTTAAAAATAAGCCATATTTAGTTGAAAAGAGAAACATGCATTTATTTCATAATATACCAAAAATATACTAAAAGTATACCTAAAGTATATCTAAATATTAAAATAGTCAATTATGCAAAAACTTATGTTTAAAAAATAGAATTTCTAAAACATGCACCTTAAGCAACACATATACATTATAATAACTCACAGTTGTGCGCTCCACGAGATGAGTCTGACGGGCTTGGTCCACTAGGCCTCGGTCTCGGTGCAACTAATAAATAAAATAATAACACAAAATTAGAATAAATCTAACTTAATTTCTAGAAACTCAATCTAGAATTCTAGACATAGACAAAGAATAGGAATTTGACTGAATGTCACGTTTTACGAGAATTCTATCAAAAATTCGACAGAACCTCCTCTATAAAACGGACATCTCTCTACTTAAAAAGTAGAGTCGATCCTGCAAGAAAACATACTTCGAAATACAATTTACAAAACTCCTCGGTTGGACCTCAAACTGCAAATTCCGCCGACCGAGGTTCACAATTCACAAAATATACACAAAATATATTTAAATTCCATAAATACCAAAAATACCATTTTTACCAAAATATAACAAATTAAATATTTAAACATCAAAAGTAATTATTTTATCCATAATTACTTTAAAACTCTAATATTAATATAATATTATTAAAAATCGATAATTCTCGATAAATACACCAATATTAATGAAAATTCATTTCCTAAATCCAAATTACTTAATTAGGCAAAAAACATACTAAAAATTACTAAAAACCCATTTATTTACAAAAATAGTATATTATATATAATTTGAAAATAATTTTCCAAAAATAGTATTAATTAATTAAAAATAAAAAATCATTTATAAAAATCATTTTTATTCTTCAAATAATTATTAAAACCAATTAAACTTAATATTCAACTAAAATTACTACCAAATTACCAAAATACCCCTAGTATATAAAAATTCACATAATATACTATAATTACTCAAAAATTCAATGAAAATTATATAATTATTATAAAAATATTTTCTCAACATATAATTCAATAAAATAAAAAATTATACTCAATTAACCAATTAATTTTAACCAAACACATATAAAACCTATATTTCCAAAATTCACATAAACTAAATAAAATTATATTAATTAGACAAAAATCACAAAAATTATAAATTAAATTCTAAAATTAATTTCAACCACCATAAACACTAAAATTCACAAATTCACAATTTATTTAATTAATTTATGAAAATTAGAAAATATTAATAAAATGATAAAAAATTCACAAAAATCAAAATAAATTCCAAAAATTTCAAAAAAATTCCAGAGTATAGATTAAGCGAAGGGAAACAACATTTGTGAAGGAATTTCTCATGAATCACAAGAAATCAAGCTAAAAAAATTCAAAAAAAAAGGCTGAAATGAAGAAATCATTCACCACCAAAATCTAGGCCAAACCAAGTGAAACCAAGCTTAGAGACACACTCACCGATGCTCAGGGAAGGGAAAGAGACTGACGGTGTTGAAAACGATGGTCAGAAAGTCGATGAACAACGAAGGGAAGTGTTTCAGGTTTCTCGACTAAAATGGGCTGAAACGGCGCCGGAGAAGGTGGACGAAGGTGGCAGAGTAGCTGGAGAGGGAGATGGCACTTTGGGAGGCACACCAACGGCCTGTGATTGGCGTTGCAGCATGAGGTGAGGGGGAAGGAATGATTTCGAGAGGTTGAAGATGAGTTTCTTATATATATATATATATATATATATATATATATATATATATATATATATATATATATATATATATATATATATATATATATATATATACACACACACACACACACACACACACATATATGTATATATATAAATAACACATGCATAAAAAAATAACCCTAAATATATATGCATGTATATATATATACAATAATACATACAATAATGATAATGCATGAAACAATATAAATTAGTAAAATATAATAACATTAAACAATAAAATATAATTTAAATATTATTTTCCAAAATAATAGGTTTCAGGATAATTTTTATATAGAAAATTTTAAATAAACATAAAATAACATTTATTATTCATAAAATAATTAAATAATCAAATGTATATCTTTAAAATTTATTAATACTGCATATCCCAATATAATATAAAAACATTTAAAAACTTGGGTTCTAATAATAAAGGAGTACATGGCTCTAGAAGCTGCACTATTAACCAAAGTGTCAATATGTGGTAAGGAAAATCATCCTTTGGACAAGCCTTGTTCAAATCCCTGTAGTCTACGTACATCCCGACTCTCCCATATTTTTTAGGAACTAGAACTATATTGGCTAGCCACTAAGTGTCATCTACCACTTCTAAGAACTTTGATTTTAGCTGCTTTTCTACTTCTTCTTTGATCAAGAGAGCCCATTATGGCCTTAATCTCCTCTTTTTATATTTTATCAGTGTGATGTGAGAATACGTGGGGATCCTGTGTTCTACAATCTCTCTATGAATCCCAGGCACATCCTCATAGCCCTAAGCAAATACTTTATGTCTTCTTTTCAAAAATTTTTTCATTTTTTCTCTCTCGTCATGAGTTAAGTCAGAAGCAATAAGTATACTCTTAAGGTTATCATATGTTCCTAAGTTAAATGATTTAGTTTGCACTGAATTAATGTCAAACATATGCATGAAATGATAATTACATATAAAATAACTGTTAGGAAAAACATCATACAAGTAAGCATATTCAGACTTCATCACATTAACTTTGGAGAGGAAAATGTCATCAGTTTTAAACAAACTAGAAAGAGAAATGTTAATGTCACCATAGAAAACATCCACAATAGAATTAAGGACAAAAGATTTGAAGTTGAATTCCTCTTCCTAATCAGTAACATCTTTCAGCTCCATCATAGGAATGTCCCCATCTAATCCCAGAGTCAATACCAGTTCTTCTACTATTGGCTCCTTAATAATAGATTTTTTTTTCCCATTCACATGTTCAGTGAAGATTTCAAACTTGGGGACCAACTTTTCATTAATCATCAAAGGCTCAAAAGCTCCTTGATAGGGGTAGTTAGTGCCTTCCTCCACAAAGGTTTCCTAAAGTGTCTTCTTCTTTAGCTTAGCTCTTGCTTTGTTCTTCCTAGGCTTTTCCTCTACTTTACCCTCTTCCTTAGACTTATCCTTTACAGGATATCCTACCCTGTGCTTTAGAATAAGCATTTTAGGTTCAACGAACTCAGGCAGGCGTTGTTGATTCTTCTGTAATCCCATTCCAGGCATAAAGTTCATGCTCTTAATCATACTTATAATCCTTAGATTCAGCTCATTCTCATAGATCACACAAACTTCAAAACTTGGGCTGATTGGGATTTTAGTAGGGGTTAACTTCAAAGAAGCAACAGTTGACTCAGCTAATTCTCATAGATCACACAAACTTTAAAACTTGGGCTGATTGGGATTTTAGTAGGGGTTAACTTCAAAGAAGCAACAACTGACTCAGTTTTTACCGTTATAGTGACCACTCTTCCCTCATGTGGAAATTTAATCTTTTGATGAACAATAAAAGGTATTCCCCTCAAAGGATGAAACCACAGCCTCCCTAAGAGAATAGCAAAGGTGACTGGAATATTAATGACATGCAAGTTAACCCAAACTTTGATAGGTCCAGTTTTGACCAGAGCCTTGAAAGTTCCCTTAACCAGCCTCTTCGTATCATCATAGGCCTTAATTATCATATTAGATGGTTTTAAATTAGCTACTATTAGCCCCAGCTTTGGTAAGATCTTCAGAGGGCACACATTGATGGTAGATCCATTATCAACCATAACACAATAAGTCAATTTCCCCTTCACTTCAGCCTTAATGAATAAGGCTTTGTTGTGGTCCCTTCCTTCCAAAGGTAGTTCATCATTTGTAAACAAAATTTTCCCTTGAGGGCTTTCTATTAACAAATCCACCATTTGCTCAAGATTATGTGTTGAGGAAATTTTCTTATAATCAAGGGTCATAACTAGTGCTTCCTGATGGGCTCGAGAGTTCATAAGCAGCTCCTAAATACTGGCAAGAGTTTTCTTATCTCTTTTGGTCTCAGTAGTTTCCTTAATTTCCTCATCTTTTCCTAGTTCTTCTTTTGAATTGACTCTCTCTTTTTCCAACTCAGTATTTTAATTTCTTCTTTCCCCTTCTTTAATCTGTCAACTGATTGAGTTATTTTCCCCTTATTATTCTTCCACAGATCAACTACTCTATCTTTTTCATCATTATAACTCTAAATATCACATACATTCACATGGGGTTCTACGGGCTACTGGTCAGGTTCAAGTCTTTTGGTTGTGATTTTGGTGGTGTAGGTATGGCATCAACAAAGGAATTAAGAACTTGTTAGTTTGTTAAGCTAGTGTTGATCATCAGGATGTGTGGATTAGGTGGAGGGATATTTTGGTAGTTAGGTAGAGGGTTATTTTGGGTTTTTGGTTTTTTGGTTTCAGGGTCGGTTATTTTGCCTGAATTAATTAAATCTTGAACCTCATGTTTTAGGCAAGTGCAGCCATTAGTATCATGTCCGATATGGTATTTGTAGTATAGCTTTGGGTTAGTATTTGGGAAAAGAGGTCTTTTAGGTAAGGGTGCGATAGGTTATTTTCTATTAACTTCTCTAAGACTTTAGAGAGGGGTATTCCCAAGTTGGAAAACCTCCAGGATTGTCTGACATTGTTCATCTGTACATTACTGCTTAGCCCATGTCCACTACTAGATCTTATTCCTTCTCTACTTTTAGATCTTCCACTGAAGAACTTTTTCTCTTGTGCCAGATCAAATTCTTTCTGCACCCCAAACTTATACAACACCTTAAAATTTTGAATTCCTAAATCCTTCAATTTTTAAAAGAGTGGGAGCATGCATCCTTCTATTGCTATTACTAGCTTATCAGATTCTACAGGCCGGTGCTTCATTTGTGCTAGCTTTGCTCTCTACTTGACCAAATAATTTGTGAAGGATTTATTAAATTTTTGCTTCACATTCTGCAAATCTCTCAAAGATGCCTCCATTTGAATGTTAAGACTATACTACTTGATAAATGTGGCACATAATCCTTCCCAATCAGTTTGGATATAGGACTCTAAAGCATAATACCATATGATGGGCACTCCTTCCAAAGACAAAGGAAATTGTTTTACAATTTGTACCTTGGTTAGTTCTGTTGTTTTTATATGGGTCACATACTGATTTAGGTGTAGATGGGGATCCTCTATCCCAGTAAACTTCTTTATATCAAGGAATTTAAACTTTCGGGGGAGGGGGTCTTCGTCTTTATCTAGACTTAGATCAATGTAGTTCATCAAAGCATTTATCCCCTTTTCTTTCATCATTAGCTGCATTTTAGCCATGGTCTTGGCAATATCCTTGGCCTAGTCTAGTTTTCCACATTCTCTATAATATTTACATTCACATTCTATCTAGCTACAGGTTCCACCATCAAAGTTTCCTGATTATTCTCTCTTTCCTATATTCTAAAGTCTTCAGTATTAAGATCAAAAGGTTATGGTTGAGGTGCTGGCGGTTCCTGTTTAACTGCTCTTCTCATTTCAGCCATAATCTCTCGCATAATTACTTAGGTTTGATTGGCTATTTTTGCTTTCAACTTATCCCCAAAAGCCTCAGAATCAAAAGCTACCATTGTTGTCTCTCTTGAAATTTTAACCAAATGACCAGTGTTAGACTGCTTCTAAGTAAAAGACTGTCACGGATCTATATTTGCAATTTTCATGGATTAAAAATATGCATGGCATGCATGCATGATATGCAGGGCTTTATTAAACATTGAAAGGAAAGAAAAAAGGGAAAAAAAGGTAAATAAATATTCTATTTACATATAACATGTGGCAAAAGGACAAAGCTCTTCAAACGGTATCTCCACCCTTATTTCTCTTGCATGCATATTCACTGGTGAATTCTTTATCCTAGGATTTTTGTTCTGGGTTTTAGTTATCAACGGTGGATAACAAAACCAACGGATGTAATATAACTCTCAAGACGCAGTAAACAAGTAAGAATTCCTTCAAATAATTCCAAAGTCCATTCTTAATGGGCCAAGACCAACATTAAGAGTTTACTTTGTCAAGATCCCTTTGAAATGGGCTAAGAATAGGCATAAAAGGCCTATTTTGACAAGGTTTACTCAAAATGGGCTCGAATAGGCATGAGAGGCCCACTAGGATAAGCTCCATTTACAATGGGCTTGGGCTTTATTTGTAGGTTCACTATATGGCACAAATTGCATGCATTTGGGAAAAATCTTAGTGGAAGTTGCTAAGTCCCTATATAAGCTAAGTCTCGGGCAATAAGTTTCGGCTCCCATAGTGATATACCTCCATTACGTCTCCCCAATCAAGGGTCCATACAATGTAGATAAGTACATGCTATGAGTGACAATAGTCAAATACTTCACCACTATGTTTGAGTGAAACATAGGCAACAAAGCAAAGATTATTGTCAGGTTATTCGGGGACTGGGTGTATATTGTGTGTAAAAGTGTCGTGAATGCAAAAAATGCAAAAAGAAATAAGAAAATAATTAAAAATGATAAAACATTAAACCCTTGGAATCAATTTCTCTATCCCTAGTAGAGTCACCACTGTAGGCGGTGGGTTTAGACATGCACCCAAGTGTTAACGACCACGGCACTGTGTGAGCTCAGGGCTCTCTAGGAAATTCAAAGTGGGCTTGGGGCCCAAAATGGAGATGGAGTCGCCACCTGGATAAAGCCAGGATACACTGTACAACAACTAGATTCCATGGAGGTTCCCAGAAGCCGTTATCAAAAATTGGGTTTGGAAACTGGGTATGGGCTTTTGGAATGCCCACCCAACCTTACGGTTGGCCTCCGTTTGTGTTTTTTGTTTTATTACCTTTAATTATTTAATTATTTCTTTATTTACATGCAAATTACAAATTTCCCAAAATAATTTCTAAATTTTACAATTAAGTTCAAGTGTGCATATTAATCCAATTTCATGCTCATAGCCCAACATTCAATCATAAATAAAACAAATAATAATAATTTACAATCATTCATTCCAAATATATGAGAAAAGGATTAAGGATTACAATCCATCATACAATTAAAAGTAAAATAAAATAAATAATGTGCACACAAAGAAAGGAGGGAGGAAAAATAATTACAACCCTTTTAATCATGCAAAAATAATAATAAATAAATAAAAATAAACCAATTGTAGTATAAAAATCTAAATATTAATAGGATAAATATTTTATGGCTAAAAATCATTCAGACGATTCCTGCAATATACAAAATATTATTCTCCCATAAATATATAAAATTTTACAAAGGAAAACCACAAAGTTAATTCATAAACCAAATAAATATAATAAAGATAATAAATATGCAAATATTTAATTAAGAAAAATAATAAAATGACTGTATAAATAAGACTGAAATACGGAAATATAGAAAACACATAAAAACACAAAGTATATAAGGAAAAATGTATTCAAAATTAATATAGATCTAATTATTAAATAATATATTAATACAATAAATTAAATTAAAATAATAAACATACACACTTAAATTTTAAAAGAATCATATTTGAATATATTTCAAAATAAATAAAAATAGATAAATTATATATATATATATATATATATATATATATATATATATATATATATATATATATATATATATATGAAATACGAAAATATAGAAAACACATAAAAACACAAATTATATAAGGAAAAATATATTCAAAATTAATATAGATCTAATAATTAAATAATATATTAATACAATAAAGTAAATTAAAATAATAAACATACACACTTAAATTTTAAAATAATCATATTTGAATATATTTCAAAATAAATAAATATATATATATATATAATTTTGATTAATTTAGTTAACCGATTTTCTAAGTACAAAATCTTGAAAATGTTAACCAAATCAAACCAAACCAAAAAATATATAAAAAATCAAATCTAAAAATTATGTAAATTTATAATAGTGTAAAAAATCAAACCAAACCAATCAGACCGAACCTAACCATATTGGTTCAGTCTCCTCATGAGTGTTACTATTCACACAGGCTGATTCAACAAATAGTAAATTTGCAACATATTAAGCAACGATTGGGCAAAAATAATACAAAATTTCAAACAGTAACTTAACAATAACTTCAACTACGTAAAATTTTAACTATCATATCAAATAAATGAAAACAAAATATACAGGCAAGTTCCTTTTGTCTTTTTGTTCAAAATGACTAAAACAGAAAATAATTTAGAGCTACATAACAACTTTTGATAAATAGTAAAATAGTAACAAGTTACTATTCATCTTCTTCCCCAAACTTCAAAACATAAACTTATAATTATATATGTAGATCAAAACATAAACAGAATAAATAACATAAACATAAGTACAATTATACTTAAAGAATAAACATAAACTTGAAAACATAAACTTACAGAATACCAAAATAAGAACAAAAAATAACAATAAAAATGAATAATTATACTTACTGTTTTAAAATAGTTTGCCCTAAAAAATGTTTCAAAATGAAAATGAGTCACTAGTGCAAAATCTTTCTCCTCTTATCTATATTCTATTTTCTTCTGCACGCTCCCTTTCCTCTATTTTCTCTACACTCTTAATTTTTTTCTGCTTCCTCTCCTTTCTTTCTCTCCTCTTTTTTTCATCCTATCCCTCCTTTTTTTTCTCTCCAGCTCGCTATATTCCCTCCCAATCTCTTTCCTCTCTCCAATCTATACCCCTTTTTCTTTTCTTTTGATTGCTTCAAAATATCTCACATGTAACTATCATTACTGCTCGACTATCTCTATTGCACCATTTTCTTAATAATGACCCTTTTTTTAATATATATATATTAGCTTGAGCTTGGGTTCTCTAATGGATTTGGGTTTTCTAAAGGATTTAGGCTTGGGCTTTTAGCCCATCAAGGGAAAAAAGTTAGGTTTTACACTATTGAGCTCATTTTGCTTAGATTTTCATCATTGGGCTTATTTTGGGCCAATCAAATCGAGCGTCCATAGTTCATCCCCTATCATGGGTCAATCGAACTGGGTGTCTACAATACTCTAAAGAATTAAGAACCTTACTTCCATCTCCTGTCATATGATTGGAATAACCATAATTAAAGATCCAATACTTCTCATAATTGATTCTATGAGAACCTAAAGCACTCGATGTCTACTCCTCTTTTCCTTCTATTATGATAGTAATAAAGCTAGGGACTTCCACTATCTCTGAACTGGAACACTCTTCCACTTATATTGTTTCACGAACAATGCTTTAACATCCCACTCTAGTTCATTCTGGTGGTGATTCCTTGTTGTTGTTGCATTGCTTTGAACAATCTTCTTTTTATACCAACGATCTCTGACATAATGTCCTTTATTATCGTAGTTGAAACACTCATCATTCTGACGTCTAAAATTTTTAAACTATTGATTGTTATGTTGCTACTTCTGTTGAGCCCCCTCCGATTGGACATTACCTCGTGTCTTTCCTCCAGTCTTACCATAGGGTTGATTCTGCATTTTGTTAGTGAAGAGCACCACCTCTTTGGTATTCAAGGAGATTCTAGCCATTTATTTTGCTAGAGTTTCTTGACTTACCAATAAATTCTCTAACTCTTCAATTAAAGGTTATATAGGTTGACCTTGAACTGTAGCCATGAAACTGTGGTGCTGAGGTCGTAGTCCATGAATGATAATTCTCCTCATTCTATTATTGGCTATTCTAGGTGCCTCATCTAGCTTAATAATTTCTCCATATAAGGACTTCACCTTAGTAAAATACTGATTTATCTTTTTGTGAGATAGACATTAGTTCATTTTCCAATAGTTAAAGTCTAGTGTCATTCTTCTTTGAGAACAGCAGAATAAGAGGATCCTAAACTTCTTTTAGTGTGGTAGCATCTTTGATATGCTCCATCATCTCCTCTTTAATAGTTATTTTGATGGCAAACATGGCTTTCCTAACTTTAATTCTCCATTTTCTAAGATTGCCATTATCATTATCTGGTGGTAGAGATGTAGTCTCCATCCCAGGAATAACCTCCCAGAGGTATTAACCTTGCAAGTATAAATCCATGCAATTTCTCCACATGCTATAATTATTATTATTTAATTTTTTTAATAACATCAACATTACTTGAGTGTGTGTACAATTGTGAGAGGTACAAATAAAGTAAGAGCAATTCAATTGTGAGTGTCAGTGACACAAGTGACTTGTGGTGTGTGTTTGAGTGTGTAGTATAAAAGCAATTGTAGTGTATGTATAGTGTTAGTGATGGGTAGTAGTGTGAGTGTTATTCCAAAAGTGTTGAGTGAAAATTTATTTCTTGTTATTTATAATAGCGAAATATTTTTAGTAAAAATATTTTCTTATTCACTATTTTTTATCCCATTTTCAGATGTTGTTTATTATTTTATACACTCCAACTTAACAAAGTGGTATTATAGCCGTGGTTCTAATTTTTTTTTAAATTCTTAGTTTTCTTTGTGGTTGCAGTTTTAACTAATCTTTTATATCAAAAAAGATTTTTTTAAGATTTTTTAATTTACAGTAAGGGCGAGATTTTACACATGCATAATTTGAAACTGTAAAGCTCATTGGTTCAAAACCATGCTTCCTTAGTGAAATGCGAGGCTACTAAATCCAAGTCATTATGGCAGAATTAAGTAATGCTGCTGTTATTGAAAAATTAAATAACAATAATTATAGCATGTGGAGGATTTGCATGGAGTTATACTTCCAAGGTCAAAACCTCTGGGAGGTTATTGATGAGATGGAGACTACATCGCCACCACTAGATGATGATAATAGAAATATAAAAAAATAGAGAATTAAAGTTAGGAAAGCCATGTTCACCATCAAAATAACTATTAAAGATTAGATGATGGAGCACATTAGAGATGGTACCACAGCAAAAGAAACTTGAGATTCTCTTGCTCTCAGTTCTCAAAGAAGAATGATGCTAGACTTCAATTGTTGGAAAATGAACTAATGTCTATCTCACAAAAAGATATGACAATTAGTTAATATTTTACCAAGGTGAAGTCCTTACATCAAGAAATTGCTGAGCTAGATGAGGCATCCATAATAGTCAGCAATAGAATGAGGAGAATCATTATTCATGGACTATGACCTCAATACCACATTTTCATGGCTATAATTCAAGGTTAGCCCACAAAACCTTTAATTAAAGAGTTAGAGAATTTGTTGGTAAGTCAAGAAGCCCTAGCAAAATTAGGGCTGGAGTCTCCTTGAATACTAAAGGGGTGGCACTCTTCACCAACAAAAAGAAGAATCAACCCCATGGTAGGAATAAAGGAAAGACATGAGGTAATGTCTAATCAGAGGGGGCTCAACAGAAGCAATAACACAATAATCAACAATCTAAAAATTTTAGATGTCAAAATGGCGAGTGTTTCAATTGCGATAAGAAAGGACACTAAGCCAGAGATTGCTGGTCTAAGAAGAAGACCATCCAAAGTAATGCAACAACAATATGCAATCACAACCAGAATGAACCAAAGTGGGATATTGAAGCATTGTTTGTTAAAACAATACAAGTGGAAGAGTGTTCTAGTTCATAGATAATGGAAATCCCTAGCTTTATGGCTACTACAGTAAAAGAGGAGCAGGTATCTAATTCTTCAAGTTCTTATAGAATAAATTATGAGAAGTGTTGGATCTTTGATTCTGGTTGCTCCAGTCATAAAAAAAGAGATAAAAGCAAGCTTCATAATATTTCAGAGTACAAAGGCAAGCGAGTTATGGTAACTGCAAATAACTCGTAACTACCAATCACTCAAATTGGCAATACAGTGATCACTTCATGTTCAAATCAACAACAAGTGCAGTTGGAGGATGTGTACAGAGCATCAGGTATGAAGAAAAATCTTATATCAATTTCATATTTAATTGATTGTGGTAACTTTATTGTGTTTGACCCTAAAGATATCAAGGTTTATCAATAAGTCAAAATAGTTAACACACCAATAATAAAGGGAAAAAAGGTAGATTCCATATACATTTTATTAGTAAGAGATGCTTATGTGGAGAAGAAGAAAGGTAATGATATAATGAACTTATGACATGCACAGTTTGGACATGTCAATTATCATAAATTGAAGATGATGATGACCAAGTCCTCATTAAGAGGGTTACCTAATCTTGATGTTCGTACTGATGTGGTTTGTACTGGATGTCAGTATGGAAAGGCGCACCAACTTTCATATGAGGAGTCATCATTTAGAGCCAAACAACCATTAGAGTTGATCCACTCATATATGTTTAGGAAAGTGAAGCAGTCATCAATCAATGGTATGCACTATATGGTGACATTTATTAATGATTATACGAGGTATGTCTAGATTTATTTCATAAAAGAAAATCTAAAACTCTAGCAAAATTCAAGGAATTCAAGCTAATGGTTGAAAGTGAAGTTGGGAGCAAAATCTAGTGCCTTTATAGTGATAATAGGAGAGAATGCATCTCTGATGAGTTCTCAAGTTATTTTGTTCAGTGCAAGATTAGGCAACAATTGACTTGTCCAAAGACACCACAACAAAATGGTATTGTAAAAAGAAAGAACAAGCATCTTACATAATTATATAGAAGCATGTTACATGCCAAGAATGTTCCTAAGAGATTTTGGGCAAAGTGCATAAGAACAGCAACTCATATAATCAACAAACTTCCTCAATTGAATATGGGATTTACGTCTCCATTTGAGAAATTATGGAGCATAAAACCTATAGTGAGCCACTTTAAAGTTTTTAGCTATGTTTGCTATGTATTTATACCTAATCATCTGTATAGAAAGTTTGACAAGAAGGCAATTAGGTGTATTTTTGTGGGCTATGATGAGCACAAAAAAGGATAAAGATGTTGTGATCCTAGAACTGGCAAGTGTTATGTCGCATGAAATGTTGTATTTGATGAGACATCATTATGGTGGACACCAGAGTATGTTACACTTCCTTATTCCAATGAAGTAGAATAATTGCATGAAAAGTATGAAGAGCAGTCAATAAAAACTCAATATAGTCTAGAGCTTATCATGCAATCTCAATCTCAAGAAAAGTCATGGCAGACTAGTGTATCAAAAGATAGATGTTAAGGAATAACCAACTATAGAGATGCCAAAAGAAAAACTTGCCATATCATAAATACAATTGAGAAGATCAACCAGGGTAAAAAAGAAAAAACCAAAATATGTTAATGTTATAGTAGTGGAAGAAGAAAAAGAACCAACATCCTTTAAGAAAGCATCATAGAAAGCCGAATGGAGAAAAGCCATGGAAGAGGAGATCAAAGCTCTTACTGAAAATCAAACATGGGACTTGGTGCCAAAACCTAATGATATGAAGCCCATTTTGTGCAAATGGGTTTACAAGATCAAGACCTATCTAGATGGCTCAATTGAGAGATAGAAAGCTCATTTGGTAACATGAGGATTCTCTAAAAAATATAGACTAGACTATAATAAAACATTAGTCCAATGGCCAAGATTGTAACTATTTATGTTTTTACTAGCTCTTGCAGCAAGCAAATCTTAAAACTTGTGGAAGATGGATGTAAAAAATGCTTTTCTAAATGGAGAGTTAGATCGAGAAGTGCATATGGAGCAACCTAAAGGATTTATAAACAAGCTTAATCCTAAGTATGTTTGCAAATTAAAAAAGGCACTATACGGATTAAAGAAGCTCCCAAAGCTTTGTATGGCAAGATTGCTGAGTTTCTCATCCATAGTGGCTATAAAGTTGCATAAGCTGATTTGAGTTTTTTGTCAAAGCTCGAGAAGGGAAGCTAGCAATAATCCTTATCTATGTTGATGATCTCATAATCACTGGAGATTATGTTAATGAGATCCACCAGACTAAGAAAAATTTATTAGTCTGATTTCAGATGAAAGAACTTGGGGAGCTAAATCACTTTCTTGGATTAGAAGTGAAGCACACAAAGGAAGGATTGTTCCTATGTCAAGAGAAATATGCAAGAAATCTTCTCCAAATATATGGAATGTCTGACTACAAACCTTTTGTTCTTCCAATAAAGGTGAACTCCAAATTAAGCATAACAGAAGGCAAAGATTTAGAGGATTCAATGATGTATAGACAAATAGTTAGTAGTCTGTTCTATCTGATATTAACAAGGCTAGATATTTCATTTGCAGTTGGAGTAGTTAGCGATTCATGTAAAGTTTGAAAAAGCCACACTTGGAAGCTATTCGGAGAATTTTAAGGTACATCAAAGAAACACTTGATCCTAGGTTATTTTATAAAAGTAAAATAACTTACAAGTTGGAAGGATATTATGATGCTAATTATGTTGGTGATTATGATACACGAAGATTAGCCACTGGTCATGCATTTAGCTTAGGCTATAGAGTTTTTACTTGGTACAACAAAAGACAACCAACAGTGTCACTCTTAACAACAGAAGCTGAGTATCAAGTAGCAACAATGGTAGCTAGGAAAGTACATGGTCAGTATAGTTATTAGAGAATTGACACCAGCCAGTTGTTTATCTGGTACCGATATACTGTGATAATCAATTAGCTATTTATTTAGTTAAGAAACCAGTGTTTCATGCTAGAACAAAGCATGTGGAGGTGCAATATCATTTTATCTATGAAAAAGTTTTAACATGGGAGATCAAGGTGGTTCAGGTGAAAACAGAGGAACAACTGATAGACATTTTCACTAAAGGTCTTAACAGTGAAAAATTAGAGAAATTTCTAATAGAACTTGGCATGACTCCAAGAAAATGGATTAAGGATTTTAATAATGAGGGAGATTTTCATCTAGAAGTTTTTTACCAATAAAAGAAGAGGGATGATGGTAAAAAAAAAAAAACTTCAGCACTGAATTCAGTGCTAAAAATTGCCAAAGCTTGGTTTGTTTTTTCCTTTGTCTTTAATTGACTTTCAAACCAAATTACTTGACACATTAAGCAACTTCATGGCTACATAAAACCATGCATCCGGATGGCCATTTGCAAGGAGGGGATAAGCCACAAGCACATATTAAGGGAGTGCAAATAAGTGGCAGTGAGTGTAGTGTGGGGTTCATTTGTGAGTGTGTGTAAATTTTGAGTGGTACAAAGAAAGTGAGAGCAATTCAATTGTGAGTATGAGTGAAACAAGTGAGCTATGGTGTATGTTTGAGTGTGTGGTATAAAAGCAAGTGTAATGTACATGTGGTGTGAATGGTGGATAGTAGTGTGAGTGCTATTCCAAAAGTGTTAAGTGAAATTTTGTTTTTGTTATTTGTAATAGTGAAATATTTTTATCATAAACATTTTCTTATTATGTATTTATTGTCTAATTTTCACCGGTTATTTTATTATTTTATTCACTTTAACTCAATAAAATGGTAGTTTGAAAGTCAATTTAAAATAAAGAAAATCAACCAAATTTTAGTAATTTTTCAGCACCAAATTTGGTGCTATTTTTTTTTTTTACCATCTTTCCTCTTTTTTTATTGATAAAAAACTTCTAGATGATATTGATTTCAACAAAAACATTGGGGCCATCAGCCCCTTTTGACAGTTTACTTAAATATTATTGAGTATTTGATAGCTATTAGAATTGAATAAGTGACTTGAAGATTTTAGCAACTAAAGCAATAAAGAATTACAGAAAATATATATGCATTAATTGGAAATTGAACAATTGTTGGAATTAAACAACAAATAATTGGAATTTGTTTACAGGAATTTGTTTAAGTTGAAGCTCGTCGGAACCTGAATTTAATCATAAATTTGATTAAATTTATAAGTTATTATGTATTTTATTGATATGATAAGTTAACTAGAAGTTAATTTAGCAATTTATTTAAATTAAAAATTTCATTCGATAAAATTATAATTAGCAGTAATTTATTAAAATTAAAAATTTTTGTTCAATGAATTTCTAAATAGGTTCAATTACTATCACCCCCTGAGATTTCGCCAAAATAACTAGTCTGTCCCCTCTATTTTCAAAAGTAAATTAAATACCCCCTCAAATTTAATTCCGTTAACTATTTCCCCTTCCATTAAAATATTTAAAAATATTATGTTAGTCAAAAGCATAAATAATGATTAAAATGTCAATAATTATAAAAAATTCCAAAATTATCCTTAATTGATTAAGAATTTGGATTAATCAACATATACATTATAATTTGATGACTAAATTGTAAATTTTCAAGAGAAAAAAATTTCATTCAGCTTCTTAAAACTTCATCTTCCTTTCACCCATACCGTCTCTTTCACACGCACTCATTAATCCATAACCATCACACCACTAATCCACCGCCACCACAAACCTTACCATTGTCTCGAATTGACAACAACACCACCACTATTTAACTTAATCGAACCCTAAAGATGAAGATGATAAAGACTCTAAATCCAAAATCTAAAACCCAAAATCAAAACCAAAAGCAAAACAAAAACAAAAACAAAAACAAAAACCTCCTTCTCCTCGTTGTCATCTTCAATCATGCGAAACCAATACGTTCATCAATCTCAACATCACTTATCAAAACATCAAACCCAATTCCTTCACCTGCAAAACCTAACAAACAACCACAACTTTCCCTTAAATCTCAATAATTAAAAAACCAGCAGCACTAAAAGCCTCTATTTCAATCTCTTGAGCTCAACGAAGCCACGGAGCTCTTCAATTCTCTCCTTGCTGACCATCTCTTGCGAAGCCCCTGTCTTTTACGCCATCAACCACCGCCACTTATGGCATTGCAACTCATCTTTTTCATCGTTGCCAACTAAATGTACAGCATGATGGTGGACAACAATGGTGAGGGAGCTATGATGGTGACGATGATGGTGGATAACGGTGGTGGCCAAAAAACGTAGACGATGGTGATAAATTTGGGGCTGTAGTTTTTCTTTTTTTTCCTTTAAAAAAAATTTTGGTTTATGAGTTAGAATCCAACATATATTTAGTAACTAATTAATAATTATAAATTATTAGTGTCTACAAAAATTTATTAATTAGTTTTTATTGATAAAATAAATAAAAATATCACTAATATGTAAAAAAAATAAATAACTCATTGTATAAAGTTTATAAATTTAACAATATCATAAGAGTAAATAATATTTTTTAATTAATTAACAATTTTTTTAGATAAGGGAAAAGTAACATAGTATTAAAGTTGAAGGGACGTTTAATTTATTTTTAAAAATGGAGGTAACATATTAGTTATTTTGACCAAATTTCAAGATACAATAGTAATTGACCCTTATAAATAAAGTCATCAGTTAGAAATAAAGATTATGAAATAAGAAAACTCATGATAAATTATAAGATTAATTAGAATGTAATACTTTAATATCTATAGAGTTGAGGATGAAGCGTGCTCCGGATCAGTTGAGAGAGGAGCAAAGAACAAGAAGATGTTAGATGAGACGGGTAACAGAGAGAAGCAATAGCAAGTTCTTCAGAAGGTTCAGTCTATAGCGGGTCATAAGAGAAAAGTCTACTACCCACAGCCTGTGAATATCAAAACCTGCCACCTGATAGCAACTTGCACTGTTAGCATGTAAGCTGGCAAGTTGTCCAATCGTCAGACCGCCATCTCCCGTGCAACAAATTTGACGAAACAATATTGTAAACGTAAGTATAGTATAATTTCAGAAATTTCTTTCTGTTGTGTAGATTTTTATATTTCTTTCTATTGTAAGAATTATTAAATGTTTTTCTTTTCTAATTTTATTTGTATACTATAAATAGGCATACTTTTGTAATGTTCAATACCCATAGTTATACATAAACCATAAATGATATATAGCATTGTGCTTGTGTCAATGAATATAGACTATAAATCTTCTCTTCTTTAATTCTGCTGTGTTGACACACAATTTCAATAATATTTTCTCTTTCATAATTAATTATCAGAGCTAGGTTCCATCTTAGTTCTTTTGCTGTATTTATTTCTTATTTTTTTTATCTGAGATTGGTCCCATTTGTGTTCTTTTGCTTCTCTGTCTAAAGTAATACTCCAATTATCTGTTTCTTTTTTTTATCAGAATTTAATTCTATATGAATTCTTTTGTTTCCATAGTATTTTTGCTCAATTTATTTTTAATTTCCTTATTTTTTTCTCTCTTCATATTCTCGTCATTCTCAAACATGTTCCTCAATTTCCTCACATATATTTGGTTATGAAAATTCTGTTATGGAGAAAATTGATGTTTTCAAACCAATTTTTATTATCTTGACTGGATCTGCTCTTCATGCTGCTATTCAATCTGAATCTTCTGCTCTTGTTGTTACTATTTTTGAGAGGACTGCCACCATTATATAAGTATTATTGACACTCTTCTAAAACATGTTATTTATTCTAATTTTTCCTCCCTTGCAACCCTATTTATCATTTCAGGTACTATCAATCTTCTGTCAGTATCTTCGACAAATTAGAACTAGATATTTTTACCAAAATTTCATTTTCTAGACCGCTTTTAAGAACAAATCACCAAACTCAGGCTAGCATTAACAATATATGAGGGATGTTAACGTAATTATAGTATAATTATAGAGGTTTCTTTCTATTTTATAAATTTTTATATTTCTTTCTATTGGAAGAATTCTTATATTTCTTTATTTTCTAGTTTTATTTGTACACTATAAATTGACATCCTTTTATAATGTTCAACATATATACACAGCTACACACAATCAATGAATGATACATTATATACGTGAAGGCAAGGCTTTCTGAAATCAATGTTTACTTTAGTGCAAGTGGAAATCAATCTAGTCCAATGACAAGCCAAAGCTTCATGCAAACACTTTGTCAAATTTCAAGCTAATGTGAGAAATTCTCGGTGAATCCACTTCACCACGTAGAATTATGAACTATTCACTATAAATTTAATATATAGCATAATTATATAACATTTATTTTTACTTTTTAACTTCATTGGGGTGCATTTGGATTGGGATTAAAAAAATAAGTTGTAACAATTACATGTGTAACTATTAAGGGAGTAATAATTACAGATGTAATGATTAAGCTGTTAATCTTGTTTGATAAATTAAGAGTAACTGATAAATTGTAATGTGATATTCTTTAAGGAAAAAAATTATATAATTAATTAAATATATTATTAAATATTTAAAATTAATATAAATAAATAAATAATCATTTAAAATTTTGAATATTTATATAATTATTTAAATAATATATTCATATACATTTTAAAAAGCAACATAAATATTACAATAAAAATTTAAATTGATTCATACTTTTTTTTATAGATTTAATTAGTAGCTTTTTGATATATAAAAAAAAGTTGAAGTAATATGATAAAGGTAGAGAAATAAAAAAAATAAAGAATACTCTTTTAAAAACATATTTTTATTGTTATAGGTGTTTAACCTAGTCTCAACTAAATTAATAAAAATACATATAAATTAGCTTAATTATTAAAGGGGTTAATTATTAACTCTGTCATTTTAAAATTTACCAAATAAGGATAAAGAAAATTAATGTATTACAAAAGTAATATTTAACCCTCTTTAAATCTGATTCAAACATACCTTAAAAGTTAAACATCTAACTTTGATTATTTTTAACACATTTATAAATTTCTTTTATTTTTTTGAATTACAATTTTTTTTTAAAATCTCATATGTTATGATTTCTATATAATATATAGATATATATATATAATTGATTGATACCTAACTATAGGTTGGAAAATAATAGCTCACATCTCCTTTTTGTCTATAATATTTGTATGAAAATTTAAATAAAACTTTATTTAAGCACTGAAGCATCTTACCACTAGAGAAGGGAACTTACTCAAAATTTATTGTTGATTTCATCAAAGTTAAAAATACAACATATTTAATTGGGTTCAATTTTGGTGGATCCAAAAATCGAATTACATCAAAAAAAAAAATTAAAATTTTTGGTAATATCAAGTAATATCAAGATGATTTCAGCTGTAAATCAATTAACATGTGAGATTTGTAAAAAATTCATAATTCAAAAAAATTTTTAAAAATTATAAATATATTAAAAGTAATCATGGATAGATGTTTAACTTTTAAAGTCAAAAAGTACAATAAATGTTATCTAATTGTGTTATATGTCAAGTTCATAGTGGAGAGTTTATAATTTTACATAACGAATTTGATTCATCCAAGAATTTCTCGCACTTGCACAAGTGACGCGTCCAACTCTTTCATGCACCGTTTTACAAATTGTTCCAAATTAAGCAAAATTAGTCATCACTTTCAACGGGCTGCATCTTGTATTCATCTGCATGTGGAGAGGAAGTGAAGCACATACTCCTAGTCCAAATATGATTTAACTCCAAAAAAAATCTATATATATATATATATATTTAAAAGGGTATTTTTGATAAAAACTTAAATTTAAGATTTATACCAAACATAATATAACAAAATATGGAATTCATTTAAAATAAATTATATAAACTATTCATTTAAACCAAACACATATCATTAGTAAAAATTCATTTGCAAATGAATTCATTTTCAAATGAAATGAATTCCTTGGTGGAATTAAACCAAATAAAGAGTAAATATTATTGAGGGTCTGTTTGGTTTACCTGGTTATAGCAGCTAATAAGCTGATAGCAGATAGTTGATAAATATGAAATATTTGATAAAATTTTGTTAGTTGTTATTGTTTATATGTGAAATGACTATTAAGGGTATTATTTATTTGTTAATATAATTTCATATACTTATAATATTTTTTAGTTATGCAAATTATTTAAAAAATATATATAATAATAAACAATAATTTATTGTTTTTAATTTATATATTATTAAAATTATTATTATAAATTATTTAAAAATATAAATATTATTGTATAATTTTTAAAATTAATTATAGGTATAAATATAATAATTATTTAATTATTAATTATAATTTAAAATAATTATTTAATTATGAACTATAAAAAAAATTAATTTGATACATTTAATTTAAATTTAAATAAAGTTATTTGTTATTATTATTTTCAAATAAGAGTAAAATAATCTAAACAAAAAATAAATTCAAATCAGTTATAACTGATGTTAAAAAACTCTAAAATAAAACTTTTTAAATCAGCAACTATTTTTGAGAAGCGATAGCAAGTTCTTGAGAAGGTTCAGTATATGGCGGGTCATAAAAGAAAAGTCTACTACACACAGCCTCTGAATCTCAAAACCTACCATCCGATAGTAACTTGCACTGTTAGCATGTAAGCTGGCAAGTTGGCCATTAAGTCATTAAGATTGATATGGATATATATAGTAGTAGACAACAACAAAACCATATTAATATTCAATTAAATAAGTTTAAAAAAACAAATGCAATTTTTTTTGTTAGGAAATTTAGGTTTGTGGAATTCTGTGGATTATAAATTATTTGAGATAGTAAATAAGTATGATAATAACAGAAGATGCATGTAAAACACACCAATTTAATGTGGTTTGACATAATCATGTGTTCACGGGTGAGAATGCAACAAATTTACTCTACGAAATCAAGTGTACAAGAAAATAACGTGAAAATCAATACTCAACCACTGAACCTAATTATATCTAAATAATCTCATCCCTGAAAGAGATTAACATGTCTGTTACAATGGAGATCAAAAGAGAGATCTAAGAGCTTATACTTAAAAGCTCATAATGACACACACAATACAGATAACTATAATTGTCTTACTTCACTAAAGATTCTTTTATGATAAACGAAGTAATAGTTTAATTTTTAACATAACTCAAAATCTTTTAAATAAGGATTTCATTGATTTGACCATCAAACCTATCACAAATACACTTGGACTTGAACAAATGATATTTAAACCCAAAATTCAAGGCATATATTTAATATCTTTTTAGTTGACTAACATTATTTTTTTAAAAAAAAAAAAAAGAAAAGAAAGCCCGCTTGGAAAGTTATAGGGAAATGGAGGAAGCTATGAAAAAAAAAAAAAGTGACATCAATTTTTAAGAATTTGTGACGAATTTCATTTAGTTAAAATTACACGATACACTAACTTTAACTTAAATATTCTCAAACATAGAGTTGCCTTTTCTTATGTTTCACATGATACGGTTTTTTAATTTTTTCAGTTTTACATTGTGTTTCTCTTCGTTATTTTCTTCTCTACTTTTTTTTTTTTGTTGGTTGCTCTGCTTTCTTCATCTTTTTCATATCTTTTCAAATCTAAAACTAGCCTCTGTAAGCATTTATTAATCAAGATCTTTAGAATGCAAACCCATGAACATTCTAATTAAATTTTCTTCTTATTACATCTTATATATCTCTACCTCCATTTTTTCATTTTTATTTTTGTATTGAAAATCACTGTCTTAAGCTTAAATCCTAATGGGGTAGGTGTTAATTTTCATATTTTTGGTTGCTAATACTTGAGTTATTCTTGAGTTCTCTTCTTCTTTTTGTTTTGATTCTATTTCAATTGGATTTTTATTCTGACTTCATTTTCATTATATTGATTTGAAAAAGATCTAAAATACTATTTGTTATTATATTTGGTTGTTTCGATGGTTATTTTTAGTTATTTTTTGTTGTTGTTTCTAGTTATGTTTTTATTTCCATTTGATTGGATTAAATTTGCTTGATAAAAATCTTATATGTTATTGTTGTTATTTTATTTAGTTGTTTTTGTGGTCTAATTGTTTTTGTTGAATAAAAATAACTTTTGAAATAAATATTGTCTATTTTTTAAAGAAAAAAAAGTCAACTATGTTTTGAATTTCTTTTTCCTTTTTTTGTTATTTCTGAAAAAAGCCCTTTCATTTAATATGTTTTTGAAGAATTCCAGTGCAATAAATTTGATGAAAAAAATTGTTGACGTAAGTATAGTATAATTTTAGAATTTTCTTTTTGTCGTATAGATTTTTATATTTCTTTCTATGGTAAGAATTCTCAAAATTTTTTCTTTTCTAATTTTATTTGTACACTATAAATATGCATACTTTTGTAATGTTCAATATACACAGGTACATACAGACCATAAATGCTAAATAGCATCGTGCTTGTGTCCATCGATATAGGCTATCACGTCAAACCATGTAATTCTTCTCTTCTTTGATTCTTCTATGTTGACACACAATTTCAATAATATATTTTCTCTTAATAATATATTATCAAAGCTAGATTCTATCTTATGTGGCATTTGGTTTACTAATAAAGATTTTTACTTAATTAGGTATAATTTAAGTGTTTTATAAAATTTTAAAATTAACAACTAATAGTTGATTTTATTTAAAATAATTGTTGATTTTATAAACTCTATTTTAATTAGAGCTTTTTCCAATTAGTTGATAACTAATTTGTACTTATTTTTTATTTAAACTATTTTACTCTTATTAAAAAAATAACAAATAATTTCATTTAAATTAAAATTGAATATGTATAATTAATTTTTTTATAATTCATGATTAAATAAATATTATTGTAAATTGTAATTAATAATTAAATAATGATTATATTTATACATATAATTGTTTTTAAAAAATTATACAATAATATTTATATTTTAAAATTTATTTTTTAAATAATTTATATTAATTATTTTAATAATATATGATTTAAAGACAATAAAGGATTATTTATTACTATATATATATTTTAAATAATTTGCATAACTAAAAATAATATTATAAAAAATATATAAAATTATATTTACAAATAAATTATACTCTTAATAGTTATTTGATGTACAACAACAACAATTAATAAAATTTTATCAAACACTTCATATTCATCATTTATCAACTCTTAGCTATCAGGTGTTGTAAACAACTAACTAAACTAAATAGGCTGCTTTATTTATTTCTGATTTTTTTTTATCTAAGATTGGTCCCATTTGAGTTCTTTAGCTTCTCTGTCCAAAGTAATACTTGTTTTATTTGTTTTTTTTTTAGAATTTAATTCTATACTAATTCTTTTGTTTCCACATTATTTTTGCTCAATTTATTTTTAATTTTCTTATTTTGTTGGTCTCCATATGTTAACAAACGATACTGCTTGCAATTGTTTTGATTTGCAAATATATGTATGGGAAACAGTACTTACGATGGGTACTGTTCATTATGATTTTTCGGTCTTCTTTGGATTGCAAACCTATGGACATATATTTATATGCCCATAATTTTTGGGTGAATTGAATAATTAAAAAAAAATTACAATAATGCAATTAAAGAATTTTTTTAGCTTCAATTTATGCAATTAAAGTATTTTGGATACAATTTTAAGTTCAAATATTTGTATGGTTATATATTTTTTAAAATAAATTAATTGAGACAATATCTCGTCAAAGTGAGCTTTTTTGTTGAGATTAATTTATTTTAAAATATAAAATATTGTGTACATGTAACTTATATGAGTATTGATCGGCCAAAAGGAATGTCAGTATTTAACAAAATTGCATGTACATTTGTGGTAATAAACATGTGACGATTATTTGGTTTTACATATGAATAATAAATTGGCCCAAAGGAAGATTTGTTGTTCGACATGTTCTTATTGTCAGTGTTTGATTATTATGCCAAGATATCACTTACAAGTTAATATTATTGTCCAAAGATAAAATATTAATGGAGTGCCCAATATCTTGAGATGGGATTTACCATTATTTGAATTTATTATTAATATTGTTTTGGAACTTATGTGAGCTTATTTTGGTTGGTTGTTGTTCTCTGTTTAGCTATGAATAATGTTGCTAATATTACTGTCGGCATAAACTCTATTCCTATGTTAAATGGCACTAACTTCAAGTCATGGCAAGAGAACCTTTTAATAGTTCTCGGAGTCATGGATCTTGACCTTGCGTTAAAGGTTGATTCTCTTCCACCTCTTATGGATAAGAGTACCTATGATGAAAAAAGGGATATGGAAAGGTGGGAGAAATCAAATCGTATGTGTATGATGTTCATGAAGAAGGCCATTCCAGAAGCATTTAAGGGTACAATGTCAGAAAAGATAACAAGAACTAAAGAGTTCCTTCCAGATATTAAAAAGAGGTTTATTAAGAATGAAAAGGCTAAAATTGGTACACTCTTAACAAATCTAATTTCAATGAGGTATAAGGGTAAAGGCAATAGTAGAGAGTACATCATGGAAATGTCTCATCTTGCTTCTAAGTTGAAAGCACTTAAGCTAGAACTCTCTGAGGACTTGCTAGTGCATTTGGTTTTGATATCTCTTCTAACACAATTTAGCTAATTTAAGGTGAGCTACAATTGTCAAAAAGAGGCTTAGCCTCTAAATGAGCTTATCTCACATTGTGTCCAAGAAAAGGAAAGGTTGAAGCAAGATAAGATAGAAAGTGCTCACTTGACCTCTACCTTTAAGAGCAAAGGCAAAGGAAAGAAAAGGATATAGGATAAGGAAGCTGCAAATACGGCACCTCAAAAGAAATCTAATGAACAAGAAGGAAATCGTTATTTCTTCTCTGGAGCTTAAGGGCATATAAAGAAGCATTGCACTAACTATCACGCATGGCGTGCTAAGAAAGCGTTGCTTGAGTTGCCAAAAGCCAAGTGATGTTGAAAGATACATCTATGTAGGTAATAACATGAAGGTTAAAGTGGAGGCAATAAGGAAAATTCATATTATTATTAAAGATTGGAATTTATTTCATCTTAATGAGACATTTGTTATATATATATATATATATATTTATTTATTTATTTAAGACAAAATTTGATTTATATTTTCGTTTTGGACAAATTTGGTTATTTTTGTCTATTTAAGAATGGAAAATTTAATTTGTTTTAAGATTCAAATTTGGTTGATTCCAATTCTTTGTTAGGTTATGATAATCTTTATTTGCTTGATACAAATGCATTATTTATTGAATCCCTGCAATGAAGTACACAAGGTGCAAAGAGAAAAATAATCAATGAAAACTCAATTGCATTATGGCAAAAGAGATCAAGTCATATCTCCAAGTGGAGAATAGCGAGACTTGTGTCAAATGCAATACGGTAGATACGACGGTTCAAGTGAACAATGTTTAGAACCGTTTGCTAAATTCCTAGAGGAATGTGGTATCACCCTATAGTACACTATGCTAGGTTCGCCCAATATGAATGGTGTTGCTGAAAGATGAAACATGGCACTTAAGGACATGGTGAGGAGTATTATTTCTCATTTTACCTTGCCAAAATCACTATAGGGAGAAGCAATTAAGACTGTAGCATATATCCTTAACAAAATTCTAACAAAAGCAACTGGCAAAACCCCTTACACACTTTAGACTAGCAAAGAGCCTAGTTTGAAGCACCTATATATTTGGGGATGTCATGCTAAGATAAAGCCTTCCGGGCCTTATGAAAAGAAATTATACTTAAGGATGATTAGTTGTTATGTTATTGGATACTCTGAAAGATCAAAGGGGTATCAGTTTTATGATCCCACAACTAAGTCAATTTTGAGTCAGGAAATGCCTAGTTCTTTAAGGATGTTTAGTTTTTTTTTTTGGGGGGGGGGGGAGATAGAGTTAGAGACTTTGTCTTTTAATAGGAATATGTTGATATTCCTATAAGTGTTATTGGCATTGATTAGGATTTTATTCTTGACTTTGTTCAAGACATAGCACACTAGGACAATATTGGAGAACCTCCCATTCAAGAAATTTTTCTAGAAGAATAACTCTACCACCTCAAAAACCTATGCCATTAAAGAGATCCACTAGAGAAAGAAGTACAATACTATATGACTATATTGTATTTCCTCAAGAATATGAGGTTGACATTAGAGTGATGGAAGATGATCAAATCAACTTTCATCAAGCCATTGAAAGTTCTAATTCTCAAAAGTGGATTAATGCCATGAATGACGAGACAAATTCCATGAAAGACAATAACGTATGGGATCTTGTTCCAATTCTAGAAGGTGCAAAACCCATTGGTTGCAAATAGATATTTAAAACCAAAAGGGATTTAAAAGGCAAAGTGGAGAGGTATAAGGCACATCTTGTTGCAAAGGGCTTTACACAAAAAGAAGGCATTTATTATAAAGAGACTTTCTCTCTAGTTTCTTTGAAAGACTCTTTTAGGATTATAATGGCATTAGTGGCATATTTTGATCTTGAGTTACATTAGATGGATGTGAAGATAACATTTCTCAATGGAAATATTAATGAAATGATTTGTATGGTGCAACTAGAAAAATTTGAGTTTGGAGACCCAAAGAATATAGTTTGCAAACTTAAGAAATCCATTTATAGGCTCAAAAAAGCATATCGACAATGGTATTTCAAGTTTCATCAAGTGATCATCTCGTTTGGATTTTAGGTGAATTTGGTTGATGATTGTACATACCATAGGTTCAGTGGGAGCAAATATATTTTTCTAGTTTTATATGTTGATGACATTTTGCTTACCAGCAATGATATGGGTGTAAGTACCCAATTTTAAGATGCAATTATGCATGAATGCGACGAAAGCCCTTATAATGAAAATTTAATAAAAAATTGACCTCTAGTGTTGAGTTTCACGATTTCAAGGACTAAATTGTATTGTTTTTATATTTAATTGCAAAAAATTGGCTTTTACAGGGGTGTATTTAAAAATGCAAATTGGCATTACGTAATGTCGATTGACATTATGTAACGTGAATCAACATTACATAATGCCTAATGCCGATCGGCATTATGCAATGCCAATCGGCATTCTGGAATGCCGAGGTGCTAAAATTTTTTTAAAAAAATTACTTTTCTCAATTTTTTAAATTATGATTGGTCCAAATTTAATTTATTCTAACAAATAAATTAATTTTGCCATTTATCTATAGGGGTTCCACATCTAGTACATGTCTCTTATGTGTATAATTTTTTTTTTTGAAATTGAAATCCATTATCCTTGTTTTGTTTTTCAAATTGAGGAAGGATCAAAGGTGACACTCTTGTGATCACACAAGAGCTTAGCTCATGAACTACGGATAAAAAGGAAAGACCCTAATCTCTACTACTTTAAAAAAAAAAGTTAATTGGGAAAACCAAAAAAAAAAAAGCCTAACCTTATACTGTTGTTTTGATTTCAAAACCTTTTCAAAGCAAAAAAGACACAAAATTTGTTCTTTTCAAAGTCCAGAAATAAAACAATGCAAAGTCAATTTCTTAAAATGGTGAAATCCCATTTTGAGGGGCATTCAAACAGTATCTGCACAGCATTAATCATCTCCTATTCCTTTCTTTCTTTTTTATTTTATATAATTCTTTCTTTTTATGTCTTCATTTAATGGATTACTAATATGTTCCTTTATTGTTTCTGTGTTTTTTTTTTAAATTTTGGCGTGAGATGAGTGTAATTGGAATGGTTACATGAAGCAAAAGAACAGAAGATCCATAGAATGCCATGGATGTAGATTGTAGTCCTTAATTAGAATTTTAAGTTTTTTTTCCCTTCTATGTTTTTATGTGTTTTGTTAATTTCTTAGTTTTGGTATGCATTGGTTCTATATTTTTGTACGTTGGAATTAAAACCCAGTAGTGGGAATAATGAAAAATTTAGCTTTATGTGTTTTTAAAGAAATGAATTAGTAAATTAGGTTCAATTTGGTAAAACCCCCTGTAAAATGAATGGTGGCAGTAGGCTAATTTTAGGGTTTGCATGAAATTGAATTAGGATTTTTAGAATTCATGTATAATTGCTTATTTTGATCTATTTTGGCATGTTTGATAATTTGGGTTTTTTTTTTTTGCTTTTAACCATTTTGGGCTCCAAGCCTACGGTAGGCCTAACCCATTTTAATAAATAGGCTTTCAATTGGATTTTATGTTTTAAATAATTTAAAATCAATTTAGGCGCATTTAAGTTAAATAGATTTAGGCCCACTTTCAATTAATAAAATCAACTTAGACTTTAGATCAACCCATTAATTCCATTTCTTTTAAAACAAATAGACTTAGGCCCATTTTTTCATTTAAATTAAAATCAAGTTGAATTAGACCTACTAATTAATTCATTTCTTTAAAATTCATGGACTATATGCCCATTTCTTTAGTTAATTAAAATGAATAGACTTAGGCTCATTTATTAACATGTAGGTCCACCTTTAGTCCATTTCACTTGTAAATAAAAATGTAGAATTAGCTAACTTTAAAATAAAATTAATATAGTTTAGACCTAAGGACAATGTGCTTTATATGCATTTTTTACATGTAATTTTATGACTAGTTTGCTTTAAGGCTAGATGGATGTTTAATTAGGGTTTAATAAAACTATGTGTAAATAGAGAATAAGATAGTAATTCATAAAGTAATTCTAAATGAACACAAGATTAAAAGAAGTTAGTATTCCGTTCCTGAAATCTCTTGGTTGTGGTGCTAGCTTTCTTTTAAAGAATCAAGTACCACCAAAATGATTTGTCACAATTATTACCCTGGGTGGTGACTCCTTATCTCCATGCTATGTCTTTGTTCCCTAGGGTCCTAAGCCCAAAAAATGTCGTAATTGCTAAAATCTTGGACATGCGCTAAACCCCGCTGTCTACAGTGGTGACTCCATTGGGGATAAGAGATACTGATTCTACTTATGTTCTTTAGAATTAATTTATTCTTACATTCTTTTGCATGTCCCTATCAACTGATGGCATTGGTTTATGATTCCATGATTCCACTAGCTTTATGGAGTTTTAGATTGGCTAACCATCACTCTTAGCCTTAACTTGTTTCAAGAGAGATTGTTAGGTTCATCTTACCAGAGCCTGTAACCTAAGTCTTTAAGGGGGGTAGTCTTCTCTCGAGTTGGTAAAAGATGATGGACCCCTTTGTCCTTGGCCTATAACTCAAATCTTAAAGGAGGGCATCTTGCTAAGGGAATCTTGATTTTTCACCAGACCATAACCACATATAATGGCTTAGTTACTTCCTTAGAATTACCCACATTGCTTATATGATTGATTTCTATGAGGTATTTCTATCTATAAAAGCCCAGACTTATACTTTTAAAGCTCACTTAGGCTAATAAAGATTAGGCTAGACCTTTATACCTAGAAATACTGTTTTTGTGCTTTTATTGCTTTAAAATAGATTTGGCATGCATGTCAGTTCTTAATATCCCCTGTTGATATTAAGTCCAAGATAAAAAATCCTATAGAAAAGAGACTCGCCATGTATAAGAGGAATAAGGTTAGAAGGATGAATGTTGTACACTTGATTGATACTTGCTACTTGCTACTTATTGCATAGCATGCGCATCATGCTTACATGCATTTCATCCATCACACTAACACCTTATTTTGCAGCCATCATAGATTCATCTAGGTCTTCTCATATTTGGGGACGAAAAGGTGGCAGACTAAGAAGAACATATTTAAGTCATAAAGCCATAGCAAAAAAGATCCTTCGCAAACTGGAGAAGAGTCCTATTAATCTGTTTCATTTAGAAGCTGAACTAACTCAAACTGAGCATATAAAAATGGAACAACAAGTAGGGAACTAGACCTTAGAAGACATTAAAGGAGCTTTGTTGGATGACATGAGGGCTATGATGCAAGATAAACTAAGACAGGCTTTATCTGGATTGATGCAACCTACTGCTACTATTAGACCACCACCTGCAATTGGGAGACCACCACCTGCAATTGGGCAACCACCTGCAATTGGGAGACCACCACCTGCAATTGGGCAACCACCTGCTGCTGCTGCTATCTCACTTGTTGTAGATGCTCCACCTACTACTAATAATGCTAAGGGGCAACCTATTACTAGAAACCCACCTACTATTGATATAAATCTTAAGGATATTAAAAACTACATGGTAGAGAAGGAAAAAAGAGAATCACTTGAACTAGTACAAGACTATGAGTCTAAGTAGATGCAAGCACTGACCCATAAAATGTCTAAGATGGAAGAGCTTATTAGAGGACAAGGCATGTGATATTCATTTGACTTTGATGATATGCTACAAATGGAGGGTGATAAGCTACTTAAGAAGTTCAAAACACCTCAGTTGTAAAAGTTTGATGGAACTGAAGATCCTAGGATTCATCTCAGTAAGTACACAATAACTATAAGCACCACTAAGGCCCCATTAGTAGTGATCACTAGGTTGTTTGTACTGTCCTTAAAGGGAATGGCTATAAACTGGTATCATGAGTTAGAAAAGTTTGTTAGGGCTGATTGGAAAGAACTTTGTACTGCTTTTTTAAAATAGTATGACTGTAACACCAAATTAGAAGTGTCCATCATGTATTTGGAACTAACTAAGAAAAAATCAAAAGAATCCTTTTCTGATTTTTTTATTAGATTTATGAACAAGGCAGGATTAATGAAAAATAAATTGGCTGAGAAGGATCAAGTTAGGATGATAATCTGAAATGTGTCACCCATTATGGTTGAAAGACTATAAATGAAGAATACTAAAACATTTATAGATCTTTATGATGGTGATTTGCAAGCTGAGGAGATGGAGAATGAAAAGAAGAAAAACTCTAGAACCATTGGAACAAAAAACTACCTAACTAGGGGCACATAGCAAGGAAGCACTAGTAGGGCTATGGAAGTGCATGTTGTACAAACACCAAGGAGATTCTCTAATTTTAACCAACCCTTGTCCAAAGTCCTAAACCACCTGATGTAAAAGGGCTTGCTTAGACCTTTCACCTTTTTTAAACCATTGAACCTAAATGTCCCTGGCTATAACCCAAAAAGTTATTGCAAATTCCACCAAGTTACTGGCCATTCCATAGACACCTATACCCACTTTAAACATAAAATCCAAAACCTTATAGACTCTAGAAAATCACAAACCTTAAAAACCCAAGCACCATAAATAATCCTTTCCTAAACTACTAAAATGTTCCACCCCCAACCACTATGATGATTAACTTAGGAGTAAGCGAGGAAGAAGTGCTAAAATCCTTTGAGAACATAAACCTTAAAACCAATGAGAAATCTCCTAATATCCTTAAATATGTAGAAAGAGTTGAGGATTTGTTAGGACAACCCTCAAGAAAGTTTGATTACAAAGGTTTTTACACTAAACCACCCTCTTTTAATATATCCTTCAAGTTAGTTGTGCCTATAGGGTGGGGTGATGAGTTTGATTATAAGAAGCTGCTGGATAAGGAAGAAACATGCATAGTTAAGAAGAAAGAAAAACCACTAAAGGAGAGTTTTATCAAAGAAAGACATAGGAAGTCTTACCTCAGTGCAGAGGAATCTGTCAATATGCCTGGTGTGGATGTTCCTAGGAATGAGATCTATAAGGAACAGATTGTTAAGAACCTGGTACAAGACAACAAGGATTAGGAAATGCAAAAATAGTTATTATGTCTACCACCTGAAGGACAACCACTTGAGACTCAGTATCCTTAGCATCTAGAATAAGAAATAAATTTTCTTAATGTCTTTTTTGAATAAAATTTTAGTTTCTTTAGAACTTCTTTTGTTTTAGTGATCGATGATATGAATTCTAATCATGCTTACTTATGTAATGTGCATCCTGATGGTTCTTTGCATTAGGATATTGATTGCATTTGCATGTTTGACATAAAAATTTAGTTTAATTATATTCATTCAGCATGAGCACAAATGCAAATTTAAAGAACATTCGTATATCAAATGATATAACTTCTAAACAGTGAAAAATTCAAGAGAAAAAGAAAGAAAATAGAAAGGATCTTAAAAGGACAGTCAGATGAAATTAGAGAGATGAAAATGAGAGAAAAATATTCAGCCATAAAATCTAAAAGGACTAACTGATGATAGGAGTTGTATCATGTGATGTAATGAATGTTCTCATTTTTGTCCTAATGAATGAGTAAAATTGAATCTAAAATTTTGTTCAAATATTACATATTCATTTTTATCATAATGCATAAGTATCTGAATGGAAAGATAAACATAATGAAAGCTAAAGTCAGAGCTATGAGATCACTATTTTAGTTATGTTTTCTCTTTTTGTCACCCTTTTATGATTTTGTTTGCTTAGTACCTTGGGAATTCAGGTAGCTTAATGACTCGTGTTGCAACTATCATCAATCATTGTATCAATATCAAACCTCATTTTCTGCTTAAGAGCTCTTTGAAGAGTAAGTATAATTGATTTTAGCTTCAAGAACTCTCTTTAATTAGTTCACCTTCTATAAACAAGACCATAACTAATCAAGTTGGTAAGTCAAAGGATCAACAATAGTAGTGAACAAACTAAGTTTTTGGCACACATGAAGAACAAAGACTGCCATAATAGTGTTGAAAAATTTAGAGTAAAACTGAGGGCAAAATTGTTGAATAGTAAATCTGTATTAAAAAACTGATGAGTTAGCAAAAGAGTTCTAGGGGCAAAAAGAAGCAAACCATAAGCACATGAATGTATTAGTCATCATATTGCAAAAGCGATAATGAAAGGAAAAAAGTTCAATAAAGCATCAGTCAATCAAGGAGCTTTAATTTCAAGCCATGTATTAATACAACACAACCTAGTCATTTGTCCGACAAACTATATCAGAAGTTCTAACATAAAAAGTACCAACCTCGAAGCATCCACTGCTCAAATCTATAAGCTATTGATGAAGCACCTCATTCTTATACTCCAAGATCAGCAACATTTCTCTATTCCAAATAGAAGACTTATTAGGATCATGCATATCATACACAACATGCACACACTTGCATACATCTATTGTGAAATACTTGCTCTACATAATAAAAGTCTTTGAGCCCAAACAAGATTTTACAAATACTTTACTACTAACATTCGAAATTAGTGTTGTAAAAGTATAGGAAAATAGTTAAAGTATTCACATGTAAAGCATATGAAAGAGTAAAATAGGAAGAGCAACATTATCAAGAGACCTCATCTTGGCAACCTCAAGAGCTCCCCAAATTCAACATCCATCTAGAGCATCATCAGGAATATCTCTCCATAATAGTTAGACCAGTGTAAGGTATGGGATATGGTAATAATAAGATCCAACATGCTAGTGATATACGTGATTGGCCCTCAAAAGGGAAGAATGCACTTAAACCTTGAGATGAATGAATTCTGAAACCTCTTTGATCATGAAATGAGACCACTAACTCCTAAATCTTTCATTTTGCAGGATATGTTGGGAAGAAGAATGAAGCCCTCTACCATAGCATCAATGGAATAGCAAAAAGATAAATTTAGCCTAAAGCCACAACCTCAATGGTAGAGTATGATGACCCTATAATCAGAGACATCATCACCACAATCAACAGGGAAGGATGCAAAAGACTCACATTGCATTTTGACAAAATTTCTTCACTTGCAAATAGACAATATTAACTTATGGTATTATGTGTAAGGAAAAACAAAATAGAATAAAGAAGGAGAAAGGAAATAGTACAACAATAACAATGCGCAAGATAGCAAATATCAATCGCTCACTAGAATATCATAACACATAAAAAACATCTTTACAAATACTAAAGGGAAGTACCATAACTTTATCTCCTTAGTTTATGTGATAAAGTACAATATCAATAACAAAATCCATAAATTAAAAGTAAATTCATCCACTTCATGAGATCATGTGCGAAAGCTTACCTCATGAACTTTAATCTTAATGAATTTCTTTTATTAGGCTTGTAGAATTTAGATGTCTTATTGACAGGTATATGCTAAGAGTTTTCAAAACTATAATCAATCTAATGCTTGCTTTTCACCCAAAAAAGGGGGAAAAAATGCAAAAACTAAGTCTATGGACTTGTAGTATAAATTGCTTGAATTTTATAGTATTATTTTAGTCTTTTAAATAATAAATGTGGATATAATCTACTCCAATGCTAAAAAATGAGTATGCGTACAAAATTCCTCTATGATATCCACACCGAATAATACAAGAAAGACATGGGAATACTAAAAGGGGACTGTAAAAAACTACTATATTTACTCCAATGCTATAAAAAGAGTATAAGTATTCGAAGGACCTATCCAACCATATACATGCTAAGTAATATCATAAAGGCAGGGGAATACTAGGATAAGGAAGAAAAGCACAAAAATAATTTAAAAGTTACTTTGATACTCATAATTTGATTTGTTTATGCTCAAATTCCATAAGTTTTGTTTAGCAAATTCTCCCTAAACTTAAGTGTGGAAGCAAGCTCTTCACTTGGTAAAAATATGCACTCAGCATAAGATGGTTAATAATACCTTTGAAATTTATGAATGGTAAATAAAAGATAGTCATGGAAATCAAAAATAATGAGATTCATTGAGGGCACATTATCTCATGATAAAGTGATGAATTTTCTCATATTCAAAAAATATAATGTACTTTGTTGTACAATTATCATGCTGAAACTAACTTCAATAAATTTTTAAGAAGAGCAAGTCCATAAAAAATAAACTTAACTTGTGGAATCAACACTAGCACCAATAAGTTAATCAAGGTCATTAAGTGATAAAGATGGTTGATCAGAGGCACAGTTAATCAACACAAAATCTCAAAATCCTAGTCAACATGAGATTTCAATGTGATGTTTGCATTTTGCATACACTTCACTTCATCTCAGTTATATGCTACATAATAGCTATAACATAATTTTCAGATTCACATTATTATATGCTATGCAGTACCTATAATATAGTTTTCAAATCCACTTTATTATATGTTATACGATAGTTATAACAATAATAACTTGCTAGACACTACACAGTAGTTATAGCACATTATCAAACCACTTTTTGCTAGACATTCCATAGGAATTATAGCACATTTTAAATCTTTTGCTAGATGCTCCACAAGACCTATAGCACCATTATCATAATTTGCTAGATGCTCCATAAGGCCTATAGCATATTTGTCTTCAATTAGACACTACACAATAGTTCTAGCATATTTTTGCTAAATGTTCCACAGCAAATATAGCAAAAATTTTAGTTACTAGATGTTCCAAAGGAACTATAGTACAATTAGCTAGACACTACACTATAGTTATAACATATTTTCACTATTTTGCATAGGGAATATAGTCAAAATCACGACCACTAAACATCCTACAGGGAATATAGTGTCACTTGCTAGACATCCTACAGAGAATATAGCAGAAATTTATCACTCACTACACATGCCATAAGGAATATATCAACATGCATTGAACACAGTGTCAATTGCTATTCAATGACCACAGTGATAGCATCACTGCTATATGTTCCACTAGAACTATAGCTTGTTTTCAACATGCACTAAATGCAGTCACAGTGATAGCATCATTGCTATATGTTCGACAAGAACTATAACTTGTTTTCAACCTACAATGAATGCAGTGTCAACCGCTATTCACTGAACACAGTGATAGCATTACCACTATATGTTCCACTACAACTATAGCCTATTTTCAACATGCACTGAATGGAGTGTCAATCGCTATTTACTGAACACAGTGATAGTATCACCGTTATAAGTTCCACTAGAACTATAGCATGTTTTCAACATGCATTAAACATAGTGTAAACCATTATTCACTGAACACAGTGACAGTACCACCGCTATATGTTCTAAAGGAACTATAGCCTATTTTCAACATGCATTGAACATAGTGTCAACTATTATTCATTGAATACAGTGATAGCATCACCACTATATGTTCCACAAAAACTATAATTTATTATCAAAATGCACTAAACACAGTGTCAAATACTATTCACTAAACATAGTGATAACATCATAACTACAAATTCTACATGAATTCTAGTGGGCATTACATAACTCCAATCCGCATTATGCAATGCCAGTTGACATTCTAGAATGCCGAGGCACTAAAATTTCAAAAAAATATTATTTTTCTCAATTTTTTAAATTTTGATTGGTCTAAATTTAATTTATTTTAATAAATTAATTAATTTTGGTATTTATCTATAAGGGTTTTGCATCTATTACGTGTCTCTTATATGTATAATTTTTCTTTCAAATTGAAATCCTTTATCCTTGTTTTATTTTTCAAATTAAAGAAGGATCATAGGTGACTCTCCTGTGATCGCACAAAACATTAGCTCAGGAACTGGGGATAAAAAGGAAAGACCCTAATCTCTATTGCTTTAAAAAAAAAAAAGTTGATTGGAAAAACATAAAAAAAGACCTAACCTTATACTATTGTTTTGATTTCAAAACCTTTTCAAAGTAAAAAAGAAATAAAACAAGTTCTTTTCAAAGCCCAGAAATGAAGAAAACGCATAGTCAATTTCTCAAAATAGTGAAATCTCATTCTGATGGGCATTCAAACAACATCTATACAACATTAATCATCTTCTATTCCTTTCTTTCTTTCTTTTTTTATTTTTGATTTAATTCTTTCTTTTTATATCTTCATTTAATTGGTTATTAATTTGTTCCTTTATTGTTTCTACATTTTTTTTAGTTTGGTTTGAGATGGGTATAATTGGAATGGTTACGTGAGGCAAAAGAATAGAAGATCCATAGAATGTCATGGATTTAGACCATAGTCCTTAATTAGAATTTTAAGTTTTTTTTTCTCTTATGTGTTTTATATGTTTTGTTAATTTCTTAGTTTTGGTATATATTGGTTCTATATTTCTATATGTAGGAATTGTAATAACCTCAATAATGGGAATAATGAAAATTTTGGCTTTCTTTGTTCTTAAAACATGAATAACTAAATTAGGTTCAGTTTGGTAAAACCCCTAGTAAAATGAATGGTGGCAATAGGCTAATTCTAGGGCTTGCATGAAATTGAATTAGGATTTTTAGAATTCACGTATAATTGCTTATTCTGATCTATTTTGGCATATTTTGATAATTTGGGCTTATTTTTTAGTTGGTTTTTAACCATTTTGGGCTCCAAGCCCACGGTAGGCCTAACTTATTTTAATAAATAGACTTTTAATTGAATTTTAGGTTTTAAATAATTTAAAATCAATTTAGGCTTATTTAAGTTAAATAGATTTAGGCCCACTTTTAATTAATAAAATCAACTTAGACATTAGCTCAGCCCATTAATTCCATTTCTTTTTAAACAAATAGACTTAGGCTCATTTTTTCATTTAAATTAAAATCTAGTTAGAATTAGACCCACTAATTAATTGCTTTATTTAAAATTTGTAGACTATAGGCCCATTTCTTTAATTAAATTAAAATGAATAGACTTAGGCTCATTTATTAATATGTAAGTCCACCTTTAGTCCATTTCACTTGTAAATAAAAGTGTAGAATTAGCTAACTTTAAAATAAAATTAACATAGTCTAGACCTAGGGATGATGCAGTTTATATGCATTTTTTACATGCAATTTTATAATTAGTTTGCTTTAGGGCTAGAGAAATGTTTAATTAGGGTTTAATAAAATTATGTGTAAATAGAGAATAAAATAGTAATTCATAAAGTAATTCTAAATGAACATAAGACTGAAAAAAGTTAGTATTTCATTCCCAAAATCTCCTAGTTGTGGTTCTAGCTTTCTTTTAGAGAAACGAGTACCACCAAAACAATTTATCCTAATCATTACCCTAGGTGGCAACTCCTCATCTCCGTGCTATGTCTTTATGACATAATAATGTGTTCTTTAGGGTCCTAAGCCCAAATAGTGTCATAGTTGTTAAAATTTTGGACGCGCACTAAACCCCATAGTCTACAATGGGCTTATTGCACGAAACTAAGAGCTTTCTAGTTAAGAACTTTGAGATGAAAGATCTTAGTGACGCCTCTTTTTTGTTAGGCATCTAGATACGCTGAGATCGCTCTCAAGTTGTTCTTAGATTTTCATAAAAGGGCTATATCAAAAAGGTTCCTAAGAGATATGGCATGCAGGATTGTAAACCAATGATGCCCTTATGGCTAAAGGAGACAAGTTTAGTCTCAAGCAGTGCCCTAAGAATGATTTTGAGGAAAAGGAAATGCAAAAGATTCCTTATGCATCAACAATAAGGAGTTTGATGTATGCTCAAGTTTGTATGCATCCGGATACCGCGTACATTATAGGGATATTGGGCAAATATTTAAGCAATCTAGAAGTACACCATTGGAAAGCGGTTAAACGAGTCTTATGGTACTTACAGAGAATAAAGGACTATATGCTCAAATATCAAAAGTTAGATTAGCTTGAGATAATTGAGTATACTGACTTTGATTTTATTGGATACCAAGATAGTATGAAATATACATCAGATTATATCTATCTACTACCTAGAAGAGTGCTAAATGATATTTTATAGCCTCTTCAACCATGGTAGTAGAATTTATAGTGAATTATGAGGTATCCAAACATGGAATATGGCTGTCAAATCTTGTCACGGGATTGTGCATAGTGGATGATATTGAAAGGCCACTCAAGTTATTTTATGACAACAAGTTAGCAGTTTTATATTCCAATAACAACAGGAGCTTGAAAAATTCAAAGCATATAGACATTAAGTTCCTTATTGTTAAGGTAAGAGTTCAGAGTGGACAGTTGTCTATAAAGCACATCAATACAAACTCCATGATTGTGGATCTGCTTACTAAGGGAGTGCCACCCAAAAAATTTTTATGAGCACACTGCTTGTATGGGTGTCATGTCATTTAAGGATATTCAGTATTTAGTAGGAGTTTGTAATTTTGATGCTTTTCTAATATAGACATTTTTCAGTATTCCAATTTAAGGATTTTGGTTATTTCTGTTAGTTTCTGCAAAAATCAAGTTTTTTATATATTCACACTCTGATTTCTATATGGTTTGATCTCACTAAAGTTTAAGGTGGACCAGGAAATAGGCATGTTAAGATCACATTGCATGAAATTTTCAAGCTATACATCCATATAATGATCCATGTCATTCAATTATCTTGATATATGTAACCATTGATAAGTTGAGTTACGATAAATATAACAAAGGCTGCTTTGATCCTATGTTGGTATGATTGATGGACCATATTAGTTATAGATACATTTTAGTAATGATAGTAAAGTTGAGCTCATAGTTTTTTTTGTGCAATGCATAATTATAAGGTTACACATATAGCCTAAGTGGGAGATTGTTAGATCCTTAATCCAATATTAGGATTATATGTAAATAATTATGTATTACATGTTGTCATATAAGGTGAGCCCAATTAATAGTGATCATTCAGATTTGGATAATATGGGCTTTAATGTATCTAAAGGGTGTAAGGCCTTTAATATGTAGAGACAAATGGGTAATTTTTATTTCAATGATGGGCTGAAATAGAAATACCAAAAGATAACAGGAAAGTTATCTATATAAAAGTGGTCATAGTCCCTAGGTCTCATGTATTGTAATTTCATGTTCTTTCTAAATCTCGTTATTAGAGAGAAACATAGAGAGATCTTAGAAAATGTACTGACCTAGAAGGATAGTCGCATAACTCTAAGGGGATTAATCATGGATTCAGGTACGCTTCCACTATTATGTTGTGGTTTATATTAATTTAACATGAGATTGAGTTCTAGGGTTTTAATCTAATTTGGGAAATTTTCCCAACAAGGACTACCACCATTATATAAGTAATATTGACACTCTTCAAAAACATGTTATTTATTCTAATTTTTTCTCCTTTACTACCATCATACTATCAATCTTCTATCAGTATCTTTGAAAAATTAGACAACAGATATTTTTACCGAATTGTGATTTTCCATACCGCTTTTAACAATACATATTAATCACTAAACTTAAGAACTAATCACCAAAATCAAGCTATCATTAACACTACCTACTTTAGTTTGAGTTGTTAACATAATTATAGTATAATTATAGAGATTTCTTTCTATTGTATAAATTTTTATATTTCTTTCTATTGTAAGAATTCTTATATTCCTTCATTTTCTAGTTTTATTTAAACACTATATATTTATTACATCCTTTTATAATGTTCAACATAAATAGTTGCACACAATCAATGAATGATATATAATATTGCATTTTGTGTTTATAATGCCATAGGCATAATACATACATGACCCCCTATGCTTGTCACTTTTTATCAGTTTGACACCTTAACTTATAGTTTTGCCATTGTAACACATGAACTTGGCTAAAATGCACTAGTTTGCATAAATATGATAACATAATGCATCTACCACCCTCTTATACTTGTCACTTTTTGTCAGTTTGACACCTTTACTTGTAGTTTTTTATCAATTAAATCCTTATTATATGACACTATTGATTTGCTATCTTGTGCCACATGTGCTGACAGAGGTTTCAAAATTACATTTTATCCAAGGTCATATGTCAAAATAGTAAAACTATAAATTGATATGTCAAATTGACAAAAAGTGACAAGTATGAGGGTCCATGTATATATTACGCCTAATGCCATCACTTCCATGCTTTTATGCATGAATACTGCTCACTACTACACAACCATATCATCCAAAAATGGGGGCCATGCTCCTAATTATATTCTTTAACATTAAGTACTTATTCCTTTCCATTGGTTAATGTGGGTAATGTATTGTTTAACTTTCAAGCCAAAAGTTTCCTCATGTGAAGGTGTGCCTTTTCTGATATCAATGTTTAGTGCAAGTGGAAACCAAAGCTTCATACAAACACTTTGCCAAATTTCAGGCACTTGCACAAGTGATGCCTCCAACTCTTTCATGCACTGTTTTACAAATCGTTCCAAATTCACTTGGGGGTGGGCAGCAACCAAGCTTGATTATTAATCAAAATTTGTCATGACTTTCAACAAGCTATATCTTGTATTCATGGGAGGAAAGTGGGGGACATGCTCTCAATCAAAATATGATTTAACTCCAAACTAATTCTTTCTTATCTTTTTCAATAATAAAAAAAGATATCTAAAAAAGGCTATAGTTTTTTAAAATAAAGTTTTATAATTCAACGATTGAAAAGAAGCATTATTTATTTCTATTAATAAAATTTTATACTTTTAATATTTATACAATTTTTTTTAATAATTTTGTATGCTACTTTGGTAGCTATTATTATGGCCTGAATTTGGACTAACCCAAATATACATGTTAGCATAAATATCATATACATGTTTTGATTTAAATAGAGAAATTAGAAACACAAGACTCAAAATTCAATCAAAACCTTAAATAGAAATTTATTTTTAACTCCTTTTTTGGTTCAATTTCATTAAGTAATTAATTTATTTCTAAATAAATTTTAAATGGAATTTATTTTTAAATGAATTATTAATAATGAAATGTATTTGGTTTAAATGAATATTTTATAAAATAATTTTATTTAAAAATTTTAAGAATTTGGTATAGTAAAAAGTAATTTTATAAAATTAAAAAGTTGAAATTGGAAATGAATTCCACAAAGTTTTCATTTAAACTAAACAAAATTTATTTATATGAATAGTCCTTAAACAAATATATAAATAAATTTTATAGAATTTTGTAGAATTCATTTATACCAAATATTGGGTAAAATAGCATAAACACATATCATTTAAACACTAAAATTAGCTTTTTTTTTTTTTTACTCAGTTCGGACACTAGGGATGTACTTCACCACTTAGAAGCGGGTGTACTTAACCTATTCCGACAATGAACACGGTGTCTTGATCCAGGTTTATGAGGGTAAGAGTACAACAACTAGGACCAACAACTTGCTTGGAAAATTTGAGTTGTCTGGTATTCCACCTTCTCCAAGGGGTGTTCCGCAAATCACATCATGTTTTGATATTGATGCTATTGGTATCTTAAATGTATTTACTGAGGACAAGACCACTAGATAGAAGAACAAGACTACCATTACTAATGATAAGAAGAAGATTGATGTAAAGAATGCCTTGAAAAATTATGGCTATGACATAAGGAACACTGTGAAAGATGAGAATATTAGCTTCAAACTTTCCCTAAATGATAAGAAGAAGATTAAGGATGCCATTGAATAGACTATCCAGTTGTTAGATGCCAATTAGCGCGCTAAGGCTTATGAGTTTGAGGAGAAGATGAAGGAGCTAAAGAGCATTTGCAACCTTGTCATTACTAAGATGTACCAAGGTGTTGGTGGTCCTGACTGATAAGGCAAATGACATCTTTTAGTTATATTTGTTATACTAGCTATGTATTAGTTATGTCTTACAATGTTGTATTTAATATCTATCACTTGTCTTACATAATATGTGTATATGCCTCATGTAATTCATTCCTTTTCAATGTATCAAATATCAGTATTACATCCCTAAGCTTTACATGGTATCAGAGTGCCATGGAAAATAACAACACTCAACTTGTTCCTTCTAACCCCCTTACATCTTCATCCCCTTCTACAATTACTCATTCTTTCTCAATCAAATTAGACAACAACAATTATTTGGCTTGGAGAACTCAATTTCTGCCATTATTGAATTATTAAAAGCTTATGGGATTTGTATATGGTAGCCTCCTCTACCCAAAACCACTTTTAATAACTCCTACTAAAATCCTGAATGCTGACTTTAACATATGGTTTCAACGTGATCAAATACTTCTCTTATGGATTTTTTCCTCCCTTACCGAGAAGGTCTTTCCTTATGTTATTGGTATTAAATTTTCTTAAGACGCTTGGACAACCCTAGCAAATTCTTTTGGTTCTATTTCAAAAAATAAAAAACTTCAATTGAGTATTGAATTATGAGAATTAAAGAAAAATGATATGTCTATCTCTCCATATCTCCAATGAGCCAAGTCTCTCTCTGATCAATTATTTATTGTAGGCCACACTATGACACCAGCTAAATTTAATGCTATCATTTACCACAATATTGGATTGGAGTGGAGTATCATAATATTATTATTACCTTTAACCTCATACCTAAACCTGTGTCATCTAATAAACTTCATAGCTATCTCCTTGCTCAAGAAATTCTTCTCTATAGCACTCATGAACCACTACTTACAAATTTCTCATATGCAAAACCATTGCACTCTCCTTCCCAATCCACCATGCCACCTCTTCTCCCTTCTCCTTTACCTTCTCCTCATCACCCAATATGGCAGCCTTGTAAATGCACATGGTCCAATCCTTGTGCTTGTTAAATTTGCAGGTTAAATAACCATATGGTAGATAGGTGTAGGTGGTACATGTTAGTGACAAATTATTTCTAGAACTCTTGAGCTAGAGCCCTGCAAGGGATCAAAGAAGGGCAAGGTGAAAGGTAGGGAGGATCCCCATAAACCCTCTGATGCCTAAGTAAGAGAATGTAGAGAGAGAAAGAGAGAATTTAAAGAGATAAAAAGAGCAATCAGTATGAGAGAATAAAATGAATGAGAATGAGGGACATGGGATCCTATTTATAAGGATAGTGATGCTCAAACCTAAGAGGAATATGATTCCTCTTTGATAAGAGTCCTATGCATATTAGGAGAGTGTTTCTTCCTATTCAGGAGTCTCCATGATTGGGGGTCTTCTCTTATTTGGTTTAGGTGTCCTTCTTCAACAAACAACCTTGTATAAGAAAATAAAGACATTAGTTAAATAGGAATATGCATATGGGGTATCAAGAGTCCCCCATAAAAGTATGTTCGGATATTTATATTTAATGTATCCGGGTTCATAAGGTGATAGAAAAACATCATTACAGCTTATGTAGATGGGCGAACTAAGGTGGCCATCCTCAATCACAGGAAAATATGAAGCCCAATACTAAGTCTTGAGATCATCATTGAAGTGCCAGTTGGACTTGGATACACATAACCTATGATAAAAATGCTGGGTGTAAGGGATTAACCTGCCAGTATGGAGACAACATGGTGAAACCAACTGTCACTGGAGTTTTGATGCCTAATGCATTAAAAACGTGGCCCGAGTGTTGAACCTCAATACTATCAAAGTAACCTGAGGGTGCCAACTTCTATCATTAGACTTAGATGCTTTAAAGCTTAGATGCTCAGTGCTATGACTTAAGGCTTACATGCTCAGAACCTCATTACTATCAAAGTGATATGAGGGTGCCAACTTCAGTCACTGGACTTAGATGCTTCGAGGCTTAGGTGCTCAGTGCTATGACTCAAGGCTTACATGCTCAAAACCTCAGTAATATTGAAGGGACTTGAGGGTGCCAGCTTCAATCACTGGACTTAGAATCTTAGTGCATTAGAAGTACGGCATGAGTGCCGATGAAAGAGATAACTGTCAGCAAGAGGAGTGAGATTATCAATCGCCACCCCTTTTGATTTTCCTTTGAATTTTGAATTGTATAACTATCACAACTATTCGTGTATCAAAAGATGAGACATTTCAATTGCCATAATAATAAATGCTCAATTAATGGGCCTTTCTCATTCCCGGGATTGCCTTTAAGGCTATAAAAGGGATGAAAATGTTAATGAGGGCAGTAATGGTCATTCTGAACCTTCCATTACTCTTTAAATAGGTTAGACCCATTTTTTATTGCACTTTTATTTTTCTTTATGTGTCCTCTTTGCTTCCTAAGTTAGTTCTTCGTGTTCTAGAGCTTTTATCAATGAACTTGCTCCTTATTTCCAGGTGAAACTTCTTTTCTACACTATATTCTTCTTCATCTCTATTATTAAATAGGATCCATGGCTCCATGAGAGCAAGTTAGCTCTAATCTATTTGTTTCTAGGATAGATGCTTAAATGTTGAAATGGTATTGGAGATGTTTTAGCATTCCAGTAGATTTTGTTTTGCACACTGTTGACAAACACTTCAAAGCCCATACCACCATGCTAGATTTTGATAGGTTAGTTGTATATTTTGACAAATTTGAGGGGGGATTGAAGTTCCCTCTAAATCCCTTCATTAAGGATTTTCTAAATAGGTACAACATAGCTCCAGGACAGCTCCATCCCAATAGCTACTAAATTTTGACTAGTTTCATAGAATTGATGCACAAGGAGGGTATAGAGCCAAACCTGAATGTCTTGAGATATCTCTACAGCCTGAATAAGAAAAAAGGAGATATGATGTTCTCTTTATCAACTATTATGAACCACAGCCTCTTTGTAAAGCTTTTGGATCTCTATAAAAAGTGGAGACATAGGTTTTTTATTATTGAGCATCCTTCAGACTTCATCACTATCTGATGGATGTGGTTGAACAACTGCCACAAGAGGACCCTTACAGCTATTTGATAGGGATACAAAGATGATCATGAGGCTTTACCTTCATAGGATAGCTAATGCAAGATCCATTAATAATATCTAAGAAATATCTTTGGAGAGTTTGTCCTGACCGCATATAACTTAGTGGTAAGTTATAAGATTTCAAAGGTATTTTCTAACTTCTATTTTTCTTTTTATTTATAGATGGCTGAATTTTTTGAATTTACGAATGGAATTAGACTTGTAGATGATGAGTTAGACACACCAAAAGGATGTGTAGATCCCTTCTCCAATATTTGAGCCTCATGCTTTGGAGATCATCTCTACAACTATGGCTAGTAAAAAAGGAAAAGCTATGGCTAAATCTTCCTAAATAGAGAAATTTGAAGGTTAGAAGAAGTGGGGCTTGAATGGGGGACTTGAATGCTAAAGAACTATGCGAAGAAGTCTTCGTCAAGCGCCCAAAGCTATCCCTAGACAAGAAGTCTTGGATCCTAAAAAGGATAAAGCCTCTGAGCATTCTGAATGCTCAAGTGAGGAATCAGTATGTCGAGTCGCTATGTCTTCCTAAAGACATCCAGCATTAGACAGACGTGGATACAAGGGAAGGGAGATGTACAATACCATGATTAGGCACTCGCTGGAGGTAATCATCTTCCACTCTATTTAATTTACATTAGTGTTGCCCAAGTTGGTGATACTTTTCATTTCTTTCATATGACTCAAACTTTACTACTGTTGAAGGACAACTACTATTATCTCAAGAGTTAATATAGCCTAAAGGAGATAGAGGTTGGCACTATAGCCATTAATTTTAATAATAAGCTAGATAAGGCGAAGGTAGCACTTGAACTCTATTAAACCAAGCATGTTAAAGTGAGCTAGAAGAGGGTGGAGGAGTTAGAGCACATCAAAGCTTAATTAACGTAAAAAAAATATAAGGGCAAGACTCCCAGATCATAGCTCTAGAGAAGAAGCTGGCTGAGGCTCAGAAATCCTATGAGGATGATAAATGAAGCTACTAAAACATGCTTGTGGGGTTTCTTAAAGTCTGCAAGTTTGAATGTTGGAGAGTCTTGCTTGTCCAAAACCCTAATCTAGACTTCACTAACTTGGATAAAATAACACCCACTGATCTAGCTAGGATTGCTACCAAAGAAGATGCTCGAAGCAAGGCATATTCCAAGCAGTCAAAGAATCCTAAGAAATCAACCAAGTCTACTACCAATGAATAATCTTCTGAGTAATTAAAGGATTCTAAACTTATCAATGAGATTTCTACTAGTGCTATCATTGTTGGACCTGGTCCAACCTCTGTGTCAGAGTCTTTGAATTTGAGCCTCCCATCTTCTGAGCTTCTCGATACTCAATTGTAAATTACTTGGTTAATAATTTTTATTTTTATTTCTAGAATGCTCTGTAATACAACATTTCTATTAATGAATGAAGTATTTATTTTTTGAATTTCTAAGTACATTTATTGATAATATCTCCGAAGACTATCCGAATTCTTATATCGTTGTAACTCTTTTCCCCATCTATCTTTGATCTTGTATGCCCCTTTAGTTGTTTTCTCAATGACTTGATAAGGACCCTCCCAATTAGGTCTGAGTTTGCCTGTACTAGAGTTACCTTTGCCAATATCAGCCCTTTTAAGTACCCAGTCTCAATCCTTAAAGTGTTTTGGCCAGATTTGCTAATTATGATATTTGATGACCCTCTGTTTTTTAGCTTCTGCCACAATGGATGCCTGATCTCTCCTCTCTTTAAGTAAATCCAGACATATATGAGCATTGGTGTTATTGAGTTCTTGATTTAGACAATTGATGACCCGATAACTTGTTAATATAATCTCTACTGGGATTACTCCATCCATTTCATAAGTTAGTCTAAAAGGTATTTCCCAATGGAAGTTCTAGGTGTAGTTCTATAGGCATAGATGATGTTGTTGAGTTCATTAACCCATTTCCCCTTCTTTTCATCTAGTCTTTTCATTAGCCCCTACATGATGATCATGTTGGTGACCTCCATCTGACCATTAATTTATGGATAGGCTACTAAGGTAAATAAAAGCTTTATTTTGAGATCTAAATAAAACTTTCTAAACTTCTCATTGTCGAACTACTCCCCATTATCTATTATAAGGGTGTGTGGTATTTTAAATCTGTAGATGATTTATTTCTAGAAAAAGTGCTGCATTCAGGCTTTAATGATGGTTAGCACAACTTCGACTTCTATCCATTTAGTGAAGTGGTCTATAAACATGATAAGGAGTTTCTTCTGGGAGGTTGAGGTAGGAAAGGGACCTAGGATGTCCATTCCCTATATTTTAAAAGGCCAAGGACTCCTAATCAGGTGCTGAGGATTATAAGGCTTATGGCTAAGGCGAGCAAATTGTTGGCATTTGTGGCATTCTTGAGTCAGTTTCTGAGCATCTCGGGACATGGTGGGCCAGTAGTATCCTTGTAGCAATGTCTTTCTAATTAATGAATGATGAGACTCATGTTTTCCATAAATTCCTTTATAAATTTCCCTAAGCACGTAATTTCCTTCTTCTGGCAATACACATTTAGGCCATGGGTGCGAGAGAGACCTTTTGTAGAGTTCTCAATGGCAAATGGAGTAGTGCGCAACCTTTATTTTCAACTTCTGAGTACCCCATTTTTAAGATACTAAATGATTAGTTTCATCCATTCTGCCACTTCCTATATGTCCATGATCTCTAGGTTCTCGGTGCTTAGCTTTATTAATGCTTCCATGAGCTTGAGTTATTTAAATGTTTGGGTACCTTTGGCTACTGATTTGGCCAATAGATTAACTTTAGAATTTTTACTTATGGGGATTTAGATGATTTCCAATTGTTCCCCATGCTGTTCGAGCTTCTTTAGGAGCTGTTTGACTTTCTTGACATACTTACCAATACCTGGGTCCTTAATTTGAAATGTCCCTTTAACTTTGTTTACCACTAGTTATGAGTCTGAGTGTATCTTAAGATGCTCAGATTTGACCTCAATAGCCAACTTTAATTCCGTAATGAGTGCTTCATATTCAGCTACATTATTAGTGGCATTATACTTTATCTGGACTGTATATCTAATGGTGACTTTATGTGGCCATTTGAGAATGATTCCAACACTAGATCCTTAGAGGGATGAAGCTCCATCAACATAGAGCTTCCATTTTGGACACTTAGAAGGAATGAAATCTTCTGCTGGCATCCCTCGTATCAAGTCTGCTAGAGCCTAAGCCTTTATCTGCTACTGAGGTTCATAACTGATGTCGAATTCTCCAAGCACTATTAACCATTGAACTAGTTTGCTAGATGTTTTAGGTCTTTGTAAGATTTTCCTTAAAGGAAATTTGGATCTTATAAAGATTGAATAAGCCTAAAAATAGTGCCAGAGCTTCCAAGATGTGTGGACGATGACCATGGCTAACTTACCTAGTCTAGTGTACCAAATTTCTGAACCTTTGAGTACTTTATTGATGTAGTATATTGGATTTTGCTGAATTCCTTCTTCTTTCATCGATACTAAGGTAATTGACTCCTGGCCAATAGAGAGGTACAAGTACATTGGTTTTCTAGGAATTAGCCTATTGAGCATAGGCAATGAGGATAGGAAATTTTTGATGTTTTTAAAGGATATATGGCATTCTTCATTCCATACAAACTTCTTGGAATTTTCCAAGGCTCAAAATAGTGGTAGACACTGCTTGGCTAAGTAAGAGATAAAACTTCCTAAGGTTGTTATTCTGCCATTTGGCTTCTGCAACTTGTTGATTGTTATCAGAGATTTCATTTTAAGAATGACCTCCATCTTCTTCGGGTTAGCTTTGATTCCTCTATGGGATATCATGAATCCTAAGAATTTACCTACCTTCACTCCAAAAATACACTTCTCTGGATTTAGCTTAATATGGTATTGGTTTAGTGTTCAAAGGATTTAGTCAAGGTCATTAGAATACTGCTCTACATATTGGCTTTTGACAATGATTTAGTCAATATATGCTTCCACATTCTTTCTAATATGATCCTAAAACACATGGTTCATTAGCCTTTGATAAGCTGCTTTGCCGTTCTTCAGCACAAAGGGCATGACTTTGTGGTAATAAAGACCTTCACAGGCGATGAATAACATCTTTTCCCGATCTTCTTTCTTCATTGGTATCTGATGGTAGCCTTATGTAGCATTCACAAAGCTATACATATAGTGACCAGTAGTGGAGTCTACCAATTGATTTATCATCGGCAATGGATAACTGTCTTTGGGGCATGCCCTATTAAGATTAGTATAGTCCACACACATCTTGTACATGCCATTGGAATTTTTTACCAGCACCACGTTAGCTACCCATTCTAGGTGTGTCACTCTTTAATGAGCCTGGCTTCTAGCAACTTCTTTATTTCTTCAATAATTACCTTCTGCCTTTCATACGTGAAGGTCTTTTTCTTCCGAATGACTGTCTTTACTCCTGGCTTGATGTTCAGACTATGTGAGGCAATCCGAAGGTCTACTCCAATGATCTCAAATGCTTGACAAGCAAAGCTGTCTAAGTGTTTAATGAGGACCTCACTTATTCCATGCTTAATGTTGTTATCAAGCTCAATGCCAATCCTTGTTGTCTTTCCTTTGGTGATTTGTAAGGTCTAAACGTAATCAATTGGCTCAGGGTTGGTTCATTGTTTCTTTATTTCCTAAGATTCTAGAGGGAATGCCTCCATTTGAGGTTTAATGACCATCTAATAACATTGCCTAGTCATGTGCTGATCACCATGAATTATTAGGACCCGGCCTTCAACAGGAATCTTCATGGTTAGACATCGGATACTCGTGACTGCATCGATCTCGTAAAGTATTGATCGACCAATAATGCCATTGTATATGAGAGGAAGATCTACCACATTGAACTAAGCTTTGACCTCCTTCACTTCTCTAGTATCTTGATCACTAAATTCTAGACTCAGCTTTATTAATCCTATCGATTAGGCGGTACCTCCCTAAAAGCTGGTGATGGGGTTCTGAATAGCTTTCAGACTAAGGACAAAACCTCTTATTGCTTTATATGCATTCCAAGAAAGTGTGTTGATAGTGTTCCATCATTGATAAATAATATTTTCAACAGGTAATTGTTAATGTAGGCACTTACCATAAGTGCATCATTTTAAGGGTGTTGAACATGTTTCCCATCTTCCAGACCAAATGTGATAGTTTGCTTCTTTTTATAGGCAAACTCCTTTTCCCTGCGGGTTCTCTTAGGCCTCTTCTCTGTGGCTTCTCCTCCAATGATCATGTTAATGATGTCGACTGGTTCATTCTATGCTTTCTTTGGTTTTGGCCTATCCCTGTCTTAGCCATTTGGATATTTATCCCTTATAGCTATATCAGTGAATTTGCTGAGTTTACAGTATCAATCTTTTTATAGCATTCTTTAATTCCCAACATGCCTTGATTTCATGCCTATAATCCCGATGATATTGATTGTAGTACCTTTTATCTTGCATAGCTCTCTTAGTCAAACTCAGTCTTCTAAGTGTAGTTATGCCCACACCATTTTGCCTGACCCACATGAGGATCTTGGATCTAGAGGTGTTTAGTGGCATTTATTTCTCAACTTCCTTTTTAATTCCTTATGTGGGGTTTTTGATGTTTGATCGTTGAAAACTCAGCCTTCTAGGTCCTGACCTTTCATCTATTCTAGCAAGTGCCTTTTTGTCATCCCTACGTGTCCTCCTATTTTCGTCTATCTTTATCATCTTTATTGCCATAGCCATTACCTCAGTAAAGGTACTGGGTTCCTTCATCATTATCTTGTACTTAAGCTTCCCCAGTTGGGTCCCATTCTTCAAAGCCTCAATGGCTACCTCATCAACCAAATTTTTAATCTGCATGATTACTTTGTTGAATCGATCCAAATAGCTTCACAATGACTCAGTGACCTCCTGTCTACACATCCGAAGATTATTGATATTTTTGGTTGGATAGATGTTGGTGATGAACTGAGTCCTAAATTTTTTAGCTAATTCTTTAAAGAAGGAGATGGAATTCTTAAGAAGCCAGTGGAACCACTTCTAAACCTTCTTGATGAGTGTGCTAGGAAAGACTCGGCACATGATTCCATTATTCACATTCTAGAGTAACATCCTGGTTCTGAACAAGGATATATGGTTAATTGGATCTCCAGTTCCATCAAACTGATCTAACTAAGGCATTTTGAATTTATTTGGAATCTCCATCTAGATTATTCTGCTTACAAAGGGTGTCTTTCCTTCCATAACACATTCATCCTATTTCCTTGGTTATGTGCGAGCTCTATGCATGAATTCTTTACCTTTTTTAGCAATCTTTGAGTCGCCTAGGACCAAGATTATGGAGTTGGATTCTCCTTTTGAAGCTTTATGTATTTCTTTGTATCCACTAAATACTTTCAGAGCAACTGTTAGTGGTGCTATATTTTTTTTCAGGTGAGTTACTCCAGGATTACCGCTTTGAATCAAAGTGTTTAGTTATTGTTGCATTAAGGTCATCTAGGTTTAAATATTTTGGTTCATCACTTCTTTTCTCATTAGGGATAGGTTGAGTGTATGGGTTACTGTGTTTAGATTTGGTGTGTTTATGATAGGAATTTCTTGTAGGCTTGGAAAAGGTACAGAAGGTATAAGTCTATTATCATGTTAAAGAGGGGCATAATATAAAAAGTCGGTGCCAAGAGTTGGCCATCCTTGAGTTTTACTAGGTGGAGTATATGCTCTAGTTAGGGCTTAATACGAGGATCCAATATATTAAAAAGGAGCTGGAAAAATTATTACTTAAAAAGGTGCTGACAAGTTGATTGAAGGAATAGGAGCATATGGATTGGTGTGTGTATCGAGAGTTAAGATTGGTGGTGGTGGATTGGAAGTCATAATGCCAAAATCTCAATTGGTAGATGCTTAAATGGCTTTTAACTTGAGAGTGGTGGTGGTGGATTGGAAGTCATAATGCCAAAATCTCAATTGGTAGATGCTTAAATGGCTTTTAACTCGAGAGTTCTCACAGACAACGCCACTTGATAACTTATTTCCATAACTTTTGAGCTGGAGCCTTGTAAGGGATCAAAGAAGGACAAGGTGAGAGGTGGGGAGGATCCCCACAAACCCTCCAATGCCTAAGTCAGAGAATGTAGAGAGAGAAAGAGAGAATTTAAAGAGATAAAGAGAGCAATCAGTGTAAAAGAATAGAATGAAAGAGAATAAGGGACTTAAAGTCCTATTTATAGGTATAATGATGCTCAAACCTGAGAGGAATATGGTTCCTCTTTGATGAGAGTCTTATGCATATTAAAAGAGTGTTTTTTCCTATGTGGGAATCTGCTTAATTGGGGTTCTTCTCATATTTGGTTTGGGTGTCCTTCTTCTACAAGCAACCCTATATAGGAAAATAAAGACATTAGTTAAATAGGAATATGCATATGGGGTATTAGTTAGGCAATTTTTGCAAGTGCATAGTTCACAACATGTAGTAAAAAGTGAGTATAAGTATCGTTCCCACGAGGAGATTAATACCAAGTACCATCCCTAATTTTATTTCCGCAATCTAATAAAATCAAATAGTTATAATGAAATAATAAATCAACAATTAAAAATAGAAAACTTAAAGTTGAAATAGTTCCTTTTAAAATTCAATAATTAAAAATCTAAAGCTTGGATTTGCTTCACTAGCTATTACTTGGATTACAAGATTCTTTTACAAATTAATTCATAAACTCAGTTAAGGTTAAATCACTCAAAATACCTAAAGTCTCTTTTGAGTTCATCTAAGAATACAAAATTTAATTACAGCCTATTTTCATGGTCATGTAAATTAACTAGGGTTCATTAAGTTCTTTAGCAATTTATTACTCCCTCAAGGATTTGCCTACTTTCATGATCGAGGTTCCTAAGTTTTGCAAGTCTATGAGCTAATAGATCATGCAACTTTCGTTGTCTCTAATTTACCAAAAAACATGCATTCAATTAGGCCTAAAATCAAATAGAAGACAATAAGCACAACTTGTAAAATTGACTAAAATTAATTTGTTGAAAGGAAATAAAGATCTAAACAAGTAATAGACTAGCTCTACAAATCCAAACTATAAGTAGAGTTTAGTTACGCATAATTATGGGAGATGCACAAAATAATAAAGAGAATTAAAAATGAAAAAGAATAAATAATGATTGTTGCTCTTGAATCTTGCAAAAGTCTTTTTAATCTCCTTTAAATGTGTATCTCTAAATAAGAATGATTCCCAATGATAAGGAATGAATAAAAATATCTTTTGATCCCTCTTTTGTATTACAAATTTAATAGAAACCTAATTTGACTTGAATTCTTGAGTTTCCTCTAAAAAGGAAACATTCCTCTGCTCGATATGGCTTTGACACGACCTTGTCACGTCCTTCACTTTATGGCATGGCTTAAGCACACCCGTGTTCTATCCCATGCTAAACTTTCATGTTTTCTTAAAGTTATACAAAAGTGAGCATGGCTTAAAGCACACCCGTGTCATCCTTGTGCATAATACTCTTCATTAATCTAAAAGGGGCACGACTTGGAGCACTGTCATGTGTCATGTCATGCCTCCTGAATGTGTTTTCATCATGTAATATGGACACAAGCTTGCCCATATATGGCTATGACATAGCTTTCTTTCACCATTTAGGCTTCCTTTTTAATATTTCCTATAAAAAGGGAGAAACTTATTAAAATAAAATAAAAACTCTTAAATTAAATAAAAACAAATAGGAAACTAGAATAAAGGTCCAACTTAAACACATGCCTAGTTTAACTTAAATTCCATATAATTATTACTAACTATTAATTCAAAATTCATTAAAATTCAACTCTAGAATAAGTGTAAAACTACACTCAATAGTACACCTCTTTAGTTCAACAATGCTCTTTTACTCCACTGGCTAATATTGCTTACTCCACTCCTCATTTTCATCAATACCACCTATAATACACTTCTACTTATACTAGATAACACTCATTCTTGCCAATCAAGTACCACTTTTTCCTCTCTTCCTTTATCTTTATCTTTTCCCACTAATATTGTTTCAGGTGCCCATTCATCACCCACCTGTCGACAAATATTATATCATCCACCTTCTGCCCACTATCAATCTTTAACTTCATCTCCACCTCATCCTCACCCACTTGATCCACTTCCCCATCTTTTACCCACTTATAACAACCTGCTCTAAATCTGGTTGTAGACTTCTCTTCCTACCCAAACACTCACCCGATTACTACTCCTTAATAACTTAATGACTCTTTACCACCTATCCCACCAAACCAAAATCATACTATGCAACTATTTTAAATTATAATGAATTGATGTGAAGCTCACATTTCAATAATTTTGCAAGCTACCAATAAAATTTTTGAACTATGAAATGTCAAGAGTGGAGAGATGCCAAGACTGCTGAAGTTAAAGCATTGATACAAAATCACACTTAGTCTCTTGTTCTAAGGCTGCATCATACCAACATTGTAGGCAACAAATGGATTTACAGAATCAAAAGATTATCTTATGGTAGTATTTTTTAGTTCAAAACCTGACTCATTGTAAAAGGTTATAATCAATAATCCAGTGTCAATTTTGTAAAGACATTTAGTCTGATGGTTAAACCTACAACCATTCACACCATTATAGCACTTGCCACTATGAACAAATGGAAGATACAACAGCTTGACATCTTTAATGCCTTCCTCTATGGCACTCTCCATGACATCATGTACATGGAACAACCTAGAGGTTTCATTAACAAAGATCACCAAGATCATGTATGTTTAGTTCACCGCTCACTTTATGGTCTTTGTCAAGCTCCTCGAGAATGGTTTAATCATTTGAGCTCCTTGCTTATGGGTTTTAATTTCTCCTGTTTCTAAAGTAGACAATTCATTATTTGTTCTATGCCAAGGTACCCTCTTTTCTCTATGTTTTGGTATACATGGATGATATTATTTTGACAAGTAACTCCACTACTCTCCTGGAATCATTCCTTTCTTAGGTGCAATCTAAATTCCATGTACGTGATATAGGTTCCTTGCACTACTTCCTTGGCATTAAAGTGCATACAGCTTTTATGGGCACTACTTTATCACAAACAAAATATATCTTTAACTTATTAAATCGCTATGGACTTTCAGACATCAAAGGTTGCTTAACTCTTATAGCCTCTTCTCCACCTCTATCCAAGGATTTCGAAATCCCTTTGCAAAATGGTGAACAATATTGAGAAGTTACGGGCGCACTACAATATGCCACATTCATAAGACCAGACATAACATTTGTTGTTAATGTCAATTCATGCATAATCCCATAAAAACTCTTTGGCAAGCCGTCAAGCATTCACTTTGTTACTTAAAGCACACCATTAATTATTCACTCTTTTTCTCCATTGACTCATCAACTCAACTACAATGTTTTTCAGACAGCGATTGGGGTTGATATCGTCACTCCACAAATAGAGTTGCAATTTATTTAGGAAATTCATTAATTTCATGGATATCCAAGAAGCAACCTATAATTGCATGATCTTCCATGGAAAGTGAATATAAGGCTATAATAAATACAACAATGAAAATATTGTGGCTTCAATCCTTACTCAAAGAACTTGGTATTATTTCCTCCTAACAAAATTTGTGGTGTGATAATATTGGTGCTACTTATCTCATTTTAAATCCAATTTTCCATGCTCGAACCATCCATATTGAACTTGATTACCATTTTATGAGGGAGCAAGTTGTTCAAGGCAATATTCAAGTTCAGTTTTTAACTAGTGCTAATCAAATTAGAGATATCTTCACCAAGCCTCTAGGCACAAGGTAGTTTCTTCATCAACGATCCACCCTATGTCTACTGCCTTCTCCACCATCGACATGACGAGGGGTGATAAGGCAAACAACATCTCTTAGTTATATTTGTTATACTAGCTATGTATTAGTTATGTCTTACAGTGTTGTATTTAATAACTATCACTTGTCTTGCATACTGTGTATATATGCCTCATGTAATTCATTCCTTTTCAATATATCAAATATCAGTATTACAACCCTAAGCTTTACATTGACATGGGTGGTGGCATGGATGATGATGTTCCTCCATCTGGCAGCAGTGGTACTGGCCCTAAGATTGAAGAAGTTGATTAGGCTGCTTTAATATGATGATTTGATCATTATATGATGTTACTAATAATACGTAATTCAGTTTTTTGTAAGTCTTTCTTGGTGGAAGACACTTTGTGTTTGTTTTTAACTGCCCTTCTCATGTTCTAGAGACGAAGACCCCGTTATAGACGTTGCTTTTATTTTAATTTTGTGTTATTTCATTTAACTTGCAGATTGATTTCTTTGTTCAAATATCAACTTTTTTTCTTTGGAACAGAGTTGCTCATTTCTTTGCTCATGATAACAATCTTGATGATTGTCTTTTACTTTCCAATTTAACTGTACAAGTAAAAAACTCAGAAGTTCCAATAGATTTAAGCCAAAATTTCACCAAGCATTTATGTTTACAACAGTGCTCATCTGCAAAGTCCAATAGAGTCATATAAAATCACAAAGTAATAATAAAGTATTACACAGTAGGTTCCATTTGTTTGTGAAAAATATTTTCTCTTTTTTTTTGGTGTTTGGATTATAAAAAAAATAAGTTAAAAGAAAATAACTTGTTAATCAAAGGAAAATAATTTCAAAATAAAGGAAAATAACTTCAAAATAAGGGAAAATGATTTCTCATTTTAAGAATGAGAAATTATTTTTCAATATTTTTTCTAATGTTTTCTCTTCTCATTTATTGTCTTCTCTTTCATTTTCCAATATCTTATTTCCTCATTTATTATTTTTTTAGTTTTGCAATCAAACATTGAAAATATTTTCTAGAAAAAAATTTCTCAAAATAAAATATTTTCCATAAATAAATGGAGCCGTAGCCATAAAATATAAATCCAAAAAATTCAATGGTTTGACATCCAGATATTTTTTATTAAAAAACAAGGTAAATGCACACATAGTAGTGGGGTATTACTATTTTTATCGCCTTTGATTGCTCGAAAACAAGCCTGCACTCCTGTTTGTTTAACTTGCCTACGAAAATAATATCAGATTCCACTTTCATATTTGCGTCTCCAGTTTCTACTCCTGCCTATTTTCACGAACCAGTCTTTCCTTAGTCCTTCACTACTTTATCCCTTCGCCTGGGTCTAAGCTTTATTCGGACATCAAATAACAAAAAGTGATTATATCATGAATGCCATTACTTCCTGCAGGTGCATCCTCTGCATGGGGAGAATACGACTAATATATACATGCTCCCAGTCAGAATACCATTTCACTCCAAAGAAATTCTTTCTTATCTATTAATAAGACATCTCAAAAAAAAATTGTATATATTTGAAAAATATTTTGCCTACAAATCAAAACATGCAATTAATTTTTCTCATAATATGGCCAAAATCATAGATAAAGAATCAACCATGTTTTTTTAAGTTTCGAATATATTTTTTTATTTTTAAAACTTCAAAAAAAAATATTTCTCACTAGAAAGTTACTTTTAAAATAGCAAAAACACATATCATTTAAACACTAAAATCTCGCACCTGAGTGTCCTCAGCCTTTTTTTTTTTTTTTACTCAGTTTGGACATTCGGGATGTGCTTCACTCTCCAATACTGGTCATTTCCTTTTCCGATACTACTGATCAAATCCGCAGAAACCAATATAAGACGAAGAAGTTGAAGCTTCGCAAGATGTTCAGTGCCAAATGGAACATTCTGCAACAATTCACATTTCAAGAAAAAAAAAAAAAAACTCTTCAAGATTAGCCATTGCACCCTTCTCCACTTCCACCATTCTCAGGCCAGCCAATCCCCAAACCCTCAAAATCTTCAGCTTCTGAAACCCTCCAATTCTGAAGTAGAGTTTCTCTCCAGCAAAAGCAGTGTCAAGTACAAGATGCTCTAAACTTGGCAAAGCTTGAATAGGCTCCAACACATCGTCCATTAATTGGCTGTATACAAGTTTCAATTTGCTCTAGTTTTCAAGAGAAGAAAACCATTTTAGTGTCTTCTCTAAGCATCTGTGTACTTACAATCGTTGAAGCCAGGGGCAGAGCCAGAAAAAAATTTCAGAGGGGGCAAACTTTACTTCATGTTAGTATACTAAAAATGTTCCATTCATAATAAACTAACAAAATAATATCTCATATAAACTAATAACAGTTTACACTAAAAAAAAACATAATATACCCAAAAAATAACACTAAAGATAATCAAAATCATGAGCAAAAAATGACATTAAAATTAGTTTTCTTCAACAAAAACTTTTCTTTTGAAAATTTTATGCATAATTATATCTATAATCAACATCACATAAAATATAATCAACTATCAAAATATATATATATATATATATATATATATATATATATATATTTAGAGTAATAACTAATAAGCAAATTAAAGAAAAAAATATACTTTAAGATTGGATAAACTAAGTATGTACAATAAAATAAAAAAAATTAATTGACAACATATATAATTGATGAGTGACTAAATTACTAACTTTGTCAAATTGAAAAACAAAGAGATGAGATATGGGTGACTAATTCAGGAGAAAGAAAAGAAAAGGAAATGTGAGGTGTGAAGTGTGAAGTGTGAAGTGTTAGAGAAACCAAATTAAAAATGGAAAATTAAAAATAGTGAAAAGAAAAAATAAGAAAAAGTTTTATTATTTAAAATTTTTAAATAATAGACTATTGGGTTATTATTTTGAAAACAACCAAAAAAGTGAAATTTAAAAATAGTGAAAAGAAAATATAAGAAAAAGTTTTATTTTTAGGAATTTCTAAATAACGGACTATTGAGTTATTATTTTGGATTCAATCAGAGTTTACAAAACCTGCCGGTGGTTGAAGCAATTGAGGAGGTGAAGTTATCTGCTGCAAATCAATGCTTTCTTCCATTGTTACCGACTCGATCTAGAGATTACGAAGTTTGTTAAGCTTTTCAATTGTTGAGCACAATATCTTTCCATGTTCAAATTTTAAGTCCCCAATTCCTAGTCTCCTCAACTGATAGAGCCTTCCAATTTCTTCAGTGTATCATGCGCATTATCTTCCTCAACCTTTATGAAACTGAGCTTTTGAAGAGAATGCAAGCATCCTAATTTAGATATGGTTCTCAGACCAGAATAAGTATATGTTTTTTCAGAAGATGTCGCAAGCGGTTAAGGATTACAATTGTTGCAGGCAATTGGGTTACTTTTGTATATTTGAGATCTAATGTCTCCAAGTTTTGAAGCTTCCATATTGAAGTTGGCAGAACTCTTACATTTGTCCTTCTCAAACTTAGATACTTAAGTGATGTAGATTGAGCACTTCTTTTGGGAACACTTTCAAGTTTGTTTCTCTCAAATCCAACACTGTGAGTAGCCTCAGGTGATCGGCAAAAGATTTCCTGAATTGAAAGTTGTGCACATCAAACACAAGCAAAGATTGAAGATTTGATATGTTGTAATTATCGACTCCAAGTTCAAAGCTTCTCATCTGTTATAATCTAAATTTTTTTATAAATTATAAAATTAAATTTTTGAGATTTACAGTATTAATAATTATTTTATTTAAATTATAATATTTAACTATTAATGAAATTTAATTTGAATTTTAGTGTTAAATAATATTTAATATTATTAATAATATTATTTATATTAACTATTGATTATTGTTAGTATATAATTATTTTGGGAGAAATTTATATTTAAAAATATTAAATATTATTTTTAAACTAAGTTATTATTATTTTATATTATATTATATTTTAAAAAATAAAAATAAAAATAATATAAAACAAATATAGTTTTTTCCTTTTTTCCTCTTTCTTTCCTTCCCTCTTCTCCCTTCCCTCTTCTTTTCTCTTCTCCCTTCCTCCAACATCCACCCAGCAGCACACCACCCACCACCCACCATCCACCAACTAGCAGCACCACACCGTTCACCACCAGCTCATCCTCCACCAACCGACGACGTTCCCTAGCTCCAACGAAGCTCCCTTCTCTCTCTCTTGTTCTCGGTTTTTTTTTTTGCTGAATTTTCTCGGCCAAGTTTTTGGGTGCAATCCCTTCCTTATGTCTTGGGCTTCATTTCCCCTAAGGTAATTCGTCCAAATAATTCTAAATTCAACTTCAATTTTGGACAATTAGTTCTAGGCATTAGAAATTTGATTTGTTAATTTTTGTTAAATTAGTTTGTTTTATGTTAAATTGATTTTAGATTACTTTTGTAGAAATTGGAAGATTTCCAAAAATGTATTTAGATTTAATTTTAGAATTAATTTTTGAAATGACACTATTCTGAGCACTGACACTATTCATAGTTACTATTTATGGCTCAACAAAATTTTATATTTTTAATAAATTCATTGATGTATTTTGAGTAAACTTTGTGAAGAAAATTTATTGAAATTATGTATCAAATTTTTATTATAAATTTTTATGTGAAAAATGAATTTTTGGAAAAATTAGTATAAATTAGTAATTTTTATATTTTAGTTGAAATTATTGTTAATTGTTATGTTTTGGATAATTTTTTAGTAATAAATAGTATTAAAATAATTTTATAAATTATTTCCTATTTTTAGCTAATTATTAGAAATTTTCAGAAATATATTCAAATCATAAATTTATTTACTATTTTTAAGTTTAAATGAGTTATTGACCATTTCTATTATACATTTGAACAATTTTAAATAATTATTTGTAATTTATGCTATTTAATTGCAAAAATTAAAGAATATATTTTATTAATATAATTTAATTATAAATTAGAATTTTATTAGTTATTTTGGAAATAAATATCTTTTCTACTCTTATTATTTAAAAAAAATTGATTGTGGTATTTAAATGAATTTTATGATTTTTGGTGAATTACTGGCAGCTACATTATTTTATTAATTGTGGATTTTGTAGATTCTTGGTTGGGCAATAAATATAGTCTGGGGGCCCAACCCGAGAAGTTGAGCTTTGTGGTTATTTGAAGTGTGTTTGCATGCAGGATTGACTCAACTTTTAATAGAGAAATATCCATTTTACAATTATTTGTTGTTTTTTTTTTCTTAACTATACCATGAGCTAGATCTACCGGATCGAGCCAGCTAAGCCAAGGTAGAGGAGCGCACTTAAACTGTGAGTTATTATTATATGTATGCATGACATTTAGAAATCATAGTTGGCATCCATATTTTATGATGTGAATTTCATATATTAGTTGCATCAAATTTCGTTTAATTATTAACTTTTATTATCATTATCATGTATGCACTTATATGAGTTTTCATATATATATTTAAATGCCAACTTTATGTTTGGAATTTAGATGCCTTTCATATTTATATGATTTCATTTAATTAACTATTTTATGATAAATGTTTTGGAGGATTGTTGTAGAACATGCCACCTAGTAGGTCGTACTAGGATTGTTGCGCAACAATACACTAGATAATATGCCATAAATTTTGATTAATTTGAGGTATGGATAAGATGATTATTGTGAATGATGGAAAAGAGGTGTGACTGTGGATCCTCGGTTGACCTGTAGTGTACTTGGGGCCAATTATACCAGTAGTAGGACTGCAGATCCTTGATTGACCTTTTTATGTACTTAGGGCCAATCTACTGCTAAAAGTTGGACAAGAGATATATTTTTTGAATAATGAAAAGTCTGTTTCCTAGCAAAATACAATGATCAAGGTTGTGAAAAATTTTAGGGTTTTGCTCTGACCCTCCACCTAAACCTTTCTACATTAAATTTTTCTGAAGTAATGTGATTTCAAGCATTTGTGTGAAATGCATGCATACATTAAATAAATATAAATATATAATTATTATACTAATGCTTGAATGTCTGTGTCTTTACATTGCGTGTATATATATATAATAATAATTCACTCAGTAAGGTCTGACCTCCTATAAATGGCGAGATTTAGCACGCGTCCAAGATTTTAGAAACCACGACATTATTTGAGCTCATGGCCCTAGGAAACACACCACTACGTCACAAAGATATAGCATGGAGATGAGGAGTCGCCACCAAGGGTAATAATTAGGACAAATCATTTTGTTGGTACTCAATTCTCTAAAAGAAAGCTAGCACCACAACCAAGAGATTCTAGATATGAAATACCAACTTCTTTCAGTCTTATGTTTATTTAGAATTACTTAATGAATTATTATCTTATTCTCTATTTACACACAATTTTATTAAACTCTAATTAAACATTCATCTAGCCCAAAAGCAAACTAGTCACAAAATTATATATAAAAAATGCATACGAAGCGCATCGTCCCTAGTTCTAAACTATGTTTATTTTAAAGTTAGCTAATTCTATATTTTTATTTACAAGTGAAATGGACTAAAGGTGGACCTACATATTAATAAATGAGCCTAAGTCTATTCATTTTAACTTAACTAAAGAAATAGCCCTATAGTCCACAAATTTTAAAGAAATGAATTAATTAGTGGGCCTAATTCTAACTTGATTTTAATGTAAATGAAAAAAATCCTAAAGTCTACAAATTATAAAAAATACTTTAAGTGGGCTGAGCTAAATCTAAGTTAATTTTATTAACTAAAAATGGGTCTAAGTCTAAATTAACCTAAAATATGACTAAATTATTTTTAAAGTTAATTAAACCTAAATCCATACTTTAAAAAGACCTACTAATTAAATGAGTTATTAGAGTCTAAAGTGGGCTTGGGACTCAAAATAAATAAAAACATATAAACAAGACCAATTAACAAATTAAAACAATAATGAATCAAAAATATATTTCTAACCCTAATTCAATTTACATGCAACCTAATATTAATCTACAACCACCATTGATTTTATTAAGATTTTACCAAATATATCTAATTTACTAATTAATTTTAATGACTAGAAAATAAAAATATTCACTATTTTCTACTATTGGGACTATTACAACCTACTATAAAAATAAATAAAATAATAAATACATGCCCATAATAAAATACAAACCAATAAAAAACAACATAGAAATAATAAAAATAAATTAAATTAAATTAAATTAAAACCCTAATCTATGTTCAAATGATATAGGGGCGTATCCATGGCATTTCATGGACCTTAATGGGTTATTCACTGATTTTGTTTTCCACAGTGTTCATGTCACCCAATCCATCAAGAGAATAAAAAATAATAAAAAATTAGTCAATGAATGATTAAAAATAATAATAATAAACAAAATGAAATCAAAATCAAAATAAAAGAAGAAGGAGAAAAAGATTTGAGAATGAAATGCAGTATTAATTTTCCTCATAAGGATAATCACTGTTGATGAAAGCCTCTGCCTTTTGTTATGTTTGCTTGTGGTTTTAATTTATTTGATCTGATTTTTTTGGCCAAAAACTAAAGAAAAGTATGTAAAAAAATAAGAGAGAAAGGACTATGTTTTTTTTGGCGCACGACTAAGAATCAGGAAGGGAGAGAAAAAAAAATCATAAAACCCTATGAGCCTCCCCTACATCAAAAGAAAATTACATATAAATAAACTAACTTGGTAACCCTAAATTGGGTACAGGATCAAAATAAAATTATTTTTTAAATCATTTATCTAAAAAATAGGACATTGATCAAAATAATTATCAAATAAAATAACAACCATTCAAAAATTAAATAAAATGAAAAAAATAAATTATTTTTTAACAAATTTACCAAATAAATAAAAAAATTATGGGATAGGTCGGGAAAATATATTTCCGACAAAAAAAAATCAATTTTGGTTCCAAAGTGTTACCACTTTCATTTGAAAATTCAATTGGCCGTTTGGGACAAATTCGGCCCAAGAAATTTTTTTTCTTTTTCGTTCTTTTATTTTATATTTTTTTTGAAATTTTATTTTTTAAAAAAATTATTTTTTATTATTTAAATGAACAAAATTCAAAATAGGTCCTAAAATGAATTTACATTTTAGTCAAAAACCTATAAATCAGATCCAATAAATCTAATTTCATAATTAATTTTCATAATTGGGTCCTTTGTTGCATCCAAACTTGACTATCCTGAAATTTGGTGCTTACTGTTGCCCTCCTTTGTCGCTGTTTGCTTGACAAATTGCGGCAAAGCAAACAAGCATACAATTTCTAAATAAAAAGTCAAAACACTTACCTATGTGCCATGACTATGCATAACAATATGCAATGTTGAATGCGATTTAAGGAACACTATAATTCCTATGGAATTTCTAGTTATGATGCTATCACTGTGTTCAACGAATAGAGGTTAAAACTATGTTCAGTGTATTTTGAAAACAGGCCATAGTTCTAGTGGAACATATAGTGGTGATAGTATCACTGTGTTCAGTAAATAGTAGCTAATTGTGTTCAATGCATTTTGAAAACATGTTATAGTTCCAGTGGAATATATAGTGGTGATGCTATCACTATGTTCAATGAATAGTGATTAACACTGCATTTAGTGCATGTTGACAACAGGTTATAGTTCCAATGGAACTTCTAGCAGCATTACTATCACTGTGTTTAGTGAATAGCGATTGACACTACATTCAGTGTATTTTGAAAACATGCTATAGTTCTGGTGGAACATATAATGGTAATGCTATCATTATGTTCAATGAATAGCGATTGATATTGTGTTCAGTGCATTTTGAAAACATGCTATAGTTCTAATGGAATATATAGCGGTGATGCTATCACTGTGTTCAGTGAATAGTAGTTGACATTGTGTTTAGTGTATCTTAAAAATAAGTTATAGTTCCAATGGAACATATAGCAATGATGTTATCACTATGTTCAGTGAATAGTAATTGACACTACGTTCAGTGCATTTTGAAAACAGGCTATAGTTCCAATGGAACATATAGCGATGATGCTATCACTGTATTCAATGAATAATGATTGACACTATGTTTAGTGCATTTTGAAAATAGGCTATAGTTCTAGTGGAACATATAGCAATGATGCTATCACTATGTTCAATGAATAACAGATGACACTGTGTTCAGTGCGTTTTAAAAAAAGGCTGTAATTCCAGTGGAACATATAGCAATGATGTTATCACTGTGTTCAGTGAATAGCAATTGACACTGCATTCAGTGCATTTTGAAAACATGTTATAGTTCTAGTGAAAAATATAGTGGTGGTGCTATCATTATGTTCAATGAATAGCAATTGACACTGTGTTCAGTGCATATTGAAAACATGTTATAGTTCTAGTGGAACATATAGCGATGATGCAATCACTGTGTTTAATGAATAGCAATTGACATTGTGTTTAGTGCATTTTTCTACATTCCCTATGGGACGTTTAGCAAGTGATAGGTTTCTACTATATTCCCTATAGGATGTTTAGCAAGAAATTATGATTTTCACTATATTTGCTATAGGATGTCTAGTGATCATAATTTTCACTATATTCCTTATAGGATGTCTAGCAAAAATATGCTATAAATATTTTGTAGTGTCTAGCTAATTGTACTATAGCTCCTGTGGAATGTCTAGTAACTAAAAGTTTCACTATATTTCCTATGGAACGTTTAGCGAAAATATGCTATAACTAATGTGTAGTGTATAGCTAAAGACAAATATGCTATAGGTCATATGGAGCATCTAGTAAATTATGATAATGGTGCTATAGATCCTATAGATTGTCTAGTAAAAGATTTGAAATGTGTTATAATTTTTGTAGAATGTCTAGTAAAAAGTGATTTGATAATGTGATATAACTAATGTGTAGTGTCTAGCAAGTTGTGATTGTTTAGAATTTTTGTTATAACTACTATATAGCATATAACAAAGTGAATTTGAAAACTGTGTTATAGCTACTATGTAGTGTTTAACAAGGTGATTTTGAAAATCGCGTTATAGCTATTGTGTAGCATATAACTGAGATGTAGTGCAATGTATGCAAAATGCAAACATCACATTGGAATTTCATATTGACTAGGATTTTGAGATCTTGTGTTGATCGACTATGCTAATTGATTGGAATTTTTTAGCTGATGTCTTGGAATTTTTGCTAATTGACTCTAATCCTTCATTGATAACCTTGCTTAACTTATTAGCGCTAGTGTTGATTCCGCATGTTGGGTTTATCTTTTTCTAAACTTACTGTTCCTAAAAACTTGTTAAAGTTAGTTTCAGCATGATAATTGTACAAAAAAGTACATTATATTTTTCAAAAATTTATGAGAAATTCATCACTTTATCATAAGATAACGTGCACTCAATGAATCTCACTAATTTTGATTTTCATGACTATCATTTATTTGTCATTCACAAAGGTCAGAGGTGTTATTAACCATCTTATACTGAGAGTGTGCTTTTTACCAAGTAAAGAGTTGGCTTCCATACCTAAATTCAGGGAGAATTTGCTAAACAAAACTTACAAAAATTAAGTATAAACAAATCGAATTCTAAGTATCAAAATAGTCTTTAAATTATTTATGTGCTTTCCTTCCTTATCCAAGTATTCCCCCCGCCTTTCTAATATTACTCGGCATGGATATCATCGGAACGGTCCTTCAGATACTCATACTCTTACAAAGCATTAGAGTAAATAGAGCAACTTTTATTATTGTCCTCTTTTAGTATTCCCACACCTTTCTCATATTACTCAACGTGGATACTGCTAGAGGTTTCACGTTAATACTCTTACTCATTTATGAGCATTAGATTATATTATGTCTGCTCTTATTTTGATTCTCCTCTTAGTATTCCCGTGCCTTTCTCATATTACTCGGTATGGATACCGTCAAGGGATTTTGCACTTTTACTCATTTTTGAGCATTGGAGTAGATTATATGCATATTTATTATTTAAAAGACTGAAATAATACTTTGAAATTATAGCAATTTATGTTGTAAGTCAACAGATTTTGTTTTAAATATTCTTCCCCTCGTTTGGGTAAAAAGCAAGCATTAAATTGATTAAAGATTCAGAAAAACTCTCAGCACAAAGCTATTAACAAGACATTTGAATTATGTAAGGCTAATTAAAAAAAGTCATTAAGATCAAAGTTTATGAGATAAATTTTTTCACATGATCTCATGAAGTGGATGAATTTACTCTCAATTTATGAATTTTACAATTTAGAGTGTACTTTATTACAGAATCAAAGGAGATAAAGTCATTGTACCTCCCTTGAGTATTTATCAGGATGTTGGCCATGCAAGATTATATTCTGATGAGTATTGGTGTTTACTATCTTGCCCATTCTTATTGATGTATCGGTTCCTTCCCCTTCTTTATTCTCTTTTTTTCCTGCACAAAATACCACATGTTAGTATGGTCTATTTTTAAGTAAAGAAATTTTGTCAAAATGCAATGTTATTCTTTTGCATTCTTTCATTTTGATTATGGTGATGATGTCTTTGATCATAAGGTCACGATACTCCTCCATTAAGGTATTGGCCTAGGGTTGATTTTGTCTATTTGTCATACTCGTTGATGCTATAACAAAAGGCCTCTTTTTTTCTTATTAACATCTCCTATAAAAAAGGTTTAGGATTTAGAGATTTTTATTTCATAATCAAAGAAGTTTTTAGAGTGCATTCGTCTCAAGTTTTGAGTGCATTCTTCTCTTTTTAGGGCTAAGCACATGTATCGTCGGTATGTTGGATCTTCTCATCACCATATTCCATACCCTAAACTAGTCTAACTACTATGGAGAGATAATCCTGATGATGCTCCAAATGAGACTATAAAGATGGATGTTGAATCTGCTTGAGCGTGTTATCCAACCTTTTGAGGTTGCCAAGGTGAGGTCTCTTGAAAATGTTGCCTTCCTATTTTACTCCTGAATACTCTAAATACTTTCCTACACTTTTACAACACTAATTTCAAATGTTAGTAGCATAGTATTTGTATAATCTTGTTTAGGCTCAAAGACTTTTTTATTATGCAAAGCAAGTATTTCATAACAAATGTATGCAAGTGTATGCATGTTATGCATAATATGCATGATCATAATAGGTCTTTTGTTTAGAGTGGAGCTATGTTACTGATCTTGGAGTATGAGAATGAGGTGCTTCATCAACAGCTTATAGGTTTGAACATTAGATGCTTTAATATTAGTACTTTTGATACTAGAGCTTCTGATAGAGTTTATCAGACAAATAATTAGGTTGTGTCGTACTGATAAGATATTGGTTGTTGCTTATAATTTACTTCTTTCTACCCCAAGAAATTTTTTACTAACTCTTTAGTCCTTGAATACAAATTTACTAGTTTTACCTTTGACTTGCCCCCAGAGCTACATTTTGCCCCCAATTTCATTCTGAATTCATCAATGCTATTTTGTCAATCTTTTCTTTATGCATGCAAGAAACTCAATTTGTCCACTATTGTTATTGATCCTTTAACTTACTAACCCTATTAGTTGTAGTCTCGTGTATGGAATATGCAGAGTAAGTGAACTGATTGATGAGAGTTCTTGAAGCTAAAATTAATTGTACTTGTGTAAGCACCCAATTTCAGGATGATAAAGTGTGGGTGCGACAGAGGACTCCAATTATGAAAATATCATAAATAGATCTTCAATCCTTGAATTGTGAAACCTCAAAAGCCTAAACACATTTTTAAAAGGATTTAATTGGTATTTTTAAGGACTTAATTGTAATTTTTTCTTTAAGGACCTAATTGAAAAGCTTAAATTCTTTTAGGGGTCTTTTTGTAATTAAAAGTTAAAAAAGAGAGAGAGAGTGATCGAAATTCTATAATTTTGATCAGAATTCTACAATTCTAATCAAAATTATGTAATTCTAGTCGATATTATATAATTCCGATCAGAATTATGCATTTTTCGTCTACTTTATAGCAAATAAAATTGTGTTTTATGAATTTTGATTGGTCGAATGATTTAATAAATCGATTCTAATTTTTTTAGTAAATAAAAAAGTCCTTTTAAATCAAAACTCAATCACTGGGAGGGACGGTAGCATATGTCTTTTAGTTAGGTTTTCTGTAAAAACCTAGCTAAAACTAAAAAAAAAGGGGGACTTCTTCTTCTTCTTCTTCTTCTTCTTTGGATGGCTTCTTCTTTTTTTTTTAAGTCTTTTTTTACTCAATTTTTCTTGGAAGGTAGGAGGCTTTTTAAAGGGATAACATCAAGGGTTAAGGATTCATTAAAAACTAACGGTAATATACACCACTTTGAAGAGCAAATCAATATTGTATCCATAACATCATCTCCTTCTCTACTTCCTTCTATTTTATTTTATTATTTTGATTCTATTAAATTTTAATTTTCTTTAATTTTTATGGTTATTTTGTTTATTCACTAATCATTATTTTTTTGTTTGTGTTGATGATTATAGAGAGGGTTACAAGATGAGATCATTTAGAGAACAAAATCAATGAAGATCCATGGGATGCCATGGATTGAATTTTGTAGTTGAATATAGTCTAGGTTTTTTATTTATCTTTTTTGGTTATTATTTTGTTGGTTATTGTATTTATTTTTATTTAGCTTTTTTGTGTTATATTAGTTTTTTTAGATTATTATAATAACTCCAATAGTGGGAATAATGAAATCCTATGTGTGGTTGTATGTTTTTTATTAATTGGGTAGTAAAAATTAAAGTTTCAATTGGGTAATTAATTAAAATCAATGAAGGAAGTAAATTAATTTAAGTTGCATGTTAATTAAAATTAGGGCTTTTAGAAGAAATAAATTAATTGATTGTTTGATATTTTATTTTATTATTTTGATAGTTTTTTATATTTATGGCTTGTTTACTTATTTTTATGTGTTCTAGGCCCTAAGCCCATGATAGGTTCTAAATCATTTAAATAAATTTAGGTCTAGATTTTAATTAATTGAAATGCATTTTAAGCCCATAATTAATTAGATTTAAGGTAGAAATAACTTAGACCAATTTAGTTAATCAGATATAGGTCCACCTAGTTTAATTAAACTAATTTAGACTTAGCCCATTAAATTAAAGCTTTTTTCATAATTTGTAGATTTAAGATCACCTTAAAATTAAAAAATGTAGAACTAGACTCACTAATTTAAATACTTCATAATTTGTAGATTTATGCCCATTTTTTAGAATTAAAATAATTAGACTTAGGTTCACTTAATTAAAATTAAATAGGAATTAGGCCTGTTAGTCTTTAGGCTCACTTATAAATTTAAACATTTAGATTCAACCCATTTAATTAAAATTAATGTAGATTAGACAAACTTATAGATTATGAACTTGAATGAAGGCATTGTTTACATGTATTTTTCAGGACTATTTTGCCTAGAGTTAATTGTTTAAATAAGGGTTTATACGAAATTGCATGTAAATAGAGGATAAGATAGTAATTCATAAAGTAATTCTAAATGAACACGAGACTGAAAAAAAAGTTAGTATTCCGTATTTAGAATATCCCGGTTGTAGTGCTAGATTTTTTTTAGAGAATTGAGTACCACCATTTTTGATTTGTCCCAGTTATTACCCTAGGTGGCAACTCCTCATCTCCACGCCATGTCTTTATGGCAGTGGTTAGAGTGTTCTCTAGAGCCTTGAGCTCAAACAATGTCACAGTTGCTAAAATCTTGGACGCGCGCTAAACCCCATCATCTACAACTTGCTCTTTGAAGAACTATTGAGCAGAAAATGAGGTTTGATGTTGATGCAATGATTACTGATATTTATCAAGCCACTTAAATTCCAAAGGTACAAAGGGACAATAGATTTACAAATAAAATGACAAAGGTATGGAAGAAGAGAAAACATAACTAAAATAGTGATCTCATAGCTCTGATTTTAGCTTTCATTATGTTTTGTCTTTCCATTCAAATACTTATGCAATATGATAAAGACAAATATGCGAAGTTTTTGAATGAAAACTTCAAATTCAATTTTACCCATTCATTAGGGCAAAAATGAGAACATTCATTATATCACATAATATAAAACCTACTATCAGTTAGTCCTTTTAGATTTTCTGACTGAATATTTTTTTTATTTCTTTTTTTTCTCTTAAATTTTCCTCTTTTAAGAAGTTATGTCATGTGATATAGGAATGTTCTTTAAATTTTCATTTGTGCCCATACTTAATGAATCTAATTGAATTGAATTTTTATATTAAACATGCAAATGTAATCAATATCACAGTGCATAGTACTATCAGGATGCACATTATATAAATAAGCATGATCAAAATTCATATCATCAATCACTAAAACAAAACAAGTTCTAAAGAAACTAAAAATGGTATTCAAAGAAAAAAACAACAAATTTATATCCTATTCTAGATGCTAGGGATGTTGAGTCTCAAGTGGCTGACATTTCCTCATCCTTGTTGTCTTGCACTAGGTTCTCAATGATCTGTTCTTTGAAGATCTCAATCATAGGAACATCTATGTCGGGCACACTGATAAGTTCCACTATACTAAGGTAAGACTTCTTTTATCTTTCTTTGATAAAACTCTCTTTTAATGGTTTTACTTTCTTTCCAACCTTTTAAACCTCAATAATGCATGTTTTTTTTCTTTAGTAACTTCTCATCAAACTCATCACCCCATCCTCCAGGCATAATTGACTCTAATGGAATGTCAAATGAAGGTGGCATAGAGTAAAACACCTTGTAGTTAAATTTACCCAAAGTTTTTTTCAATACATCCTTAACTCCTCTCTATGGCTGCTCAAGAGTCTTAGATTTCTTGCTTTCCTTACTTAACAATTCATTATCCCCAAATTCATCACCCCAACCTTTAAGTGTAATTGATTATAAAGGAATATTAAATGAAGGTGGTTTGGAATAAAACACCTTATAATTGAACTTGCTTAAAGGTTGGCCTAATAGATCTTCAACTCCTATATGGGGTTGCTTAGGAGTCAAAGATTCTAGGATTTTTCCTTTATCAATTAAGGAATTAGGAGATCTTTCATCATTTTGTATATTTATATTTTCAAAGGAGCTTAGCACTTCTTCCTTACTAACTCATGAGTTAACCATCATGGTAGTTAAGGGTGGTACAATTTGGTAGTTTGTGAAAGGATTCTTTTTGGTGCTTGGGCTTTTAGGGTCTGTGATTTTTCTAGAGTCTATAAGTTTTTGGATTTCATGTTTAAGGCGAATGCAGGTGTTTGTGAAATGGCCAGTAACTTAGTGGAATTTGTAATAACCTTTCGGGTTATAGCTAACAACATTTGGGTTTGGTGGTTTGGAAAAGGTAAGGGGTCTAAGCAAGCCCTTTTGCATCAAGCGGTCTAGCACTTTGGATAGGGGTTGGTTAAAATTGGAGAATATCATTGGCATTTGAACAATATGCACTTTAATAGCTCGGCTAGTGCTTCCTTGTTGTGTGCCCCCAGTTGGGTAGTTTCGGGTTCCTATGCCTCTAGAACTTTCCTCTTCTTACTCTCAATCTCTTCAACTTACAAACCATCATCATACAGGTCTATAAATGTTTTAGGATTCATCATATGTAATCTCTCAACTAAATTAGGCAACACATTATGGACTATCATCCTAACATGATCTTTCTCAGCCAATTTATTTTTCATTAATATTGCCTTGTTCATAAATCTAGTCAAGAAATCATAAAAGGATTCATTTGATTTTTGCTTATTTAGTTCTAAATCCCTGATGGACACTTCCAATCTAGTGTTATAATCATATTTTTTAAAAAAAGCAGTATACAGTTCTTTCTAGTCAGCCCTGACAGATTTTTCCAACCTATGATACTAGTTTACAACTATTCCCTCTAAGGACAGTACAAACAACCTAGTGATCATTGCTAATAGGGCCTTAGTAGTGCTCATAGTTATTGTGTATTGACTAAGACGCATCCTAAGATCTCCAGTTCTATCAAACTTCTGCAGCTAAGGCATTTTGAACTTCTCACGTAGCTTATCACCCTTTATTTGCAGTATATCATTAAAGTCAAATGGATATCCCATGCCTTGTCCTCTAATAAATTCTTTCATCTTGGACATTTTCTAAGTCAGTGCTTGCATCTGCATGGACTCATGCTATTGTACTAGTTCAAGTGATTCTCTCTTTGCCTTCTCTACTATGTAGTTCTTAACATGCTCAAGCTTCACATCAATAGCATATGGGTTTCTAGCAACAGGTTAACCCCTAGCATTATTGGCAATAGGTGGAGCATCTGCAATAAGTGGGATAGCTGTAGTAGCAGGTGGTTGCTCAATTGCAGGTGGTGGTATGATAGCAGTAGCAGGTTACATCAATCCAGATAAAGCATGTCTCAACTCATCTTGCATCATAGCCCTTATGTCATCCATCAAAGCTCCATTGATGTCTTCTAAGGTCCAATTCTCTCCTTGTTGTTGTTCCATTTTTATATGCTCAATTGCAGTTGGTTCAACTTCTAAGTAAAGTGGATTAATAGGACTCTTATCTAGTCTATAAAGGATCTATTTTGCTATGGCTTTAGGACTTAATATGTTCTTCTTTGTCTGCCACCTTTCTATCCCCAAATACAAGAAGACCCAGATGAATCTATAATGGCTACAATATAAGGTGTTAGTGTGATGGATGAAATGTATGTATGCACGATGTACCTGCTATGCAGCAAGTAGTAAGTATCAATCAAGTGTACAATATTCATCCTTCCAACCTTATTCCTCCCACACACGTGTTCAATAGCGAGTCACTTTTTCCTAGGATTTTTTTTCTTGACCTTAATATCAACAGAGGATATCAAGAACCAACACACATGTTGAATCTCTTTTAAAGTAATAAAGACATGGAAACAATATTTCTAGGTATAAAAGTCTAGCCCAATCTTTATTAGCCCAAGTGGGCTTTAAAAGTATGGGTCTGGGCTTTTATAGATAGAAATAGATTATGGCAATCAATCATAAAAGCAATTTGGGTAATTCTAGGGCAATTAACTGTGCCATTATATGTGGTTAAGGTTCGGTGAAAAGTTAAGATTCCCTTAGCAAGATGCCCTCCTTTAAGACTTGAGTTACAGGCCAAGGTCAGAGGGGCCCGACATTCTTTACCAACTCGAGAGAAGACTCCCCCACTTAAGGACTTGGGTTACAGGCTCTAGTCAGATGAGTCTGGAATCTCTCTTCGATCGAGTTAAGGCTAAGAGTGATGGTTAGCCAATCTATAACTCCATGAAGCTAGTGGAATCATGGAATCATAAACCAATACCATCGGTTAATAGGGACATGCAAATGAATACAAGAATAAAATAATAATTAATAAAATAATTCTACAGAACACAAGTAGAAACAATAACTCTTATCCCTAGTGGAGTCGCTACTATAGACCGCGGGGTTTAGTGTACATCCAAGATTTTAGCAACTATAACACTATTTGGGCTCAGGCCCTAAGGGAATACACCACTATGTCATAAAGACATAGCATGGAGATGAAGAGTCATCACCTAAGGTAATAACTAGGACAAATCATTTTGGTGGTACTCAATTCTCTAAAAGAAAGCTAGCACCACAACTAGGAGATTCTGGATACGAAATACCAACTTCTTTCAGTCTTATGTTCATTTAGAATTACTTTATGAATTACTATCTTATTCTCTATTTACAAACAATTTTGTTAAACCCTAATTAAACATCCATATAGCCCTAAAGCAAACTAGTCATAAAATTGCATGTAAAAAATGCATACGAAGTGAATCATCCCTAGGTCTAAACTATGTTTATTTTAGAGTTAGCTAATTCTATATTTTTATTTACAAGTGAAATGGACTAAAGGTGGACCTACATGTTAATAAATGAGCCTAAGTCTATTCATTTTAACTTAACTAAAGAAATGGGCTTATAGTCTACAAATTTTAAAGAAAGGAATTAATTAGTAGGTCTAATTCTAACTTGATTTTAATTTAAATGAAAAAATCCTAAAGTCCATAAATTATAAAAAAAAGCTTTAAGTGGACTAAGCTAAATCTAAGTTAATTTTATTAACTAAAAATGGGCCTAAGTCTAAATTAACCTAAAATGGGCCTAAATTGATTTTAAAGTTAATTAAACCTAAATCCATATTTAAAAAGACATGTTAATTAAACAAGTTATTAGAGCTCAAAGTGGGCTTAAAGCCTAAAACAAATAAAAACATACAAACAAGCCCAATCAACAAATTAAAACAATAATTAAGTAAAAACATATTTCTAACCCTAATTCAATTTGCATGCAACCTAATATTAATCTACAGTCACCATTGATTTTATTAAGCTTTTACCAAATATATCTAATTTACTAGTTAATGTTAATGACAGAAAATAAAATATTCACTATTTTCCACTATTAGGGCTATTACAACCTACTATTAAAATACATAAAATAATAAATACATGCCTATAATAAAAATACAAACCAATAAAAAAACAACATAGAAATAATAAAAATAAATTAAATTAAATTAAAACCCTAATCAATGTTCAAATGATACAAGGGCGTATCCATAGCATTTCATGGACCTTCATGGGTTATCCATTGATTTTGTTCTCTACAGTGTTCATGTCAGCCCATCCATCAAGAGAATAAAAAATAGTCAATGAATGATTAAAAATAATAAAAAAATGAAATCAAAATCAAAATAAAAGAAGAAAGAGAAGAAGATTTGAGAATGAGATGCAGTATTAATTTCCCTCAGAAGGATAATCACCATTGATGAAAGCCTTTGGCTTTTGCTGTATTTATTTGTGATTTTAGTTTATTTGATTTGATTTTTTTGGCCAAGAACTAAAGAAAAGTATGTAAAAAAATAAGAGAGAAAGGATTGCATTTGTTTTCATTTTTTTTGGCTCACGGCTAAGAATCAGGAAGGTAGAGAAAAAAATCATAAAACCCTATAAGCCTCCCTTACGTCAAAAGAAAATTACATATAAATAGACTAATTCTGTAACCCTAAATTGGGTACATAATCAAAATAAAATCATTTTTTGAATTATTTATCTAAAAAATAGGACATTTATCAAAATAATTATCAAATAAAATAACAACCATTCAAAAATTAAATAAAATGAAAAAAAAATAAATTATTTTTCTAACAAATAATTATCAAATAAAAAATTTGCAGGACTGGTCAGAAAAATATATTTCCTAAAAAAATCATTTTTGGTTCCAAAGTGGTACTAGTTTCATTTGGCCATTTGGGCCAAAATTGGCCCAACCAATTTTTTTCCTTTTTCGTTCTTTTTTTTTTTTTTGAAAATTTATTTTTTTTGAAATTTTTTTATTATTTAAATAAGCAAAATTCAAAATAGAATCTAAAAAGAATTTACATTTTAGTTCAAAACCTATAAATCAGATCCAACAAATCTAATTTCATAATTAATTTTCATTACTGGGTCCTCAGTCGTATCCAAACTCGATTATCTCGAATTTTGGTGCTTACACCCCCTCAAATATATTTTTTTCAGAACTCTCTACTTCAGATCTCCATATTAGTTGTCTTTGCCGAGCTCTTTCTTCATCGACTGACCTATGTAAATATTGAACTATCATTTGTCTTGTATTTTATTAGACACTACAGTAGTAGTGCATTCTTCTTATAGGATTAGATATTGTTTTAGACTAAGATTCTATATTTGAATAATTGTATGAATATATTTTATTATATTATATGGAGATTTCTTTATATTAATTAAAGTTTTAAATTTTGATGTATTTTTGTGATATATTTTGTGTGAATTTTTATTTTAAGGCTTGCCATAGGTTCCGAATTCATGTAAATTCTCGTTCCCTAGTGCTGGTCATGACTCTTTGGTTTGGGTTGTGACAAAGTTAGTATCAGAGCCTAGGTTTAGTATTGTATGACCTAGGTTATTAAAGCTATGTTTTTTTTAAACTACTGCAGCAAATTAGATTCAATCATGTCTTTGATACGTCTTACTTATTTTAATATTTCGTGTAATCGATAGGATATCTATTTTGTCTTATTTTTGTTTATGTTTGTTATTTTCAGAATAAGGAGGAGAGCTTGAATCACTCCACAGGCTGATGAGGCCAAAGATGTAGAGTCTTTTCAGTATGAGATTCTACCTCTTAAGGCACCGATTAGGCTTAGGGGTAGAGGTAGAGGTAGAGCTCAAGGAGCGATAGGTCCCCATAGGCAAAGAGAGTTGTAGGATGAGGAACCTATAGACTAAGAATTTGAGGAAGCTACTTTCATACCAGGAGTTCAATAGGGTGTAGTTGTTATACCTCCGGCAATACCGTAGATGCAGTATATGTATCAGCAGGGTATGTTTGATCTAGAGGCAGCCTTATTCTATACTAAAGTTGGCAGGATTTCCTTTAATGAGACTTTAAATCCTCTAAACTTCCTGCAAGCCATAAAGACAAGGACTCAGACAGCTCACACCAAGTATCAGAGGATCATAATTATTGAGCTATCAGTTGAGGGGCCAGCCCTAGATTGTTTTATTTTGGTCATCCAGCCCCATATGACTACTATGACATGGGCTCATTTTTTAGAGAGATTTATGATACATTTTTGCCTAGAGCCGATGCAGATGAGCTACAGACTCCGGCTGACCAACATTTTCAGAAGCGACAAGTTAGTAAAGGAGTACACTAGAGAGTTCCTCAAACTAAGTAAGTATGTAAAGGACTTCATAAGAGATCAGTACTTCGTGGTTACTACGTATGTCATTGGACTGGACTCTGCATTCATTGGAATGCCTACTACAGGCTTGACTCTTGATTTCATGATAAAGTTAGCCAAGGAGATAGAGCTTAGATTGGTAAGGCAGGGAGTTATGTCTGATTATTATCAGATGGGAGGTGTCCATACAAGAGGATATCAAAGCACCTAATACACCACATTTCAGATAGGCTCCAGCAATCATCAAAGAGGCTTTGTCCAATAGGACTAGAGACTGCGGCATAGGTACCATAGAAGTAAGAGACATGGCTGTAATGGAGTTCGTAAACCTATCATATTTGGATTATGTGCTACCAGTAACAGTAGTGGACAAAGCTCAGGATATGGTAGCACGGGATCAGTAAATAGTCCCTACCAGACGTGTGGGAGAATCCATTAAGGACCATGTTTTATGCCTCCATTGACGTGTTTTTGATATGGACAAATAGGGAATTTTGCCAAAGCATGTCCTTACTCTAGTTATCAATTGCAGTTTTTCATAGCATTCTACTACTAGTGTAGCTCTAGCTCCTTATCAGCCACCTCTAACTCAATATTCTAGTATTTCACAATTTGTGGCCCAGCAAGGGCAAGGCAAATGAGGCAGAGGTAGTGTGAGATGTTTTGGTCAAGCTTCCACTAGCCAACAGGGAGGCCAAGGATAAGTCAGAGTCTTTACTCTCACCCAACAGGATGCTCAAGCATCCAATGCCATTATAGTAGGTATAGTCTCAATATGTTTCTTGGATGCTAGAATCTTGATTGATCCGGGTGCCACTCATTCTTTTGTGTGCCTTATTTTTGCATCAAAGTCGGGTTAGCAAGCCTCAAGGATGGAAATTCCTTTATCGATTACCATGCCTCTTAGTGATTCATTGGACACCAATGTCATTCTTCCTAGCTGCCCGGTATTAGTAAAAGGAAGAGAATTATCTGTGGACTTGGTGTTGCTTGATGTTATGGAGTTTGATGTAATTATAGGAATGGACTAGTTATCTCAGCACTATGTTGTTGTTGATTGTCGGAGTAAAGAAGTGATTTTTAAAATTCCAAATGATGAAGAATTTAAGTTTATGGGTGATAAGAGTTATACACCACATAATCTTATCTCTGCTATCACGGCTAAAAAGATGCTGAGAAAAGGTTGTCAAGGGTACTAGGTATTAGTCAAGGATAATTCAGTAGAGAAGACATCTATCTTAAATGTTCCTATAGCATGTGAGTTTCCATATGTCTTTCCTGATGAGTTTCCAGGTTTACCACCTCACAGGGAGATTGAATTTTGTATTGATATGGTTCTAGGCATAGCTCCTATTTATAGAATGGCTCCTACAAAGTTAAATGAGCAGTTGCAAGATTTTCTAGAAAAGGGTTTCATAAGACCCAACACTTCTCCTTGGAGTGCACTAGTCCTATTTATGAAGAAGGATGGTACACTGAGATTGTGTATTAACTACAGAGAGTTGAATAAAGTGATAGTTAAGAACAAGTATCCTCTTTCGAGGATAAATGATTTGTTTGACCATATTCAGGGTGCACAATTCTTCTCCAAGATCAACTTAAGGTTGGGCTATCATCAATTACAGATTTATGAATCCGATGTTCCTAAAATGGCATTCCGTGCTAGATATGGCCACTATGAGTTTCTGGTGATGTCCTTTGGGTTAACTAATACACTAGCTGCTTTCATAAATCTAATGAACATGGTGTTCAAACCATTTATGGATTAGTTTATAGTAGTTTTCATTGATGATATACTAGTATATTTGTAGAGTATGGAAGAGCACATATATCACTTGAGGACAGTGCTACAGACATTGAGAGAACAACAACTTTATGCTAAATTCTCGAAGTGTGAAATATATTTTCCAATAGAGATATTTGAACTTAAGGCAAAAAAGATGGTTAGAACTCTTGAAGGATTATAACTGTGATATTCTGTACCATCCAGGCAAGTCTAATATGGTAGCAGATGCCTTGTGTAGAAAGTCCTCGAGTAGTCTTACTCATTTCAGTGTGGAGAGGAGACCTTTGATCTAAGATTTGCACAAGTTAATGGATCAAGGGTTGATGATGAAGATAAGTAGATCAAGAGGATTGCTAGCTCAGTTCAAAATCATATCAATGTTAAGGGATAGGATCAACGCAGCTCATAGCTGAGATGCTATTTTGGTAGAGCTTGAGGAGAAGGTTTATGATGGAAAGTTCACTGATTTTACACTTGATGATGAAGGTGTTTTATGGATCAATGGAAGATTGTGTGTTCCTGAAGTTGATAATTTGAGAGAAGAGATCCTAAAAGAAGCACATTATGGAGCTTATAGTGTACATCTAGGTGCTACTAAGATGTACCGCAACATTAAGGATCTGTACTGATGGGACGGTATGAAGAAGGATGTAGCTAATTTTGTCTCTAAGTGCTTGACTTGTCAATAGGTGAAAGTTGAGCATTAGAAGCCTTCTAGGAAGCTTCAACCTCTTCCAATCCCTGAGTGGAAATGATAGAGAATCACTATGGATTTTGTGACAAGGTTATCTCGTTCAAAGGATGGATATGATTCCTTGATAGTGGACAAGTTAACCAAATCATCTCACTTCCTACCAGTTAAAGCTACTTATTCTATAGCCAAGTTGGCTAAGCTGTATGTTAAGCATATTGTGTGCCTTTATGGAGTGCCTATTTCCATTATATCTGATAGAGGTTCTATGTTTACCTCTCAATTTTAGCAGAAATTGAAAGAAGCAATGGGCACATGCTTGATTTCAATACTGCTTTTCACCTTTAGACAGATGGTCAATCTGAGAGGACGATCCAGACACTTGAAGACATGTTAAGAATGTGGTTAATGGATCTTGGAGGTAGTTGGGATGATTATCTGCCACTGGTAGAGTGTGCTTACAATAACAGCTACCATAACAGTATTAAAATGGCACCATATAAAGCTTTGTATGAAAGAAAGTGTAGATCCCCTTTGTGTTGGGATGAGATTAGGAAAAGACAGTTAATTGGATTTAAAATTATCCAAGATCTAGCCAAGAAAGTTTTTTTTATCAGAAGAAGGTCGAAAATAGTGATTAGTAGAGATAAGAGCTATTCGGATCCGAAATGCAAGGATATGGAATTCCAGGTTAAGGACTATGTATTTTTAGAGGTGTCACCGATGAAAGGTGTTATGAGGTTTGGTAAGAAAGGAAAGTTGGCACCGAGATACATTGGACCTTTCAAGATTCTGGAGAGAGTTGGCATAGTTTCCTATCAGTTGGCTTTGCCTCCAAATTCTTCTCAAGGGCATCTAGTGTTCCATGTCTTAACGCTAAGGAAGTACATTTTAGACCCTTCGCACATATTGCAGCCCTAGAGTGTAGAGGTGAATAAAGATATGACGTACAAGGAAGAACCAATTGTGATAATTGATTATCAAGTTCGTCAATTGCGTTCGAAGCAAATTCTGATGGTTAAAGTGTTGTGCAAGAACAACAATATGGAGGAGCACACGTGGGAGACAGAGGTTGAGATGCAGGTAACTTACCCTTACCTTTTTCCTCAATGAACTTTTGTATTTAGTTCATTTTATTAAAATTTGAGGATGAATTTTTATAAAAAGGAAGACTGTTATAACCCGAATTTTTTTATAAATTATAAATTAAATTTCTGGGATTTGCAATGTTGATAATTATTTTATTTAAATTATGATATTTGATTATTAGTGAAATTTAATTTGAATTTTAGTGTTAAATAATATTTAATATTATTAATAATATTATTTAGGTAAACTATTGATTATTGTTAGTGTATAATTATTTTGGGAGAAATTTATATTTAAAAATATTAGAATTTAGATGAGTTTTCATTTATATATTTAAATGCCAACTTTATGTTCGGAATTTAGATTTTTTCATATTTATATGATTTCATTTAATTATCTATTTATGATAAACGTTTGGGAGGATTATCGTAGAATGTGCCTGTAAGCACCCAATTTTGGGATAATGAACTATGGATGTGACAAAGGACTCCAATGATGAAAATGTTATAAATAGGTTTTTAATACTTGAAGTTTGAAACCTCAAGAGTCTAAATGCATTTTCAAATGAAGGGTTTAATGTTTTTAAAGACCTAATTGTAATACTTTTTAAGGACCTAATTAAAAAGCTTAAATTCTTTTAGGGGTCTTTTTATAATTAAAAAAAGAAGGATCAGAATTTTGTAATTGTATAGTCAACATTGTACAACCAAGTACAATGTATCTTTCTTTTCAACACTATACGACTAAGGGCAGTGTATTTTAAATCAACATTGTACAATCAAGTACAATGTATTCTTTTAATTTGCACTATATGACCGAGTGTAGTCTATTTTCAATCAAGACTATGCGACCGAGTATAGTCAACATCATACAACCAAGTATTATGTATCCTTTCAATGAAGACTATACGACCGAGTATAATCAACATCATATGATCGAGTGTGATGTATCCTTTCAATTCGTACTATATGTCCGAGTATAATCGACATTATATGACCGAGTGTGGTGTAGTTTTTCAATCAAGACTATACAACCAAGTATAGTCAACATCATACAACTTAGTGTGATGCATTCCTTTCAATCAGTACTATACGATCTAGTATAGTCAACATCATACAACCGAGTATGATGTATCCCTTTCAATCAACATTATACGACCGAGTATAGTCAATATCATATGACCGAGTATGATGTATCTATTTCAGTCAAGACTATACGACCAAGTATAGTTGACATCATACGACCGAATGTGATGTATTCCTTTTAATTAGTACTATATGATCAAATATAGTCAACATTATATGACCAGGTATAATGTGTCATTTCAAATCAATGTTATGCGTCCGAGTATAGTGAGCTAATGATTACTCGCAAGCAAAAGCCTTAAGGAGTACAGGTAAGTATCCTAATTTCCTACTCATAAATTGCATGCTTATTTGCTTTGCCACAATTTGTCAAGCAAACAGCGATAAAGGAGGGTAACTATGAGCATCCAATTTTCCGGATAATCAATTATGGATGCAACAAAGGACTCCAATAATGAAAATATTATAAATAGGTCTTCAATACTTGAAGTTTGAAACCTCAAGAGTCTAAATGCATTTTCAAATAAAGGGTTTAATGTTTTTAAGGACCTAATTGTAATACTTTTAAAGGACCTAATTAAAAAGCTTAAATTCTTTTAGGGGTCTTTTTATAATTAAAAGTTAAAAAAATCAAAATTTTGTAATTTCAATCAGAATTACACAATTCCAATCGGAACACAATTCAAAATTTGTGTAATTTCAATCAGAATTATGTAATTCCAATCGAAATTACACAAATTTTGAATTGTGTAATTCCGATCTTCGGTCAGAATTAAACTTTTTCCATCCTTTTTTTATTTTTACAGAAAATAAAAATACCTTTCCTAAATTTTTATTGGTTAAAAAAATTTTCTTAAATTTATTTTTAGGATTTATCCAATTCTTCATGAAATAAAGTTCTTTTAAAATTGTGACTCTTCAATATGTAAGACCTAAGGTTTTTGATTTTTTTCCTATAAAAGGACAACTTAGGCTCTTAAGGGGGGGATTTTCTTTTCTCAGTCAAGAGCATTCTTTTCTACAAAAAATTCTTTGTGATTTATTTGTTAGAGATCTTTGAGAAGTAGAAGAACAAGTTTTGAAGGCCTATTAAAAATAACGATGACTTTACTGGTCTGATGAGCAATTTATTCAACATTCATAAGCATTATATTCTCTCTACTTTCTTTTATTTTTCTTTTCAATTTTATTGAATTTTATTTAAATTTTTATTATAATCTTATTCGCTAATCATTGTTTTATCTTTTTGTGATAGCGATTATGGAGGGAATTACATGATGATCATACTTGGAGAACTAAATCCATAAGAGATCCATGGAATGTCATGGATGGAATCTTGTAGCTATATGTAGTTTCTAGGTTTTTTTTATTATTTAATTTCCTTATTTTATTTATTTTTAGGATTGTATTAATTTTTCTTTTTTTATTATTCTCAATAATTCATTATAATAGCCTTAATAGTGGAAATAATGAAATTTAGTGTGCGCACTTGTGTGTTTTGTTTTAAGTAATTGGTTAGTAAAATTAGGGTTTTCATTTGGTAATTAATTAAAACTAATGGTTATAGAAATCATTACGTTGTTTAATTAAAATTGGATTAGATTTAAACTGTTAGGATTATGGTTGTTTGTTAATTTTTAATTTGTTTGTTTATGTCACTTTAATTAAATTTTTAGAATAAGTTAAATTTATTGCTTGATCTTTTATTTGTTTATCTTTATATTTTTATTGTTTTAGGTTTGTTTGCATATGTTCATGTGTTTAGGCCCTAAGCCTACATTAGGTTTTAACCTATTTAAATTTAGGTTTTTTTATTTAATTAATAAAAATGCATCTTTAGGCTCATAATTAATTAGATTTTAGGTTAAAGATAACTTAGGCCCATTTAGTTCATTAGACATAGGCCCACCTAATTTAATTTAATTAATTTAGACTTAACCCATTAAATTTAAGCCTTTTTTTTCATAATTTATAGATTTAAGATCATTCTAAAATTAAAATATGTAGAATTAGGCCCACTAATTTAAATACTTCATAATTTGTGGATTTAGGCCCATTCTTAAAATTAAAATAAATAGATTTAGGGTCACTTAATTAAAATTAAATAGGAATTAAGCCCATTAGTCTTTGGGCTCACTTGTAAATTAAAACATGTAGACTTAGTTCATTTAATTAAAATCAATGTAGATTATACTAACTTAAGGATATGAGTTTAAATGAATGCATTATTTATTTTTATTTTTTATAATTAGTTTGCCTAGAGTTAATTGTTTAAATAAGGGTTTATATGAAATTTCATGTAAATAGAGGATAAGATAATAATTAATAAAGTAATTCTAAATCAACACGAGACTGAAAGAAGATGGTATTCCGTACCCAGAATCTCCTAGTTGTGGTACTAGCTTTCTTTTAGAGATTCGAGTACCACCATTTTCAATTTCTCCCAGTTATTACCCTAGGTGGTGACTCCTCATCTCCACGCCATGTTTTTGTGACAGTGGTTAGTGTGTTCTCTAAAGCCCTGAGCTCAAACAGTGTCACAGTTACTAAAATCTTGAACGTGCGCTAAACCTCACCGTCTACAGTGCCACCTAGTGGGTGACACTAGGATTGTTGCACAATAATACACTAAATGATAGGCCATAAATTTTGATTAATTTGAGATATGGATAAGATGATTATTGTGAATGATGGAAAAGAGGTATGACTACGGATCCTCGGTTAACCTACAGTGTGCTCAGGACTAGTCATACCGGTAGTGGGACTGTGGATTCTCGGTTGACCTTTTTATGTACTCCAGGCCAATCTACTGCCAAAAGTTGGACAACAGACATATTTTTGGAGTTATGGAAAGTCTGGTGGCTTGTGAAATATGGTGATTAAGGTTGCAAAAAATTTTAGGGTTCTGATCTAATCCTTCACCTAAACCTTTCTGCATTAAATTGTTTTGAAATAATATGATTTTGAGCATCTGTATGAAATGCATGTATGCATTAAATAAATATAAATATATAATTATTATAATGATGCTTGAATGTATATATCTTTAGGTTGTGTGCATATATATAATAATAATTCACTTAGTGAGGTCTGACCCCTCTCAAATATTTTTTTGTCAGGACTCTCTACTTCAAACCTACATATTAATTCTCTTCACCGGACTCTTTCTTCACCGGCCAACTTATGTAAATATTGAATTATCATTTATCTTGTATTTTATTAAACGCTATAGTAGTAGTGCATTCTTGTTATAGGATCAAATATTGTTTTAGACTGAGATTCTATATTTGAATAAATATATGAATATATTTTATTCTATTATATGAAGATTTCTTTATATTATTTAAAGTTTTAAATTTTGATGTATTTTTTTGATATATTTTGTTTGAGTTTTTATTTTAAGGCTTGTTACCGGTTATGAATTCATATAAATTTTCGTTCCCTAACATCGGTTATGACTCCCAAATTTGAGTTATGACATCATCAATTCATTATAAACTAACCACCTTCAAACTGTCTTTTCATGCCGCATCTTTTCTAGTTCTTCGGAAATTATCATAACAAAACTTTCATCCTTGGCCTTCGTAAGAACAACCTCTCTCAAGATATCATGAATCTGACATCTTCGAATTCGGCTAGTTTGATCCCTCTAAGCTACTTAAATCAAGATTCTATTAAGAAGCTCATAAAGGTAGCCTTCCGCAACTTCTTCCAATGTCATCCGCTCCTGTTATTGCATATATCCTTCAGCAATCCATAATCGGATCAATCTCGTGCTTTCAATCTCATAATCTTCTGGGAATATGCATACATACAGCATACATGCTTTCAAATAGAATGGCAAATCATAGTAACTCATTAATAATATATTTTCAACAGTAATAAACTGCTCGTTTCACCAGCCCCTAATTATTTATGTCCCTTGTGGCCAACAGACCACAAATAGCAACAATTGCAAGAGGCAGTCTTTCACACATTTCTAGTATTTCTCGTGCAATAGTTACTAAGTTTGGAGGGCTTCAATTCATAGATTACATCTATTGAATTCCTGCAAGAAGCTTTTGCTACTGCACTTATACGGGTTATAAGCATGACTAGGCTACTGTCGGAATAGTTCCAAGGAAAAGCATGGCTTATAGAGTCCCATGCCTCTGTCTGCCATAAATCATCTAGAATAAGGAGGAATCTGCTTTCTCTTATGAATTCTTTGATCTTATCTTTTAGACCATCACTAGCCATTATTTCTAGTCCCTCAGGTACTTATTGTCCTCTTTGTTCGTAAAGTTTTTTTATTAACTCCTTAAGAAGTAACTCAGCATTGAATGACTATGAAACATTGATCCAAGCATACTTGTCGAACCCATTCTTGACATTGTCATAGACTTTCTTTACGAGCGTGGTTTTCCCCAATCCTCCCATCCCCACCATAGAAATGACTTTCAATGCGGGTTCATTATCGTTTATTAGATCCATCAATTGCTTTTTCGGTTTGTCGATACCAACCAAATCAGCTTCATCATGTAGTATTGCTTTTTTTTTTTTATGCTCTTGCTGCAAGGTGCTTGTGGTAGTAATAACACCACTAATTAAGCCTTGCTCTTAGGGTGCCAATTTTTACCACTCGCTCCCAGCAACATTATCAACTCTGGTTTTGATGTTCTGTATTTCAATAGCAATTTGATGGTTATACATTGCATTGTCCTTGATGCACTGGATGATTTTATAGATGATACTGCATGATTATGTGCCGCTGCGATCATGCGCAAAGCGAAGAGTGAATTCGTCAATGACATCTTCAATGTCGAAAGCAACATCTCTCACTTGCTTAATCCACACTTTTGCCTGATAATCTATTTCTTCCTTAGACTCAGCTACCCTCAATAAGGCCTTTATATGCTCTGGTTCACCTTTCAGCTACTTAAATTCAGTCCAAACTCCTCCCAATAATTTTGTCTCCTCATCCAGAAAGAGTCCGATCTTATTAATAAAAAAGGCTGTCACACTGTCTGCCATTAGTAATCTCTATCGCTGTTATTTGGAAGAAAAAGAAAAAATTTTGTCATTAATTTATGGACAAATGTAGTTATTTAGTAATGTAATAACAACGGATTTGGCCGTCGCTAATTTACTTTTTTTTTAATAGTTTATGGGTGTGTAGATATCTTATTCAAAGAATGGATATAGAAATGTGGACTGTGATTAGGAAGAATGAAAAGAAACAAAAAAATATTTTGATGGCTCGCAATTTTTTGTATGAATGTAACTCTAGTAGCCCTTTGTTGGAAAATCAAAGATTCTGATAAACTTTGCTTCAACTATATAGTCATCTTGCGTTGCGGTTCGTGATATCTACCCATGTCCTTTGATTTTTAGGCACAGAGAATATTTCTTTTAAGCTAATTAGCCTTGTCTGCAAATCCGCTTTACCTAAAAAATGCAAAGTAATTGATATGAAAGAAGGAGAATGATTCTTGCCTGCACTCGTGTAATACAACCGAAATAGATAAGAATTTTTCAAAAGAAAATGCTTTGCCTTAAGTTCCACACAGTCACACCCTTAGCTTTGCAAAGAACGATAGCAGGGAATATGAATAGTTATCCTTCTCTTCTCTTCTGAACGTTTTGTTGCATTATAAACAAGAAAACAGGCTATTTACTATTCTATGGTAAACATAAAATTATTTCCCATTTTATAGCATTTTAAAAAAATATTTTTCATTTTATAATTTTTTTTATTAAAATAAATTCATTTCATCTTTTTGAATGGCGAAATGAGAAAATTACAAAGATAAGCTTACCCAAAATGGCAAAATGGTGTTTAATTAAAAAAAAATTGCAATGGCAAAATTGCACAAACAATGCCGACATGAAATGTCCACACACACAATACTCATGTATGTACACTACCACTCATTCACACACAATAACACTCATGCAATCCACACAAAAAAATAATAATAAATAACATTCATCCATAATTATTATAATATTAAAAATAAAAATAAAAAATGCATAAATAATAATAATAATAATAATTTTTGTTATTAAAATAATCATAATAATGTTAAAATTAAAAAACAAAAAATCATGGTAAATTATTATAATTATGATATTATTTTTAATATTATTATAATTAATTAATCATAATCATTATAATATTAAAATTAAAAATAAAATAATTAAAAATTAAAAAAAAAAAAAAAAACTAGACCACACATAGTACTCATGCAAACTCATGCATAAATATAATAATATTGAAAAGAGTTCTAGAGGGAGGTGAATAGGACTATCAAATAAAAATGAGAAATTAAAAGAATTTTTTTGTAAGAATTGAATGGAAGTTGAGAAGAAAGAATGAAGAACACAAAAATTTAAGGAGTTCGGATTCAACAACATTCCTATGTTAAGTTAGGATTTTCAATCACTCACAATCTTATTCACAAGGTTAAGATTACACAAGAGTTTTATGGCTCATTATTACAACCTTACAACTTGAGTTTTCAAGACTCACTAAAAAAACTAAAACTCAAGTGTTTCAATAGACAACACTTAAACCAATTCCATTATAAATAAATCTCACTTCTCTTCTAATATATCCTAAGATTTAATATGAAGAGAAATTATATTTCTAACATACAACCGACTCTCATAAGATTTATATAAATAAAGAATTGTTTAAGAAAATTTGAGAGCTTAATTGAATGCTTAAGAAAGAATGAATAATAAACAAGTTTCTTAACTTCCATTTAACTCTAGAGGTGTTTATATAGACAAACACTCAAAAAAATAGTTGTTGGAGGTGCAAATATGTTAGATGTTGAATCCAATGTTTATAATTTTGAATTATTGAAAGTGATGTTGTCAGACAACTATATATGGATTAAAATCATGATTGACTAGTAAAGACGTTCAAATTTTTCCAAACTTTCTTCATAAGAAGTTGTAGATATTTAACTTAACTCTTCATATCATTTTGAATCACCTAAATTAGACTTCTGTAGCTCAAGATATGTCCAAAATACTAAGAGATGTGTAATATAAAATGCAAACTACTATCAGACAGCTATGCACAAGATGAAGTTATGATTTTCTATTGGATAAGTTTTAATTTACTCATAATTTCTTCATGAAAGTTGTAGGCATTTGACTTATATTTTCATATCATTTTTAATCACTTAAATTGGACTTCTATAGCTCAAGATATATCTAAAATACTAAAAGTTATGCAATCTAAAATGCAAACTACTGTTAAAAAATTGTGCACAAGTTAAAGCTGTGATTTTATATTGGAGACGTTTTAATTTACCCATAATTTCCTCATGAAAGTTGTATATATTTAACCTACATTTTCATATCATTTTGAATCACCTCAATTGAACTTCTATAGCTCAATATATGTTTAAAATACTAAGAGTTGTGTAATCTGAAATGACAGCTGCATACATTGATTTTGACTTAATATTTGCATACCCAAATGAACTCGGATTTTGACAAGAAAACCCAATTCAGAAAGTTCAATATGTCTACTTCAAATGTGAAGACTATAAATTTCTCATTATAAAACTTTAAGAATGTCAAAAGCCTCCTTGATTCTAAAAGGTCAGATCAGCCCAAGATAATCATACTTCATTTTAACTTCCAATGGAGTCCTAACTTATACACACTTAAACAAACAAATTAAATGCTCAAAATTAAGTTTGTTAAGATCAAAATTAAGATTGATGATTGTTAAGGTCAACAAGCTCCCCCCTTTTTATTTTGACAAACTTATTTTGATTTTGATAAAAAATAATACAAAGTAAAGTGTGTGATAATATTTGTGATAATAATGATATCAAATGAAATAAAATATATTTCTTTATTTCACCTCCTTTGAATATGGATATGATAAGAAATATAAATTTATAGATTATTCCCCTTAACAAAAAAAATAAAAACAACATAAAATATAGCAAGAGGGATAAAAACATGGCATTCTTATGATAAATGTATTAAAAATATAAAATATGATAATATGATCATTTAAATAAATGTTAGGCAATATGACAAAATAATTTCAAACATATATGCATATAGTGCCACTAAAATGCATCACAAAAATAGTACATAATGATAATGTTGATGCTAGACGTGCTTAATTATCATATGATCATATGAAGCTTAGCTAGCTAATCAATCATGTAGCACTTAGCATATACAAAAAATAAACACAAATTATTCATAACATATTTTCCTCTCTTTATACAATGGAAAAAGGAAAAGAGAGAGATATAAAGGGAAATGAACCTAAAGGGACCAAAATTCCTAAATTGACCAAAATTCCTATAGGAACAAAGCAAAGATACACTAAATCTTTGTAAAAATATTCATACCTTATCAAAGACCAAAACAATTCCTAAGAAGATATTCATGCCTTATCAAAGATCAAAACAATTCCTAAGAAGATAATATTAGACACATGTTTAGTAACAAATAACAAACTCAAATATAGTTCTCCCCCTTTATCAAAAGCAAAAAGAAAAGAAAAAGATATAAAGGGAAAATGAAAACAAAGATACACAAAATCTTTATAAAATCTATGTCATACATAAACAAAATAAGCAAAACAAGGTCTTTTGTCAAATATAATATACGACAAAATTAGCCATACTTACAATGATAATATGCATGCAAAAATTTAAATAAATTTTCTCCCCCTATATCAAACAAAAATATAATATGTTACTAACATAAACACATTTTTTAAAGGAGGTTTAAAATTAAAAAAAATACACGTGTTAAAAAAAATTAACTATGACACATGCAAACTCAAATTATTTCTCCTCCTTTGACAAAATGTAAAAGGAAATTTAAAAAGATAAACCAAATATAAACTGATGACTATATAAAAAAATTTTAAGATTAAAATCAAAATATTTATCAATCAAAGTAATAAACAAGCACAACATGATTTCACATGAAAATAGCAATTAAACATAAAATCAAGATAAACTATAACCATCAATCATGCTAAGTTCATACTTAATGAAATTTAATCTCTCTTCATTGAGAGGTTAGGTGAAAATATCTATAAGTTTATTATTTGTATCAACAAATTTAAGTGAGATATCACCAATTTGAACATGATCACGCAAGAAATGATGTCTAATGTCTATATGCTTAGTTCTAGAATGCTAAATGAGATTTTTGCTAAGGTTGATAGCACTTGTATTGTCATATTTAATTGAAATGTGATTAAGTTTTACACCATAGTCTAACAACTATTATTTTTGGCATAAAACTTATGAACAACAAAGACTTACTGCAATATATTCAACTTTAACAGTGGACAAGTCAACTGAAACTTATTTCTTGCTAAACTAAGAAACTAAATATTGTCCTAAAACTTGACAAGTTTTGAAAGTGCTTTTTCTATCTAGTAAACTACCAGCAAAGTCTGCATTAGAATAACTAATCAAGTCAAAGGATAAACTCCTAGGATACCAAAGTCCTAAATGCATTATACCACAAAGATATTTAAAAATTCTTCTGATAGCATTCAAATGAGACTCCCTAGGACTATGTTGAAATCTAGCACACAAGTAAGTAGCAAACATAATATCGGGTCTACTAGCAATTAAATAAAGAAGGGATCCGATCATACCTCTAAATCGTTTTTCATCAACTGATTTTCCATTCTCATCTTTGTTAAGTTTGGTTATGGTGCTAATTGGAGTTTTACATATCTTAGCTCTATCCATGCCAAACTTCTTGAGAACATCTCTTGCATACTGGGTTTGATTAATGAAAATCTCATTTTTGCATTGTTTGATTTGTAGTCCAAGAAAGAATTTGAGTTCACCCATCATACTCATCTCAAATTCTCCTTGTATTAAATTAGAGAATTCCTCACACAAGCAATGGTTAGTAGCACTGAATATAATGTCATCAATATATATTTGAATAATTAATAAATCATATTTTTATTTCTTTATAAAAAAAAGTTATGTCAACCTTTCCTTAGAGAAACCTTTCTTTAATAAAAAGTTACTCAATCTTTCATACCAATCTCTTAGAGTTTGTTTTAATCCATATAATGCTTTTGAAAGTTTAAACACATGACTTGGAAAGTCAAAATTTTCAAAACCAAGAGGTTGTTCAACATATACCTCCTCTTCAATAAAACCATTTAAAAATGCATTTTTAACATCCATTTGATAAAGTTTAAAATCCATGTATGATGCAAATGCAAGTAGCATCCTAATAACTTCTAACCTTACAACAGGGGCAAAGGTTTTATTGTAATTAATGTCTTCCTCTTGATTATAACCTTTAGCTACTAGTCTAGCTTTTTTCTTAGTTATGACACCTTATTCATTCATCTTATTTCTAAACACCCATTTAGTACCTATAATAGGATGATGTTTAGGTCTAGGAACCAAGGTCCAAACCTTGTTTCTCTTAAATTGATTTAACTCTTCTTGCATAGCAAAGACCCAAAATTCATCAGTCAAAGCATTATTAACATTTTTAGGTTCAATTTGAGAAATGAAAGCTAAATTAATAATAGACTTAAGTTTAGATCTAGTAGTTACCCCTTTTGTAGTGTCACCTATGATGAGGTCTTGAGGGTGAGCTTTCTTGAATTGTCAATCCTTTGAAAGTTCATCCTTCAAGGTTGGTTAAGATGTCTCCTCATTTTCCTCCTTGATTGGACCTTCAAGTTCCAAAGGCTTACTAGCATTTTCTTCTTATGTTTCCACAATCTCATTGTCACCTACAAGATCATCAACACTACAAACATCCTTTCTAGGATCAAGTGAGTTTGATTCATCAAATACCATATGCATTGACTATTCAACTACTAGAGTTCTCTTATTAAAGACCCTATATGCTTTACTAGAAATATAATAGCCTAGGAAAATTCCTTCATTAGTTTTATAATCAAATTTTCCAAGATTGTCCTTGGTGTTCAATATAAAGAACTTGCATCCAAATACTCTTATATATAGGATTTTAGGTTTTCTATTGTTCCATAGCTCATAAGATGTTTTATTTAAAATTGGTCTTTGGAAAACTTAGTTTGAAATATAACAAGATGTATTAAAGGCTTCTGTCCAAAAGTATAGAGGTAAATTATACTCATAATGCATTATTCTAGCCATTTCCACAAGAGTTCTATTGTTCATTTCAACTACCTCATTTTCTTGAGGAGTTCTAGAAGATGAAAATGTATGAGAAATATCATTTTCATTACAATAGTTTTTGAAAAATTCATTTTCAAATTCAGTTCTATAATCACTTCCAATAAATGAAATACAAAAATTTTTTTCTTTTTTAACTCTTTTAGCATAATTTTCAAAATTTTTAAAAGCATCATTCTTTTGAGCAAGAAAACATACCCAAGTAAATCTAGAGTAATCATTAACCAATACATATGCATATTGCATTCCACCTAGACTAGTAACTCTAATTGGTCCAAATAAATTCATATGTATAAGTTCAAGTGGCCTAGAGGTGGACACTACATTTTTTAGCTTAAATGAGGACTTGGATTGTTTTCCCTTTTGATAAGCATCACAAGGTTTATCCTTAGTGAATTCAAGCTTAAGTAAACTAATCATAAGTTCATGTTTATAAAGATCATTCAAAAGCTTAAAATTTGCATGTCCTAACCTTTTACGCTATATCCATGTTTCATAAGAGATAGACACTAAGCATTTTATGTCTTTATTATTAATTTTATTCAAATCAATGACATAAACATTGTTTACTCTTTCACCACTAAAAATAACTTTATTTTCATCAAGACTACTAATGAAGAAATTCTTAGGATAGAAAGTTACTTTATTTTTCATGTCACATAATTGACTTATACTAAACAAATTAATCAACAAACAACACATGATGTATAGATAAGGATTGAGGATTACCTATTTCTCCAATGCTAGTAATTTTCTCTTTTGCATTATCTCTGAAAGTAATGTGTCCTCCATCCTTAGTATCAAGTTTATTGAATTGCTCTTTGTCTCCCTTCATATGCCTTGAACATCCACTATCGAGATACCACTTACTTTTTATTCTTATGGATTTCAAGCACATCTACACAAAATAATTTAAGTGTTCTTTTGGACCCAAATCTTTCTTGGTCTAGGTTGGTTAGTTTTAAGATAATCCATAGGAAGTAAATTCATGTGTAGTCTATTATAGAAGCACACATTGTTAGTATGTCCTTTGATCATGCAATAAGAACATAAAATATTTTTGAATTTATTCCTCCCAAGATGAAATGCTTTCTTAGTTTGTGAAACATGTCTTTTGTGTTATGTGTATCTCCTATTATTTTGTGTCATTAAGCGAGACATGCATTGGCAATGGTGATGTGTATTTCGATAATTTTGTGCAACATGTTTATGTGCATTATATTGTGTAGCTTGCCCATTATAATTGTGTCTAATGTACATATAAGCATGTTTGGGTTGATGTGATCTAGTTTGAGCCTTACCTCTTTGTGTTAATGAAGGATGAATCTTATGAGACTTTCGCTTACTATTTAACATATAAGATCTTTTAGCTTTGATAGCTTGAATCTCATTTGATTTGGAGGTTGAAGGCGTGGAATCATGTGAAGCTTTTACAAAATTAATATATGATGAAGATGATGAAGTCATTCCATTTTTATATCCAATTCCATAGGTATCTCCATGAAATTTTTGAGAGTTAAGAAGACTATCTAAAGTTTCTTTTCCTCTCTTAAATTTAGCAATGGAATTATTTAATTCTAAGACCTCCTTAGAAAGCTTATGATTTTTATCATTTGCTTTCTTAAGTTGATTTTCCAAAGAATTAGAAGATTTTGCATCACTAACAAGTTTTTCGTTTGATTCAACAAGTTTAGCAAAATTATTTTTTAAATTTTCTAATTCTCAATTTAAGCTACATAATTCATACTTATAATGTTTCTTCTTAGATAATAAACTTTTACATTTAACAAGTAATTTGCTCACAATAGAGCTCCCATCATCATCATCATCATAATAATTATCACAATCGTCAAAGAAAGAATAAGAAGTAGATGGTACCTTATTTTCATTTTCAAGGGCCATGAAGCAAAGATTAGCCACTTCTTATTATTCCTCTTCCTCTTCAAATTTGGAGGAATCATCTCAAGTAGCTTTGAATGTCTTCTTCTTATCTTTTGCTCCATTGTTCTTCAATTTGAGTTTAGAACACTCACTTTTAATATGTCCCGATTTCTTGCATTCATAGTAAGTAACCTCCTTAGTTTTCTTCTTCCTATCTCCTTCGAACTTCTTGTTGAAGTCCCTTGTTCTTGAGAAGTTTTTCTTTCTCAAAAGCTTCATAAAGTTCCTAGTGAGCATGGCAATGTCACCATCTTTATCACTAGAATCTTTGATGTTTTCCTCTTCATTATCTTCTTGAAGAGCTTTTAAAGCAATGCTCTTTTTCTTTTCTTTTTTCCCTTTTTATTCTTCACCTCTTTGTTTAATAGTGAGCTCATGTGTTAAGAGCTTACCAATGAGCACATCGGTTGATAGAGTGGAGAGGTCTTAAGCTTCCTCAATTGAAGTAACACAAGATTCTCAATTCTGGTCTTGAGCTTCCTCAATTAAAGTAACACAAAATTCCCAATTCTTCTTAGGTAGGATTCTTAGAATCTTATTATTTACCTCTTCCTTGGAGAAATATTTCTAAGTTTCTTGAGGGTTGTGAGGAGAGCATTGAAACGGTTTGTCATCTCCATGATTGATTCATAAGGCTTTATTTTGAAGAGTTCATGTTCATACATATGAAGTTGAACATTCTTACTTCTTACTTGAATGTTGTTTTTGTAGTGGTTTTCTAAGGTCTCCCACATTTCTTCAGCCAATAAACAATGTTGAAGCTTGGCTCCTTCTCTTATCATTGAAGGGACTAGAGTAATTATAGCTTTTTTATTTTTGTGATTTTCTTACTTTTGATTAATACTCCATTGGCTTCTAACAAGAGTAGTTACCACACCATTAATGATAGTTGTAGGTGGCTCTCAACCTCTTAGGATAATGTCCCAAAGTTTGATGGAATCATAATCAAGATATAATTCTATTTTGAATTTAATGTGGATGGTCACTACCATTAAAGAATAGTCTAAAAGAAGAGATATTTTGTAATTCACTCCCCATAATCTTGTATTCTAGCAATGAAGCACCTAAAATTCAAGCTTTGATACTAATTGAAAATGTTTATAGGTTATACCCGACCTATATCACCTTTTGATAATACTTATCAAAATAGCCAGCCATTGTCTCCACCGATGCACCTCCACCAATGAGCGGAGAGCTTTACTTCGGTGACACAGTCACAAATGAGAGTTCTCATTGGTGCTTAGCCCTAATTAATGGTAAGGGACAACTAGCTCTGATACCAATTGAAAAGAGTCCTAGAGGGGGGTGAATAGGACTATCAAATAAAAATGAGAAATTAAAAGAATTCTTTGCAAGAATTGAATGGAAGTTCAGAAGAAAGAATGAAAAACACAAAAAATTAAGGAGGTCAGATTCAACAACAATCTTACGTTCTACCTAACTTATCCCCAAGTTAGAATTTTTAATCACCCACAATCTTATTCATAAGATTGAGATTACACAAGAGTTTTATGGCTCACTCTTACAACCTTACAATTTGAGTTTTCAAGGCTCACTCAAAAATCAAAACCCAAGTGTTTCAATGGACAACATTTAAACCAATTCTTTTAAAAATTATTATTATTATTATTATTAAGTGCACATTGGATCCAAAGTTCACATTGGATCCTAATTTTTTTTTTTAAAAAAAAAGAACTTAATCTTTAAAAATTCGAACATATTAAACCCTTCTTCAAAGAATTAAGCCTTTTTTCAAAAAATTGTTACAATTAAGTCCAAAAAATAAAAATCAAGTTTAACTTTAATGTTGATTAATAAAAATTAGTTCGAATAACAATGAAAATTGATGAAATTGGTTTCAAAATATAAATTTTTAAAATTAATAAAAAAATTTATGATTAAAAAAATATATTTAAAAAATTTTAAAAAAGTGAAAAAAAAATTATAGACCTAGAAATTTTTAAAAATTTTAAAAATTTTACAACTAAGTTAAATATATATTTAAAAAATTTTAAAAAAATTATATTGTTAATACATTTTTAAAATTTTAAAATTATTGAATGCATGGAAATTTTTTTATCTTTTTTTATTTAAATGTATGTCATTTGATTATAATTTTTAAAAAATTTTAATTTTTTTTGGTTTTTATAAAAAAGAATTTAAATTTTTTAAAATTTCTAAAAAAATTAGCAAAATATATGTCTATATATATATAATTTTAAAAAATTTACAAACTTCAAAAATTTATATTTTCAAAACCAATTTCATCAATTTACATTATTATTCAAACTAATTTTTATTAGTCAACATTAAAGTTAAATTTAATTTAGATTTTTTGTACTTAATTGTAATAATTCTTTAAAAAGGTGTTTAATTCCTTGAAAAATGGTCCAATATGTTTGAATTTTTAAAAATTAAGTTCCACTTTTTAAAAAAAAAAAATTATTAGAGTCCAATGTGAACTTTGAATCTAAGTTCAGGATCTAAATTGCACTTTTTCCCTTATTATTAAAAATAAAAAAAATAAAAAAATAAAAAAATAAAAAAAACAAATGGGCGTTCTTTCATGGAAGTTCAATACATGCAAGTTCATGCAAATTCAATAAATGGATAATGGTCCATTTAATTTTTTCCTTTTGATTTTTTTTTTTATAACATGTCCATTTCGCCATGTAAGGCCAAATGGCTAGTCCTGTTAGTGAGACCCGCCACCTCCACTAAAAATTATATAGAAAAATGTTACAAAATTCACCACAAAAAATATTTTTTTCAAAAGAACTATGAAAAACATAGATTTATTTTCTACCATAAAATGGTAAATAGCACCAATAAAAAGAGTCCGATCTTGTTAAGGAAAAGGGCTGTCACACTCTCTGCCATCAATGATCTCTGCCACTGTTAAATAAAAAGAAAACATTCCGTCGCTAAATACTATTTGGCAATAGAACAGCAGCGTTGGTGTTTTGCGAGTTTCTCCTCAGATTAGATGGGTGTGTTGGTACAAATGGAACTTTTTATTTTTATTATTGTCGTCTCATACATGCTGTGGTCAACAAAGATAGTGTATCGCGCAATCGCTAAAAGATTAAAAAAAAAAAAATTTACAGTGCCGCGACACCAATTTTATCCTTTTACATTATTATCATTCAGTGCTTTTTGGAATTGGTGATGACTTTCAACTAGTGGCCAACAAGTTTCAAATTTCTTTTTGAAAAGCTACACTTTAAGTTTTGAAATTTCAAACTTTTAAAAGCTGTTGCACAGAATTATTTGCGCCAAAAATATAATTTCAGTCCTAAACTCTACTCATTTATTACATATGGCTTTTTTACTTCTATGGTTTTGCAGGGCAAAGGTGTAATTTGACTCTCATATTTTTTAATTTTGAAAAAAATGAGAAAATTTTTTAAATTTTTATTTTTCTTACCAATTTAAATTTTAAATTTATACAGTAATTGATGAATGTATTTTTTTTATTTAACTATTAAAATCAAATTTTAAGTCAATTATTAATTCGTTATGTATATTAATGAATAAATTTGTTTTTTTTTTTTTATTTATATCACTTGATTGTAAAATTTTTAAATCAATTTATTTGACTTAATTGTATTAAAAAAAGTTACATAACTTGATTATACTCACTAAAACTTCAATATGGACTAAATTTCAAAACAGAAATTCTAATTTGACTTAAAAAATGAAAGGATCCAATATAAAATTAGGATAAAATATTGGGCTCAATTTGCACCTTTAGCATTTTTTTTATAGGCAAAAGTGCATTTTTATCTCTAATATTTATACCGAAAACATATTTAACATTAAAGAAATTTTTTGAATATTTTAAACACAAAATTTTAGAAAATAGAGATTTCAATGAGGTTAAACGGTAAGTAATATTTTTATATTAAATTGTAATTTTTAACGTAAAAATTTCAGCCGCCCAAAATTTATTTCTCTACCCCACATCCTTTCCTTCACTCACATCAAGGGATGCGAACCGATCAAGAGAAATAAAATTTCAGTATTATATCAAATTTAAAAATTTTCCATATAGATATCATATCATTTGCTGAACAATTTAGTACAAATATTCAATTTTCTCAAAACTAGTTAGTGTGATATAGTTTAAAATGAGAATTCAAAATAGTATAAATAAAAATGTACAATAAATTTATAGTATAAAATCAGAAATAATGACATTATTTTCTGTCAAAAATTTAATTAAAAATTAATATACAAATTTGTTTAGCATTAGGCAGGTGCTAATTAATATAAGCTTGACTAGGTAATTTAGGTGAGTTCCCAATTAATCTAGACATCAATGTGAACTAAGGTCTTTTTCTTTTTCCTTTTTTTTTGAATAAAGTACATATTAGACTCTCAATTTTACTTTGAAGTTTATATTTGACATTATTATTTTTTTTTATCCCAATTGGATCTTAATTTTTAAAAATTGGATCATATTAGATTCTCCTTTAAAGAACTTTTACAATTAAGTCCTAAAAATTAAAGAAAAGTTTAACTTTAACATTAATTAATAAAAATCAATTTAAATAACAATGAGAATTAATGAAATTACTTTTAAAATATAAATTTATGAAGTTTTTAAATTTTTAAGTTTATAAACACCATTTTTAATATTTTTTGAAAATTTAGAAAAAGGTTAAAAATAGTTTTCACATATCTAAAAATTTTAGAATCTAGCCATATACATTTAATAAAAAAGAATTAAATATTTATAAATTTTTAAAAGTTTATGTACATTTTAAAATTTTTAAAAAATTATAATGTGCATAAATTATTAAATGTATATAAGTTGATTCCAAAATTTTTAGATTTTTAAAAATTTTTAGATCTACAAAAAAATTTTAACTTTTTTAAAATTTTTCAAAAATAAAAAATATATTTCTGTAAACTTAAAAATTTTTTAAAAATTTAAAACTTCAAAAATATTTATTTGAAAGTAATCTCATCAATTTGCATATTTATGCAAGTTAATTTTTATCAACTAACATTAAAGTTAACCTTTTTTTTTTATTTTTAGAATTTAATTGCAACAATTTTTTAAAGTTTACTATAGTTCAATTCTCAAACATTATGGTCCAGTTGAGATATAGAACAAAAAAAATAAAAAATAAAAAGATTAAATATGAACATTAACGTAAAGTTGAGGGTCAAATTTTTACCTTATCCTTATCTTTTTTTTTTTTTTTTTTGATAAAACTGAAATGAATAGTGTGAGCAAGATGACACCTTAACTTTGTTTGAATCATTTTCCAACTAGGTATATGAAATTTAAAGGATAACGATAGATGTCGCTACCCACGATGTCCATTGTCACATCATGGGTAGTCCAAATTTTAATTTTGCTTTTTTTATTATTTTGAAAATTTTATTAATTATTTATGTTTTTAATTAAATTATTCAACTATTATTAAATTGATTTTCCAACCAGATATAATAAGTTGGTGGTCTTGGACCACTGATAGATAGAATATGTAGCATTACTTGTACAAACCAAAGCTAGGACTCATGTTTACAGCAGTGCTCATCTGCATAGTCCACTAGAATCATATATACTATATATTAACAATGAAATATTTAAGAGTTCTGAATAAACTCTCAAGTTAATGATTAAATATTACACCATAGCCATAAAAATAAATCCAAAAATTTAATAGTTTGATAACCACGCATAGTATTTGAAACCTGATATCATCTAGAATGTTCCCACCTAATTAGGGGTCCTCTACCCCCCTAAATAGGAATACATGGACAAGGGAGAAGACAGATTCGTCTAAGGAACTACCTCAAAGAGGAATCTTAACCGAAGAAGGACACTCTCCTATAAAGATTATGATTCACTGATCCATAAGGAATCTCATTCCTCCCAGATTTGAGTATTGCTATATATAGAACCCTATACCCTTCATTAGGAGACATCTCATTCACGTATATTCAAACTATCTCACCTCCTCCCTACTTCTATTCTCTAACTTAGGCATTGGAGTATTTGTGGGGATTCCCCCTACCTCTCACCTTGCCCTCTGTTTCATGCTTTGCAGGACGTCTAGCCCAGGAGTTCCGGAGATTAGTTATCAAGTGGCGTCGTCTGTGGGAACTCCTTGGGAGAAGCCATTCATTTACTTACTAAGCTAAAGACACATTCTCTATGACTTCTAGCCCACCTCCAGCCCAAATTCCTGAGGTCGGCACCAATCCTTTTGCACCTATCCTTTCGACTGACCTTTCAAACCATTTCCCAGCAATAATACCACTGCCCACCTTGCAGCATGTTGGAGCCTCATCCGGACATGTACCTTCACTTCCGAAAAGCACCCCGAGATACCCATCCTTGGGCATAGATCTCCCGTATTATGCTCTGCTACAGCACCATCGATTAATACCCTCAATACCTTTTCCAAGCCTACTAAAAATGCCAGCAATAACCACTCCAAACCTAAACACCATAACCCAAACACTCGGCCTTGACCAAGTAAGCAAAGAGGCCATGATAAAAAATATTCAGGCACAAATAGCCTTAATGCAACAACAGCTAAGCGCTATAATACAGAGTGGGCATACTGAACCGACTCCAAATAATGATAATAAAGCACCCCGACAAGCCCCAGGGATGAGCACAGGGAAGGGTAAAGCACCATAAGGGGAGTGTAGTTTGTCCATCCCAACTCTTGATGATTCAAAATTAGCACAACAGGTTGAGGAAGCAATGAAAAAAGCCCGGACTAAACCTAGAAAGGAAGAAGAATGGGTGATGGATAGCAGAACTCCATTTGTTAGCAGAATAATTCACATGGAGATTCCTAGTAAGTTTAAAATCTCGCAGCTTGATCAGTACGATAGGACAGGAGACCCTATCAGTCATATATCGGCTTTCCAAACAAAGATGCTGCTCCAGAATGTGAACGATGGAATCATGTGCAGAGTCTTCCCAAGTACACTCATGAAGAGCGCCCAAAAATGGTTTCATCGGCTCCCAGAGAATTCTGTCACTTCTTTTGAGGACCTAGCGGAGTAGTTCCGTATCAGATTCATCATCAATATCCCTCCCGCAAAAAACATCAATGACCTGCGGATGTGTCGACAGGAGGCTAACGAATCTCTACGAAGTTACCTTGACCGTTTCAATAAAACAGTTATGCAGATTGAGCACCTCGTTGATGAAGTTGCCATAGAAGCTTTGAAAAATGGCACCAGACTCGGAAAGCTAAAAGACAAATTAATGACTAAAGAGTCGAATACCTTTGCAGAGGCAATGGCGATAGCGGTCCGGATGATAAAGATGGACGAAGACAGGAGGATGCGTCGGGAAGAAGACAGGCCATCAGTCAAGGATGAACGGCCAAAACAGAGACGAGTAAGCTTCCCAAAAATGAATTTCAGAACTCCAACAGATAGATTTGGTAGGGAAGTAGACAAATATACACCCCTGAACACCTCTCGATCCAGGATCCTCATGTGGGTTAGGCAGAATAGAGTGAAGATTACACCGACCAAGAGAATTAGCCCAAGTCGGAGATTTACTCATAACAGAAGCCAGTACTACGAGTACCATAGAGAGTACGGCCATAACACAGAAGGCTACAGAGAACTGAAGAGTGCCATAGAAAAACTAATGCAGTGGGGAAAGCTTAATAATTTCACTGACGTGCCGAGGAGACGCGAAAATCCAAAAAACCACGACCATGACAAAGCTGAGGTAAAGAAAGCTAGGAAAGAACTAATTGGGACGATCAACATGATTGTAGGAGGAGAAAACACCGGGAAATGGTTAAAGCGCAATAGAGGAGAAAAAATGATACCTAGGAAAAGCGACAGCGTTTTCAACCCAGAAGACAATTTGCATATACATCACCCTCATAGTGATGCCCTGGTGATAATTGCATGCATAAATAAGTATCGGGTCAAAAGGCTACTTGTTGATAATGGGAGTGATATCAATGTTTTATCTTGAAATGCGTACAAAGCTATGGGTGGCTCCATCACCAACTTAACAGCCATCCAGAACCCCATCACTAGTTTTTATGGGGGAACGGTGCAACCAATAGGGACTGTCAATCTGGACCTAGAATTCGAAAACCAAGAGGACGAGGTAACAAAAATCGTCCGGACTCCATTCAACGTGGTAGACATACCACTAGCCTATAATGGGATAATAGGACGGCCAATACTTTATGAAGCAGATGCAGTCACCAGTATCCGGTAATTAACCATGAAAATTCTGATCAATAAGGGGACCCTTACTATTAGGGGAGATCAGCAAATGGCCAGATAATGCTATCAGATGACCATGAAGTTTCTGGCAGAGGCTTTTTATTTAGAGGCATAGGAAGTTGAGAAGCAAGGCACTGACCCACAACCAGTGGAAGACACGGAGACATTGCGAATCGGGGGAGGAAAGTCCATGAAAATTGGCAATGCCCTTAATCAGAACATCAAAGACACAATAAGGGACGTCCTTACTAGACACTCAGAGGATTTTTCTTCTCAAGCCTTCGAGATGGTCTGTGTGGACCCGCAGGTTGCCTGTCACTACCTAAATATCAAACTAGGAGCCAAGCCAGTAGCACAGAAGAAAAGAACTTTTGCCTACGAAAGACAAATGATCATTGCTGAGGAAACGACGAAGCTATTGGCAGCCGGGTTCATTAAAGAGGTTACTCACCCGGACTGGGTAGCCAATGTAGTACTCATTAAAAAACCAAATGGGAAGTACAGAATATGTGTAGACTACACCGACCTCAACTGAGCATGCCCTAAAGACAACTACCTATTACCAATGATTGATTAGCTCATCGATTCCACCGCTGGCCACGGCTTATACAGCTTCGTAGATGCTGCCCAAGGTTATCACCAGATCCCCATGAAGAAAGAAGATCAGGAGAAAATGTCCTTCGTCATGCATGAAGGGTTGTACTGCTACAAGGTGATGCCCTTCGGACTAAAAAATGTTGGAGCCACGTACCAAAGAATGATGAACCAAGTCCTCCAGAGCCAAATTAGAACCAGCGTAGAGGTATATATGGATGACATCATCATTAAAAGCAAGCACCCGGAGCATCACCCAGCAGACATGGATCGAGTCCTCCAATTACTAAGCCAATCCATGATCAAGTTGAATCTTGATAAATGCATCTTCGAAGTCCAGGCAAGCAAGTTCCTGGGGTTCATGATTTCTCACTGAGGCATTGAAGCCAACCCAGAAAAAATGGAAGTCATACTCAACGTGGCGACACTGAAGAGCATTCACGATATACAAAAGCTAAATGGTAGAATAACCATGGTGGGGCATTTTATTTCTTGCTCAGCTAGGCGATGTCTACCATTGTTCCAAGCTCTCAAACGTTCTGGCAAGTTTCAGTGGTCCGCTGATTGCCAGGCAGCATTTGAAGAAATTAAAAGATTCTTGTCTTCCCCACCATTAATCAGTCATCCGATACCGAATGAGACCTTATACTTATACCTCTCTGTTGGTCGAGAATGCATCGCTTCAGTACTGGTAAGGGAAGAGGGAAACCAGCAAAGCCCTGTTTACTATATCAGTAAGATGCTCCGAGGACCTGAAGTTCGATACCCGATGCTGGACAAGTTAGCCTTAGTTATGGTTCATGCTTCTCGAAAGCTTCAGCACTACTTCCAAGCTCACTATATTGTAGTCCGGTCCCATTTCCCGTTGCAAAAAATATTACAGAGACTAGAGACTTCAGGCAGGCTAGTGCAATGGTCGGTCTTACTCGACGAGTTTGATATTGATTATGAGCCCCGGCAGCAAATGAAAGCCCAGGCATTAGCAGATTTTGTACAAGAAATGGCTCCAAAAGATATAACCTTGACCAAGATACCATAATGGAAGCTCTGTATTAATAGAGCATCCTCAGCTCAGGGTTCCAGCACGGGAATAATCCTCAGGGGACTGCATAAAGTTCATATCCAGTATGCAGTCCGCATAGAGTATAATGCCACCAACAATGCAGCCGAATATGAAGCACTCATCACAGGGTTGAAACTAGCCACTGAAGTCAAGGCTGAACACCTCATCATACACTCAGATTCTCAACTAGTAGTCAACCAAGTCAGCAGAGCATTTCAAGTCAAAGATGTCTGCATTGCCAAGTATGTAGACAAAGTCAGGCGACTTTTGCAACACATCGAGCAAGACGGAGGCCAATGGAAGATCATCTAGATTCCCAGGGAAGACAACAATGAGGCTGATTACCTTGTTAAACCCATAGTCGAGAACAGTTAAGCATTTAAGGATATGAATTTTACCAAATCACTCACCAGTCCCAGAACAGAGGACACTGAAGTTTTCAGAACACAAGTAGTCTCGGAATGGATACAACCCATAATCCAATATCTTAAGCATGGCACACTCCCAGAAGATAAGTTGCAAGCTCGGAAGCTTAAGGCCAAAGCAGCCCACTATTCTGTCCACCGAGGGGAGCTCTACCGAAAATCCCTATCATACCCCTGGTCAAAGTGTGTTTCCCCGAAGGAGGGAAATTACATACTCTGAGAAATCCACGAAGGAATCTGTGGTGCACATGAGTCCCACTATTCATTCACTAGAAAGGCCTTGCTCCAAGGGTATTACTGGCCCACCATGTCCAAGGATGCCTAGCAGCTAACACAATCATGTCCCCAGTGCCAGCACTATGCTTGACTTAGCCACAAAAATTCTCGGCCTCTGCATCCCATCGGCAGCCCTTGGCCTTTCACCATGTAGAGGATGGACATCCTAGGTCCTTTTCCTCCCTCTACCTCACAGAAAAAGTTCTTAATCGTGGCCATTGACCATTTTACGAAATGGGTAGAAGTAGAAGCAGTCCCAACCATCACAGAAGCCCGGATACAGCACTTTTTCTGAAAGGAAATCATTTGCAAATTCAGCATCCCCCACACTTTAATTACAGAAAACGATAAATAGTTCGACAACCATAAATTCAGAAGTTTTTGCTCGGACCTTGGAATAAAACTGTGCTTTACCTCAGTAGCTCACCTGCAGACGAATGGAAAAACTGAGGTCACCAACAGAATCCTCATGCAAGGGTTAAAGGAAAGACTCAACGATAAGAAAGGGAACTGGGTCGAAGAGCTGAACAATGTAATCTGGGCCTACAGAACCACACCCCGATTTTCCACTGGCGAAACGCCATTCATACTGACTTATGGCATGGATGCAGGAATTCTAGTGGAGGTTGGGTCCCCAAGTTACCGGGTAAGCCAAGACCTCGACCACACCATCAATAGCGTCGACGCACAGATATGCCTTGACGTACTAGAGGAATGAAGAGAACAAGCGACAACAACGGTTGAGGCACATCGGCAAAGGATAACCTGGTACCACCATCTGCGTAAACCAACAGAGAATTTCAGGACGGGTGACTGGGTACTCAGAAGAGCAGATATTGGCAAAGGCACCTCGGGCACTAGCAAATTAGGTCCGAATTGGAAAGGCCCATATCAAATCTCAGAATGTACAACAAAGGGGGTGTATAGACTAAGAGAAAGAGGAGTCAGAGAACTACCGAGGTTCTAGAACTCAGACTCTCTCAGGAAATATTATCAATAATCTTGTACTCAAATACCCAATTTGATTCAATAATAAAAAGTATCTTCATTGATAAAGAATGTCTTTACACATGATTGGTTACAAAAAAAATAAAAAAATAAGAAGATAGAAGATACATATCAACCTATACATATCTACTATAGTATTTGAACACCCGGACCCCCAGTCCCGGAAACTGAGGGGGAAGCAACATCGGCAGCCTTTGGACGCTCGCCAAACCCAGCTATAGCAGTGGCCTCTTCAAACTCCCTCACAGGAAAGGAACTAGCTTTTCGACGGGCATCCTCGTCTGCAGCAAGCCTGGCCAGATCGACTGGAGTTATCCGATCTAAGGCCCCCAAATCCAATCCTGAGTCTTGAGAGAGTAAGGATCCTTTTGCACTCAGCCCGGTACGCCTTGAGAAACCCCCCCTACCATGCTTTGATGTGCCTTCTTATTATTCGCACGAGATTTCTCAAGCTCTACCAGCCTCCCTTGAAAGCTCAGCAATCTGAAGATCCTGCTCCTTGATCCTCCTTGTCAGTTGGGCCTGGCTATGTTCCAGTTCAGAAACCTTTTTCTGATTCGCCTCCGCATCAGATTTGGCCTCCACGTATCTTGTCTGGCAGTGCTCCAAAGCTGCCTTGGCATTATCTAGCTTCTTCTCGAAATCTATAGCTATCGTCCCCACCTCAGTTTCCTTTAAGTTGTACTGGCTCTTCAAGTAGAAGTATTGATCCTTTGCTAGTAGCAAGGCCTAAGTCATCTGCCAAAAACAACTAGGCAACTTAGTCAAGAATCCACTACAAAAGTTGTATCAAGTAATAAAAACTCCCTTACCTCCAGCGATTGGCCGATCATGGAATCTAGCAATCCGTCTGGTCCCTCCTCCGACCAACGCTGCATGTCACCGGGTAACCGCAGCGACTCGGCATACTGGTCCCGTACTTAACTATTGGAGATGCTCGGGGGCTTCATCTTTTTCAATATCCAGCCCTGTATATTCGGACAACCAAATAACCAGGGGCGCTGGACGTAAATCTCTTCGTCCAACCCCTCTGCATCTGACCCTGTGTCTATCAGTCACCTTTTTCTTCGCCCGACCCTCTCCGACCGCTCACTTTCCACCTGTGCCTTGCCCTTGGGGTCGGCGGGAATAGCCTTCGAAGCTGGAAGAGCCTCAATTTCTGGGGAAGGAGAATTCCAGCCCTCCTCCATTGCAGCTGGCTCATCTACTAGGGAAATCCCGCCCGTAAAATCAAAAAAGTCAACCATCTACAGATGAAAAAATAAGACTAGTCAGACAAAACAAAGCTCAAAGCAAAATAATCATACCAGGGGAATGGTCGCGACTCGGACAGACTCTCCATAGATACCTCCGGGACGTATCTTCCGTGGATCGAGCTTCGGCGAGTCCGTCTAGATGTAGCTGTAAAACTAACTTTGTATCAGGATCAAAAAGTTTTGCTGAATGGGTCACTTTATGACACTCGTCCGACCACATCCTCCGGACATCCAGGAATTCCGATTGATGCTCCACAATGAAAAAATGGTATCTCCAGTTCTTGTGGAGATCCGGAAGTTTAACAAAAAGTGAATGGTTGGGTACGGTCAAAAGGGAGAACATCAACTCTCCCTTCTTCCTAGTCAGCCTATACAAATACCGAAGGACATCTAGATCGAGAACCTTACCCTCTTCATACATCAGTTGGATAAACCCGATCAGTATCCTATAACTATTTGGATGAAGCTAACCGGACGCAATGTTATTCCTATTAAGAAAGTCTTTGACAAAAGGATCTAAGGGAAATTTCAAACCCCCCTCTAACTGGTCGAAGTACAATACTAATCTACTTTGCCCCGATAAAGGGGTATACGCCTTAAACCTTCTATCTACAGTGTGGAGGGCATAATCGGCGGGGATGCAGAACCGCCGCCTATACCACCCTAGCAATTTGCTATCTACGTTGGACACAAAGAGGTCATAGCTAATTTCTTTCCGGGGAGCCATACCAAAGAAAGGGACAAAAACCAAATAACAGAAAAGGGGCAAAAAGAGGAGGAAGAAAAAATGAAAAGAATCACCTGGTCACCTCAAGCAAGAATTATGGCAGGAAGGAATAGAAACGGTGGACGCAGTAGAAACACAGTAAAAACAAAATAAAAAAAATGTGCCAGTTAGCAAGTGCAATAGTATTTATAAAGACACGGAAGGACCTGGAAGCATGCCATTAATTGCCCTCATTATTACTGTGCTCCTCCCTAGGCCACCAAGGGTCTGTTGGGAATAAAATAACTCATTAGGCGAGGAGTCACGATAACGGTTGTACGAGCGTTTCGTTCACTGACACACAAAACAATGCATCAATTACGTGATCTCAACAGTTGAAATAAAACCACCACGTGTTGGCCCACCCACATCTTCGAGTGGGCCGCTCCATCAAGCAAATCGGGAGACATTTCAAGCATCACTCCCAGCCTATTTCGAGCACATCAGTCCAGTAACTGAAGCTGGCACCCTCAGGTCACTTCCGTAGTACTGAGGTTCCGAGCATGTAAGCCTCGCGCCCCTGAGCTAAGCATCTAAGTCTCGTTCACATAAGTCCAGTAACTAAAGCTGGCACCCTCAGGTCGCTTCTGTAGTACTGAGGTTCCAAGCATGTAAGCCTCGCGCCCTTGAGCCGAGCATCTAAGTCTCGTTCATATAAGTCCAGTAACTGAAGCTGGCACCCTCAGATTGCTTCTGTAGTATTGAGGTTCCGAGCATGTAAGCCTCGCGCCCCTGAGCCGAGCATCTAAGTCTCGTTCACATAAGTCCAGTGACTGAAGCTGGCACCCTCAGGTCACTTCCATAGTACTGAGGTTCCGAGCATGTAAGCCTCGTGCCCCTGAGCTGAGCATCTACAAACCCAGTGACAACTGGTTCCGTCTTGTTCCAAAACGAACGGGTTAATCTATTGCGATGATCATACTCACTCGTCAAGTACCCCAGTTCCACAGATTATGATTCGATGACGACCAATCAAAATACTCGGCACCAAGCTCTGCTTATTGTGACTAAGGCTGGCCACCTCAGCTCACTTGTATCTTATAACCCATATAAAGGCATCTGCATCCTACTTGGACACAACGGACATAAATATCTGCATACTCATGGGGGGACTCTTGATATCATTTATAATGTTCCCACCTAATTAGGGGTCCTCTACCCCCCTAAATAGAAACACATGGATAAGGGAGAAAACAGATCCATCCAAGGAACTACTTCAAAGAGAAATCTTAACCGAAGAAGAAACACTCTCCTATAAAGATTATGATTCATTGATCCATAAAGAATCTCATTCCTTCCAGGTTTGAGTATTGCTATATATAGAACCATATACCCTTCATAAGAGGACATCTCATTCACATATATTCAAGTTATCTCACATCTTCCCTACTTCTATTCTCTAAATTAGATATCGGAGTGTTTGTGAGGATTCCCCAATCTCTCACCTTACCCTCTGTTTCGTGCTTTACAAGACGTTTAGTCTAGGAGTTTCAAAAATTAGTAATCAAAACCAAACAAAGAAAATACATCAAAATAACAAAAAGTGATCATCCAGTTGTATTATAAATTCCATTACTTCCTGCATGCTGTGTAAATTTGAAGAGAACTCATACCACTTCTAGAAAATAATAATAATAATAATAATAATAAAAGATAATAATAACTGGTACGTGAAGATATTTAAATATTACAATATAATGGTTTTGCAACAACAGTGACTGCTACTGGCACAAGCTCACACACACCATGCACACTAGTATAGCATGTTTAGTGCAAGTGGAAATCAATGACAAGCCATAGCTTCATGCGAACACTTTGCCAAAATTCAGGCACTTGCACAAGTGACGCCTCCAACTCTTTCATGCACTATTTCACAAATTGTTCCAAATTCACAGGCTTAATTATTAAGTAAAATTAGTCATGACTTTCAACAGGCTGCTTCTTGTATTCATCTGCATGTGGAGAGGCTCCTCGTCAAAATATGATTTAACTCCAAACTAATTCTTTATATATATATGAAATCAATTTTTCTCATGATAAGATCATAACCGGTAGATAAACTATTAACGGCATCTATCTATACTGTGTGGAAATTTCAATTATTAGGCATTTTCTAGTTTTAAATATATTTTAAAAATTATTTCTGAAATGTTTCTTTAATTTAATATATATATATTAATTTTTTAAATAAGAAGAAAAAAATTTAAAAAGGACTATACTTTTTTTAAAATAAAAAATTTATAGTTTAACTATTGAAAAGCAGAATTATTTATTTCTATTAACAAAATTTTATACTTTTAATATTTATACAATTTCTTTTAATAATTTTATATGCTACTTTGGTATCCACTACTATAGCCTGAATTTCGACTTATCCAAATATACCTGTTAGCAGAAATAACAAATACCTGTTTTGATCTAAATAGAGAAATTAGGAATATAAGAGAAATCTTATTTTCAACTTCTTATTTTGTTCAATTTTATTAAATTTATTTTTAAATAATTTTTAAATTAAATTTATTTTTAAATAAATTTTTAATAATGAAATGTATTTGGTTTATATGAATATTTTATAAAATAAATTTATTTGAAAATTCTAAAAATTTGGTAGAGTGATAAGCAATTTTATAAAATTAAAAAGTTGGAATTGAAAATCAATTTTACAAAATTTTTATTTAAACCAAATAAAACTTATTGATGTAAATACTCCTTAAACAAATTTATAAATAAATTATATAAAATCTTCTAAAATTCATTTAATATATATTTGACAGATTAATAAATAATGGGTAAAATAGGATAAACACATCATTTAAACACTAAAATAGCGTACCTAAGTGTTCTCAGCCTTCTTTTTTATTATTTTTTACTCAATTCGGACATTAGGGATGTGCTTCACCCTCCAATACTGGTCATTTCCTTCTCTGATACTACTGATCAAATCCGCAGAAACAAATCTAAGATGAAGAATTTGAAGCTTCGCAAGATGTTCAGTGCCAAATGGAACATTCTGCAACGATTGACAGTCAGATATGAGCAACTCTTCAAGATTTGCACCCTTCTCCACTTCCACCACTCTCAGGTCATGTAATTCCCAAACCCACAAAATCTTCAGCTTCTGAAACCCTCCACTTCTGAAGTAGAGCTTCTCTCCAGCGAAAGCAGCTTCAAGAACAAGATGCTCTAAACTTGGCAATGCTTGAATAGGCTCCAACACATCGTCCATTAGTTGGCTACGTGAAAGTTCCAATTTGCTCAAGTTTTCAAGAGAAGAAAACCATTTTGGTATCCTCTCTAAACGTCCGTGTACGTATATTCGTTGAAGGAATTGAGGAGGTGAAGTTATGTGCTGCAAATCAATGCTTTCTTCCATTGTTACCGACTCGATCCAGAGACTACGAAGTTTGTTGAGCATCTCAATTGTTGAGCACAATTTCTCCCCATGTTCGAATCTTAGGTCCCCAATTCCTAATCTCCTCAACTGATTGAGCCTTCCAATTTCTTCAAGTGTATCATGCGCATTATGTTCCTCAACCTTTATGAAACAGAGCTTGTGAAGAGAATGCAAGCATCCTAATTTTGATATCGTTCTCAGACCTGACTCTTGATGTGTTTTTTTAGATAAATGACTATGCGCATATGACATAAGATATCGCAAGCGGTGAAGGGTTACAATTGTTGCAGGCAAATGGAATACACTTGTATCTTTGAGATCTAATGTCTCCAAGTTTTGAAGCTTCCATATTGAAGTTGGCAGAACTCTTACATTGGTGTTTCTCAAACTTAGATACTTCAAGTGATATAGCTTGAGCACTTCTTTTGGGAACACCATCAAGTTTGTTTCTCTCAAATCCAACACTGTGAGCAGCCTCAGATGATTGCCAAATGATTTTCTGAATTGAAAGTTGTGTACATCAAACAATAGCAAAGATCGAAGCTTTGATTTGTTGTAATTATCTACTCCAAGTTCAGAGCTTCTCATCAATTCATTATGAACTGACCACCTTCGAGCTGTCTTTTCATGCCGCATCCTTTCTTGTTCTCCGGAAATGATCATCACAAAACTTTCATCCTTTGCCTTAGCAAGAACAACTTCTCTCAAGATATCATGTATCCGAAATTTTCGAATTCGGCTGGTTTTATCCGTGTGAGCTACTTGAATCAAGCTTCTATTAAGAAGCTCATAAAGGTAGCCTTCCGCGACTTCTTCCAATGTCATCCGCTCTTGTTCTTGCACGAATCCTTCAGCAATCCATAATCGGATCAATCTCATGCTATCGATTTCATAATCTTCCGGGAATACGCATACGTACAGCAAACATGCTTTCAAACAGAAAGGCAAATCATAGTAACTTAGTAACAATATCTTTTCAACGGTACCAAGCTTGCCGCCATCTAATTCTGCAGGAATGCTACGTTTCACCAATTCCCACTCTACTTTGCTTCTGCCCCTTGTAGCCAACAGACCACAAATAGCAACAATTGCAAGAGGTAGTCCTTCACACATTTCTAGTATTTCTCCAGCAATAGTTACTAACGGCGGAGGGCACTCCTCATCCCAAAATATTCTCTTACGAAAAAGAGCCCAAGACTCTTGGGAAGACAAGGGCTGCAAAGGATAGACTACACCTCTTGAACGCCCGCAGGAAGCTTTTGCTACTTCAATTTTACGGGTTGTAAGGATGACTCGGCTGCCGAAATTGTTCCAGGGAAAAGCATGGCTTATATAGTCCCATGCCTCTGTCTGCCATATATCATCAAGAACAAGGAGAAACCTGCTTTCTCTGATGAATTCTTTGATCTTCTCTTTTAGAGCATCGCTAGCCATTGTTTCTAGTCCCTCAGGTACTTCTTGTCCTCTTTGTTCGTGAAGGTTTTTTATTAACTCCTTAAAAAGTAACCTGGCATTGAATGACTGTGAAACATTGATCCAAGCATACTTGTCGAACCCGTTCTTGACATTGTCATAGACTTTCTTTACGAGTGTGGTTTTCCCCAATCCTCCCATCCCCACCACAGAAATGACTTTCAACGCGGGTTCATCTTCGTTGATCAGATCCATCAGTAGCTTTTTCGGATTTTCTATATCAACCAAATCAGCTTCATCTTGTAGTAATGCATTTTTTCGATGCTCTAGCCACAAGGTGTTTCTGGTAGCAGTAGTACCACCAATTAAGCCTTGCTCTTGGGGTGCCAGTTTGTACCTGTTGCGCCCGGCACCAACCCTATTAACTCTGATTTTGATGTTCTGTATTTCAGTAGCAATTTGATGGCGATAAATTGCATTGTTCTTGACAAACTGGATGATTTTATAGATAATACTGCATGATTCCATGCCCCTGCGATCATGAGCAAGGCGAAGAGTGAATTCGTCGATAACATCTTCAATGTCGAAAGCAACATCTCTCACTTGCTTAATCCACACTTTTGCCTGCTCATCTGTTTCTTCCCTAGACTCGGCTACCCTCAAGAAGGCCTTCATATGCTCTAGTTCACCTTTCACATGCTCAACTTCTGTCCGAACTCCTCCTAATAATTTTATCTCTTGGTCGAGAAAGAGTCCGATCTTGTTAAGCAAAGGGGCTGTCACACTCTCTGCCATTAATAATCTCTCACAATGTTATTTGGATTGAGAAAGAATAATTCTAAGAATGGACGTAGAATAATGGATTGTGAATTGGAAGAACTGAAGGAGTTGAAAAAATGTTATGATGGTTTGATAGTCCTTCACAGGAAATTAGAGATACCGATGATCTTACCGGACTATAAACTCTTCGGATAATGTTATATTTGAAAAATGTTATAATTACTTTAAATTATAAAGAAATAATTGTATAATTAAGTGGAAAAATAATAAAATAATAATTCATTGGTTGCTATCAATTAGAGATACCTATGATTTCACCGAACTATAAACTCTTTGGTACGTAAAAAATAATTAAGGTTCTCATTTTCTTTGGTGATGGAATTTCAAATATAAAATAGGAGGATCTCATCATGCAATTGTGAGGGTAGGTAATAGGTGCGACAAGGGAGTAGGTAAGAAAAGTCAGTAGAAAATGAAATGTGAAAACAAATATATAAATATATTCAAAAGTATGAAATGGCAAAGGGCTAAAATGACAATTTGGCCCCTGAACTATCTTCCAAGGTGCAATTAACCCGAAAATAGACTTTTTTAACTGTTACACCCGTAAAGATCCCAATTTTGACAATTTAACCCAATTTTCCATTAAAGTTAAAAAGTGCATTACACTCTCTTAAATTATAAGAATCAATAATTTTTTGTTTACAAAAATAATATTATTGAATAACAAATATAAAACCTATTTGTTTCTCTTTCCTCGTAAACTCTCACGCCTCTAACTCTAACATCGCCTCCCATATTGTCGTCATCTCCAATGCTGCCTTCTTTATCGATACTGTTGCCCTTTTACTCACCTTAATTGTTCTTGTTGCTAATTTTTATTCTTTTATTTTTGCCTCTCCCACTTTGCCTCTGCCCATTAATAGCCTTCATCTGCAACACTGTCACTGCCCAACTCAACCATCGCTACCTTTGGTCCACCTACACTAGCCTGCCTTAACTAGCGGTCCCTTCGGTCCACTTGTAATAGCTCGGCTACTACCAACCTCCATGAATGATGATTCTCTTACTACTTTTTCTTTTTTCTTCTTTGTTTCCTTAATTAATAGTAGCCTTAAAATACAATTAACACTGCCTTTACTCATCACTAATGGGTAAATTTATTTATATGGTAGTGATAGCAACAATTAAATTATTTTTATTTATAATTGTTGAATTATAAGGATTTTGCAATTATTAATTTAGTAATTTTATTTTTTTTATTGCTGATACTATTATTAATTTCATATAATATTATTATTGATTTTATTTATTTTTTGTTGTTGATTTTGTTAGTGGTTGGACGTTAAATTCCTGTTTTGCCAATCTCAATTTTGTGGATTTATTTTATATTCTTTTAAGTGATGATTTTGTATTTCTTATATTGGTGGGTTGTGTTGGTAGTAATTGTAATATTTTGTGTTTTAAAGTATTTTAATACTGTATCGGGATATGCAGTATTAATAATTTTTAAATATAATATTGATATTTCATGAGCTTTTATTTAATTAAAATTGAATTTTTAATTGTTTATTATTATTTTAAGTACTTTACGTAAAAAATTTCAGAGAATTCTATTTTTGAGGAAATTTTCACGTAAATAATTTACTATTAATTATTTTAAATAGATTTACGGACTTGCATGAATTCATATATATTTTTAAAATACTAAACATTGTATATATGTATGTGTACTTATTTATTTAATTAGGGTTTAATTAATATTACCCTAATATTTTATTATTTATTAATTTATTTTAATATTATTTAATTATTTTTTTAGGTGTATTAAATTATTTAAAATATTAAATTATATGTGTGTGGTGTATATTTAATGTGTGTGATTTAATATTATTTTAATATATATATATATATATATATATATATATATATATATATATTCATTTAATATTAACAAATTATAAAATTAGGTTTATTTATCAAATTGCCACCCGAGCCTCTCCTTCCTCCCGATCGTTCCCCATCACCGTCCGCCGCTGCTACCGTCGATTTCTTGCTGTTGGTGTGCCGTCCAACGTGCCACCTCCTTCCTCAGCCCCTTCCGCCGCCTGCTGCAACTGATTCCGGCGTCTGGGAGTCGTTTTTGGTTGAAGAAGCCGAAAGTTGGAGCAACATCGTTCACAACGTTTTCGGCCACCGTTTTCGACACCGCCAGTCTCTTTCTTCTCCTTGAGCTCCGGTGAGTGTGATTCCAAGCTTTTTTTCACTTAAAATGGTCTTGATTTGCTTAGGTTTCGATTTTTCGAATTCGGCCATTTTAGGGTTCTTGATTTTTTTGAACTTCAATTTTATTGATTCATGAAAAATCCCTTAACAAATATTGTTCCCCTTAGCTTAATCTACATGTGTGAATTTTTATAGAATTTTTGGAGATTATTTTGATTTTTGGGTATTTTTGAATATTTTAATATTATTTTCTAATTTTCGAAAATTAATTAATTAAATTATGAAATTGTGTTTTATGATAAATATAGGTGTTGAAATGAATTATAGAAATTTATTTGGAATTTTTATGAATTTCTATGTATTTATTTTGAATTTAATTAGTTTATGTAATTTTTGGAAAATAGGGTTAATTGTGTTTTTAATTGAAATTAATTGGTTAATTGAGTTTAATTATTGATATTATTGATAAATATGTTGATAAAATTAATTTTGGACAATTATATTATTTTTGAAGTAATTTTAGTATATTTATATATAGGGGTATTTTGGTAATTTTAGCCTTAATTGGCTAAAAATGTAATTTAATTGGTTTTAATAATTATTTAAGGTATAAAAATTATTTCTAGAAATTATTTAGTATTTTTAACTAATTAAAACTATTTTTCGTGAATTATTTTCAATTATATATATAATATATGATTTTCTAAATAAAATGAGTTTTATCGATTTTTAATGTGTTTTAAGGTTAATTACGTAATTTCTACATATAAAATGAATTTCTGTGATATAAGGGTATTTTTGGTATTTTTATAATTATTCTGTGAATTGTGGACCCCGGTCGGTAAACTGTAGTTTGGAGTTCGACCGAAAGGTTGTAATTGTAATTCTGCGTTTATTTTCAAAGTGTGTTTCTTTGCAGGGCTGGCTCTATTCTTTGAGTAGAGAGATGTCCATTTTACAGGGGAGGTTCTGCTGAATTTTCGATAGAATTCTCGTAAAATGTGATATCCGGTCGAACCCTAATTTTGTTTCTGTGTCTAATATTCTAGATCGAGTTTTCTAGGATTTTCTATTAGGTTTATCTTGACGTATGTTATTTTTGTTTGTTTAGTTGTGCCGAGACCGAGGGCTAGTGGACCAGACCCATCGGACCTATCTCGAGGAGCGCACTAAGTGTGAGTTACTATTTTATATATATATGCTTAGGGTGCATGATTTAGAAATGTATGTTTTATTTTGATTAAATATGCATAAATGGTTTGATTATTATTTAATTTTATTTTTAGTTTACTTTTGGTTTATTTTTGGTATGTGTTAAATCATATGCATGCTTTATTAACCATTTATGTTTAAAATGTTTTTAAATACATTTCTAGCTTATTTTGTAATTTAATTGGATTTATTCGACGTATATATACTCGAAATATACCTGGTTTACTTTTGGTATATTTTCAGTAAATATATGGTTTATATTGTTATTTTATTTAAATGCATGCATCATTTATTTGTGAATGAATGTTTTATATTTATTAATGAAGGATATCGATAGAACGTGCTATCTAGTGGGCAGCACTAGAACCGAGTACGTACCAGTGCGCTTATAGCATTTAGGCTATATTACTAACCTGTTTGAGGATATTGATTGGATATGATTATTTGATGTGTGATATGATTTGGGAGTGTGATTGCTAGAGCTCGATTGACCAAGTGTCTCGGGGCCAATCACACTGATAGTCAGACTACTGGAGCTCGGTTGACTTAGTGTCTCGGGGCCAGTCTACTGTCTAAATGGAACAAATGAATATATTTGGAATAAGTGAGCCTATATGGCTAGAGTGTTGTCTAACACTGTTTTGAGGTTACAATATTATAGGATTCTATTTGATCCTTCATGAATAGTGATTTTTAATAAAATATATAAAATGATTTTATTGCATATGTATGTATTTGCCTGTATATATACATATTAGATATATACTATTGATTGTGTGCATTGACATTTAGTATGCATGTATATATATTATAGTAATTCACTCAGTGAGGTCTGACTCCCCTCCGTTGACTATTTTTCAGGAGATCATCATCTTCAGACCTCAGTAGCAGACCTGTACGCCGAATTTCTTCCGCCCCGGCTTCTTTGTGTAAACTGCTTATTTGAGTCTCAAGTTTTATTTTATCTAGACACTGCAGTAGTCATTAAATTGTTAAAGAGATGTTGTATTATATTTGAATTGGATTTGTATTAAAAGGTTTATATATATGAGATGAGGATTTAATTTAAATTCAGTTGGTGCAAATGTTATTATAATGATGATTTTATTTCCGTTACACTAAGAGTTGTTGTTATTATTATTATTTGCATGTTTATTTTATTTTTAGGCTTGCTACGGGTTCCGGATTCGAAAGAATTTTCGTTTCCTAGCGCCGGTCATGGCCTCTGTTTTGGGTCGTGACAGTAATTTATTGTCCTTTTTCATTCATCCATTATTAAGGATATAAAGGAGCATATAGTCTTGAATAGTGATGGTGTTGGTGGGTTGTATTAGTGGTGCCTGCAACAGTGTTGGACAGTGATTATAGAGGTTAAAAAATGAGGTGGATTTGGATTTGTGTTTGTGATTTTATGTGGTGATGGCGTTGTGTATTAATGGTGCTATTGAACGATGTTAATGATAGCAAAGCCATCAGTAGTGTTGGTGTGGCAGTTGTAGTGTTCGGTGCGTAAGGTGATAATGTTTTTGTTAAAAAGATTAACAGTCTTTGTATTTTATTAAAATTAACATAATAAATATATTTCATTATGAGGAAGAAAGAAAAAAGAAAGATATAATTTTTATTAGTATTTAATACACTCACTCCACTTGTTGTCGGAAGGATGTGTAATTCACTTTCTTAATTTTGGGTTAAATTGCCAAAATTAGGATCTTTATGGGTGTAATAACTAAAAAAATTACTTTTGGGTTAATTGCACCTCAAAAAATAGTTCAGGGCCCGATTGGCCAGTTTAGCCAATGGCAATTGGCAAAGTAATGGAGAAATGGAGACAATTACTAAAAAAACCTCCTTTTGCAAGACGCCAAATGTGTACAATAGAAAATAGATATTTGTTTGCTTTATAGTAATGGGGAAAAGTACTAATTTCGGAAATTTTGATTGGGCAATTTACAATTGGGGAACAGAAATGGAACCAGAATTTGGGTCCTTACATGCCATTAATAGTTATTCAATTAGGGCTTATATTTTGATTTAAGGTCAGTTTTGATTAATATATGCTTATAAAAGTTTTAAATTTTTAAAAATTATTTATTTATTGTATAGTCAGTGGAAACTTGAGAGAATGTAACAAAGAAAATACCATTACTTCAAAAAAAAGCTTAGCATGGGAATAAGAATGGAGAATTCAGTCCATCAAAATTAATAGGTACAAGGTCAATAGGATTCCGATATCTACATTTTATTTTATGATACTTTCAAAAAAACATTGGGATAAAGTTCAAACATGGTTTTAATGTTTTGTACAATTCTCATATTAGTACCTAATAATTTTTAAAAGCCATTTATACCTTAATGCAGATATATTTGGTGCATTTAAATACAACTCTTAAACGTTGTTAAGTTTTCTATTACTACAGTTGATGTGGCACATGTAGGACCCAGTTCTGTCAAAAGAAAATAAAAAAAGGGATTTGTTAACTACCTCCCTCCAGTTTAACAATCCAGCCACTTCCCATGCTCAACCCCTCGCTCGCCACCGCCACCGCCACCGCCACCAGCAATAGCACCGCTTCACTTTGCAACAAAAACCAGATGCCACCACTAACTCACCCAAATTTGTACCTTCTTCTACTCCTCCTCCTCCTTTCTTTCAGCACTTCAGCTCTCTCTGAGACCACCACTAACCTCCTCCCCTCCGATGTCGTTTCATTACTTCCATTCAAAGCGAAAGCCAACTTAGACAACAAGCTTCTCTACACTCTCGATGGGCATTTCGACTACTGTCAATGGCAAGGTGTCAAATGCGCTCAAGAGCTAGATTTCATAGTAAAAAAGGCTATTGATTTCAACCTCATCTCTCCTTTTGGTTTTCTGACTCCAGAGTAGTACTTGTTTTCAGTTTGGTCTTGTTGAGGGACCTAATTTATTTGTTTATGCTTTTATGTAATGGGGTTTTAGATCAATACCCACATATCATAACCCTTAAAAAACTCCACCATAAGATTTTGATTGACTAAAATCTTCACTAGAATGCGTTGCATGGGATTAAATTGATGAGGGCTTATACTACTTGTGGCAAACCAGGGCTCGCTCGTCACGTATTTGATGAAATCATGTCTCGCCAAGGATTTGTTCCTGATATGTACACTTACCCTTGTGTTTTAAAGGGTATGATAACTTATGGGAATGGATGTTCATGGTGCTGTTGTGAAAGTTGGGCTTCATTTGAATTTATATAAGGGAATGGATTAGTTGATATGTATGGGAAGTGTAAGTGTTTGAAAAAGGCTCGACAAGTGTTTGATGAAATGCCCCGTATTTGAACAATGCAATTGCTAAAAATGCGGTTGTATTCACACATGAAAGCAAGTGGCGTTGAACCTGATGTTATCTCTATTGTTAGCGCTCTTCCAGCTTGTGGAGATCTTTCATTTGCTTTGAACTACCTCTGCATGACTATATTACCCATGTCTATCTGATCGGTTCAGTACTTAGTTCTCGTCTCCTTCCTTGTTAGAAAAAAAAAACATGGAAGTTGTAATAACCGAAAAAAAAAAAAGAAAAAGAAAAAGAAAAAATGAAAATAAAATTATATATTATTGTGAAAAAAAAAGGGTGTAAAAGAATCAAAGGGTTGAAGTGAATAAGGTGGAAAAATGGTGGAAAAGGTTAATTATATATATACATAAGAGAAAAGAAAAAAATAAAAAAAAATGAAAATAAAAATATATATTATTGTAAAAAAAAAGGATGTAGTAATTGGGTTAAAGTGAAGGAGGTGGAAAAATGGCGGAGAAGGTTAATTTGGGAATAAGAAGAATATATATATATATATTGGTGGAAATTAGTTAATGATTGTTGTATAATTGTTTCGGTTGTTAGGTTGATGGTGGTTGCATGTAGTTGTTTTAGGTTGTTGGCAGTTGATTTAGGTGTTAAAGGCATATACATATGCTGAGTCGTTTTGAAGTTGTACTGTAGTCATTTTGAAGTTGTACTGTAGTCGTTTTGAAGAGGTTGCTTTGGGTTGCAAGGTTCTGGCGTATGCAGCAGCTTAGTTGTTTTCTGATTGTTTTGGAGTCGTTTGTGGTTGTTGACAGCATAGTTGAAAGTAATTGATTCAAGTTGTTTTGAATTGCCAAGTCAACTTAAGTTAATGAATGGACTTGGGTTCACATTAGCTTCTAATAATAAGACAAAAGTGAACGAGTGTATATGAAAATCGGGGCTGCCATGAAAGATGGGAGGTGTGCTTTGGTAAATATCCGTTTTAGTCCTCTGATTCTTTCTCTTCTCCCTTTACTATTCAAACAAATTTCAATTGACTTGAAATTTTACAGCCAACCATTTCTTGATGTCCTTTACACAATGTGTGTTTTTGCAGAACCAACCTAGAAAAAATTAGTTTTTAATTTGAAAATTCGGCCTAAAGATGTGAATATTGGAACTTTCACCTCATCTTTAATCAAAAAAAGCTGTTATCTGAAACTTATTTCTCATCAATTCAAGAGTTTGTAGATGTTGATTTTACATCTAATCTCTTCCAGTAGAATTTCCTTCGAATTTTTAGGTAATTTTTTTTTATTTTTTTATCTTTTTATTTAGGGCCTATTTTAGGTTGTTTAAGGCTATAAAAGTGTTCTATATATTGTGGAGAATTTTTTGATATATTTGGTTTGATCAGATGTTGTGTTTTAGGTGAGAAATCCGGCGGATCCCATCAAAATTCCAGTAATAAATAGTAATCCATCCGGAAAATTTTGAAATTATTTTATTAAATAGTATAAATTATGGTAATTAATTTCTGTAACTAGATTTGGCTTCAATTCCTTACAAATTGTGAGATAAAAATTCCTAATCCTTATGTAGGAAATTATATATTTTCATATAAATTATTTTAATTCATTAGAAATATTTTTTGAGTCTCAAAATTAATTATTTTAGTATTTTTAAAGTTGATCAATTCTCGAATTTTTATAATTTTTCTAAGATTTTTAATAATTTATTTAAAGCTATTTATTAAATAAATATTTGAATTATTTAAAGAGTTTGGGAGGATGAGGAGGTGTCGAGTATAGATAGTTAAGGATGCGTCGGTTAGCACGCTCCACTTATGAGTTAATTTTATAAAATATTTGTTGAGAATATTTAAATTAGATTTTTCATGTGGTTAATATAATATTAAATTTGAATATATAGATTTATGCATAATTTATTTATTTTATTATCGTGAATAAATTTTAGGAAGATGATTTAGTTGGATTTATGATATTTTATTTTATTGGTTTATGGAATAAATATGTTTTGGAGAAAATAGTAGAATGTGTTGCCTAATGAGTGTCACCAGGACCACGTGCATACTGGTTAAGATCTTAAGTTTGAGAAAAATGTGGATTTGTGCTCGGTGGAGCTTGTTCTCTTAGGCAGTATGTGAAATGGCCTTCACGGAGCTTGTTCTCTCGGGCAGTATGAGAATTGAGTTTGGTGGAATATATTCTCTCGAGCAGTATATGGATTGAGCTCGGTTAAGATTGTTCTCTCGGGTCAAAGTTGAAATGTAATTTGGTTGAGTTTGTTTTCTCGGGATATCGATAATGGATTGAGGTTTAGGGTTCTACCATATTTTCCACCAAAAATTCAATATATATGTTTTCATATAAGAATATTGTATTAAGTGATTTATAAATATTGGAAAGGATTTATATGAATATAAATTTGTAATAAAGTGAAGGATTTTAAATGTTTATTTAATTTAAAAAGTTTTAAACAACTATTTTATAACTAACTTAGATTTTATAAGATTAATTTACTTAGTGAGGTCTGATTCCCTTAAATTTTATTTTTTCAGGACCTCACAGTCAGACTGAATCTAGTCATCGTCTATGCCGAGTTTCTTCTTCTACGGCTATTTTATGTAGGTCTAATTGATATATGTATTGTGTGCCTAATTTTCTAGAACACTGCAGTAATATAATATTTTGTATAAATTATATTATTGATTTTATTATATTGGAGATATATGTTTTTGGGATGGATTTGATGTGGATTATTGGAGTAATTATGAAGTAGTGTTTATTGGAAAATTTTTGGAAGTGTTATTTGTATTTTTAGGTTTTTGGTTTTATCCCAGTATAGAGGAAATTTTGTTGAATTTTCTTAAAAATATCTTTGTTGGTTAAATTATTGTGAAAATTTTCTTAAGGCTTACTATGGATTTCAGAAGTTTAATGTTTTCTCATTTCCTGATGTCGGTCACGTGCCCTTTGGATTCGAGCCGTGACAATTGTTTCAAAGGACATGCACATTTGTAAAGATCATAACAGCAAATACATCGTTGGCATCTTGGGTTTTTTGTTCATTGGTTTAGTCTATTTACTGTTCATTTCCAACCCTAGTGATGTTGGATTTAAGTCATTCTTTTCTTCCTAAGATTGTCACTATAATTGCCAATCCTCAACGATTGTAAGCATAGTATTTTCTTTGTTTGTTTTTATTTTTCTTTCTTGCATATATGTTTATACACTGCAATGTGATATTTGTAAAACAATGGACTGGCACTGACCTTGGGCATGTTCCTAGCCATAAAGGTGATGAAGCTTTGGTTGTGGCATCAACAGCGAACAAGACTGTAATAATTGCGATGGTGAATAAGGCTTGTGTAGAGGGTGATAAGCCAATGCTAGACATGTTCTTAGGTAGCCTCTAGCTTAAGGAGGATACAAGAGACTTGATCAATCATCTCCTGCTAGTTTCTGTTAAGCAAACTACCTATGAAAGGTGCAAGTTTCTCAGGCTTAATTACTACAAACTTGAAACTGATGGTGTAGCTTTCGATGAAGAGAAACTGTACATATCTTATGATTTTATCAAGATGATGTGGAGAAGAACCCTGTTGCTTGCTAACATATTTAAGTTAGGCTATAATTTAACGTTTCAAGAAGAAAAAGAAGAATATAAAGGGGGATGAGAAGCCACACTTTTTTTTTTCTTTCACCATTCTTTTTTTATTTTTTAAATTTAATTAAATGGGCTCCACATGAGCCACATTTGCATTTGCAATAGAAAAGTTTACAAAGTTAAAATATTGTGCTTAAATGTACAGAATCTGTTGATATAAGGGTCATAAATGAACCTTGAAAAATATTAAATATCAATGTGAGAATTAAGGTTAACATTAGGGTCATATTTAGATCTTCTCCCAAAAAACATTAACCATTAAATCACTTCATTAATTTATAAAAATTTTATTGGGATGGATCTAGAGATTTGAATTCTCCGAACTGAGATATGTCTTGAATTGCTCTGAATTATACCAAATTGAAAAATTAAAAATAAAATTGATAATTTAATAGATTTAGAGTTATATATACATGTAGATACTCGATTCGGTTGGCCCGTGTTAAAGGACGAATTAGGGATGCTTAGTTTGATCGGCCCGTTATCAAGCCCGATGATGAGAAAACTCGAAACTCAAATGCAAGTGAAGCTCGAAATCTTTTTGAGAATGGACCTAAGAGCCTAAGCCTAAAACCCAGCCCAATTATCCAAAATTGACTTAAGCCTGCCTGGCCTAGCGCAGGCCCAAGCTAAAGGGGTGTCGCCTCATTGAAGAGGCGCTGCCTCTATGGTAGCCCACTTGCAACTACAACCATGGTGGCCAAATGGTGTGGGCCCCAACCTTCAGACTTGATTCTTGTGTGAGAAAGAGATTTTTAAGGAAGAGAAAAAGGCTAAGGAGGCTCATGACGAGCTAGAAGGCTTAGGGGCATGGGGAAGCTAAGGAATAAAAGAGAAAAAGAGAGAAAAAGACAGGGAGGAGATGATTGAAAAAAAAGGGTAAGAAAAAAAGAGAGAGGAGCTTTGAAGAAAAAAAAGAGAGAGAAAAGTAAAGCAAAAAACATCTTTAAGAAAGGGGGAGAGATTGAAGCAAAGAAGTCCATTCTTTTCAAGAGAAGAAGGAAAAAGCTTGTGTCAAAAGTAAAGATCAGATCCTGTCAAGGATCACCATCAAAGACATCTCTGAGGGCCTCTCATTTTGCTAAAAAACTTGCACTCAAACCTAGTATGTTCTTCATTATGTGTGTTCTTGCTTGTGAGTGATTAATTCATTAGTATATTTCAAGTATATTTCTAGTTTATCTTGCTTTGAAATACCACTTTACTGATATGATCTTTGAATACCTTTACATGTAGTTGTAGTTTTATGATTATAGAGTGTGTGTATGCATGTATTGTTACTTAAAGTAGAAGTTTGAACGTTTAAGAGTCGGAACCGGCCTATTGATTAGGTGATGCCTCTTGTCAATGGGGCGATTGCCTCATCAATGAGGCGATCGCCCCATTGACAGGCCTTTAGGAAGTCTTCCTTTTGTGTATGTGTGTTATATGCCTTTTTGACTTAGAGATATTAGGGATCCCTATTGATGAGGCGATCGCCACATTGACAGGTTTGGCCTGCTTTTAGTTTCATTTTTGTTAACGTTTGTTATGATGTTCATTTTAGTATGTCCCCTTTTAACCTTAAACATGCATGTATCATTGCGTAATGATGTTCAATCTTGATTATTTGATGCTTTCTTTAGCTCATAATGTAAAACCCTTTTTTATAGAGTCTCTTTGCAAGTATCGTTATATGTGATTTCATTTTTTTGAAAGGAAGGACTAACTATGTGTTATTTATAGGAATTACTCGATGATTTCCATCATTGAGTAGTCACCTTTGTTAGTTATCCCTTTTATATTACTGCATTTATGTTATTTTATCGATTTATTTTCAGTATATGTTTAGTTTATTTTCTGTATATTATTCTTTTATTTAGCTTAAAAGCATTGTAATCCCTTAATCCCTTCCCCCATTTGATTTTGAATGTATGGTTGTAAATTATTATTTATTTTGTTTTTGCTAAATATTGAGACTTAAAAGCATGAAACTGGATTAATGTGCAAACTTGGACTTAATTATAAAATTTGGAAAGTAAATGAGGAAATAATTAAATAATTAAACGGTAATAAAACGCAAAATACAAACGGAGGCCAACTGCAAGGTTGGGTGAGCATTTAAACGCTCGTACCCAGTTTCTAAACCCGATATCTGATGACGGCTTCTGGGAACCTCCGAGGGATCCAGTTGCTATATAGTGTGTCCCGACTTTTATCCAGGTAGCAACTCCATCTTCGAATAGGCCCAAGATCTATATCATATTTTCTAATGAGCCTCGAGCCCACACAGTGCTGTAGTTGTCAAACACTTGGGCGTGCGCTAAATTCTACCGCCTACAATACATATATATTATAAAGATTAACATTATATTATAAAAATTTTTGTAATAATTATGTTTAATTTATTAATATTGGACCTACTAATTTAACGAATAATCTAAAATAATATCATTTTAATTATTTGAAATAAAAATTTTCAATCATCAATAAAATTATTTTAAATCATAAAAAATACTTATTAAATTAGTAAATGACATTTTAGAATATTATAATATAGTTTATGTTGAAAAATTAAAATTCACCTTCAATACTGAAATTGTAATATAATATACTTTTAAAAATAAAGCTATACTATTGTCATCATTATTTTATGATATATATTATTTATATAAATTTTCATAAAAATATAATAGTTCTATGGTACATTAGAGTGTATTAAAAAATTTTAATAAAATTTTTATAATAAAAATAATGATAAATAAAAATATAAAAAATCATTTTATTTTATGATAAAATTATAAAATGGTTCATATATAGTTTAATAGTTCAATTTGAATTATATTTTTTATTATTTTTTAAATTGGAGAAAAACTAATTTTCGAACAGAATCAAATCAAAAATTTTAATTTCAAGAAAAATTAATTTCTGAACCGAAATAAACCAAAAATTTTAATCTTCAAATTGAACTGAAAATTTGAAACATTTCCAAAGCCTTAATTTTTAAATTTTTGATATTTTAAAATAATTCTGAAAAATTGTATTCTTTGAATCAAACTGGACCTTACTTAGCCCTAGTTAGTGGCAACTTCAGAGAATCTTACAAAGAAAACACCATTACTTAAAAAAAAAAAAAAAAAAAAGCTCACCCTGTGAATAGGAATGAAGAATTTAATCCACTCATCCAATGTAACAATTTACAACGTCCAAAAGAAAAATCATCCTTTCCATCCATTTAATTTTCAAATAAATTTTTATTAATATTATTTTAAATAAATAGTTTGTAAAATTCATTTGAAATAAATTTTACATTTTATTATATTGTGTTTGGTATAAATCTATAACTCAAATTAATTCTTAATTTTGATCAAAAAATAATCTTCTAAGTAAAAAATATTCTTGAAAATAAAAATAATGAGTGATATTTTAGTCATTTTAGTAATATAAACTTAAAAATTGTGAAATTCATTTGACAATTAGAACCATTTTGTTAGAATTTGATATAGTTATATCAATTTCACAAATTAAAAATTTGAAACTGCAAATGAATTTTAAATGTTAATTTAAACCAAAAACACATAATTTAAAATTGGAAATGAATTCTTTAAAATTTTGTGAAATTCATTTATACCAAATACACTTTTATTCCTTTTCAATTTCATTGAAAAATTCATTTTATTTCCAAATGAATTCTATATTTATTTGAATTAAACATATTTGATCAGTAAAAATGGATTTAATGTTAAGCAATTTCACAAATTTAAGAAGTTAGAATTGATCCTTCATTTGTAGCCGAGTGATTAAGGTTATAAACATTGTAAGGTAATATCAGTTGTTAAAAAAAAGTTAGAATTAAAAATAAATTTTATAAAAATTTTATTTTAACCGAACACACTTACTTAAATTTATAAATAAAATTTTTAAAATTTTATGAAATTTATTTAAATCAAACACAATCTCAAAATCTGTCATTCTATTGCATTTCACTCACTCCGCCATTGATTCATGCTTCAAACTTCCTGGCCAACAACGATTTATCTCTCTTATTTCTTTTTTCCTCTTTTGGTTTTTATAATTAGCAGAGGTGGTCTAATAGTCGTTCCCTACGATGGGTACTTTAAAATAAAAAAAAAATTGCATTTTTTTTAGCATTAGAACAATAGAATTTGATCTCTACCTTTACTTTTAAAAAGGAGTGTCCATTAAACTACTTCTTCAATAACTTTTTGTTTTCTAACATAATACTTCTTCAGTAACTTTATATGTATACTTTGAAATAAAAGAAATTAAAGTTCTATAATCACTAATTTATAAAATTTCTACCCATGACCCATGATAGAGGCGGCTTTGGCAGAGTTGATTAACTCTTACCTGCCTCGCATGCTTTGGTCTATTGGCTGTTCTCATAATTCTTACGTACGTGCTATCTGGGTTTCTTTTGGAGTGTTATTGGCTTTTTCTCTTTTTTTTCTTTTTATTTTGGAGTGTGTTTGGTATAAATAAATTTTACAAAATTTTATAGATTTCAATTGCAAATCTAAATGATGTGTATTTGGTTTAAATAAATTTTGTATGAAATTTTTTTATAATTACAAATTTTTTAATTTGTGAAATTAATTATAACAAAACTAAATTCTATTAAAATGATCGGAATTTTCAAATAAATTTCAGAAATTTTAAAAGTGATTAAAACACCCCTCCTTATTTTTATTTTTAAAAACTTCTTTATATTTAAAAGTGTATTTTTAAGAAAAACTTGAATTCAAGATTTATTTAAAACACAATATAACAAAATATAAAATTTATTTCAAATGAATTCTATAAACTATTTATTTAAACAAAACACATTTTATTAATACAAATTCATTTACAAATGAATTCCATTTGAAATTCATTTCTAAACAAAATAAATTTCTTAATGAAATTAAACCAAATAATAGCTTGGTCTCACTGCAGTTTCGAATTTCTTTTTGAAAAACTAAAGCTTTAATTTCAAAATGAAAATAAAAATGCATGGGCTAAAAGCATGTCAAGATTTTTAGGAGAGAGCACCCACCATTATTAGCAAAGAATAAACATATTTAGAACGTTTATCAATAAGTGAATAACTCAAATTTAAAATATTTTTAAATAAAAAAAAATCATGTAAATTGATTCTATGCTCATTAATTTCTTTTAATTTTTTTATTTGGTGAGTATTTTTTTTAGCTGAAAAGGAAGTATATCCAACCGGATGTATCATTGCCTTAACATGGAAACCTAATCAATTTTTATACACACTAATTTTGGTAAGATTAAATCTAGACTTTTTATTTTTCCACTAAGTAAATCTCAATTCCTTTTATTTTACTCTATCAAATCTAATTTCTAAGTTTTAGTAGGAGACAAGTTATATTATATATTATATAATTTCTATTTTAATTAGGTTAACTTCTCTATTTTATCTCTAATAAAAATGAAATTAATTAACATATAATTGTAATTTAATTGAAAGTATATTTCTTATTTTAATTATGTTAACTTCTATTTTATCTCTAACATAATTAAATTAATTAAAATTTTAGTACTAATTTTGTTAAAAATATATTTTTTTCTATTTTAATTAGGTTTACTTTTATTTTATTTAATATATATAAATCAAATTAGATAACATAATTTTATAAATCTTATGATATTAATTTAATAAGTAAATAATTAAAATCAAAATTAATAAATTTTATGAAATAATTAATTATGAAAATATTAATGTGAGAAATGTTGAAAGATTGTTGTGTCTATATAGAAAATTCATAAAGAATGTAATAAATTACTATATTATAACTCTATCAAGTTTGTAAAATTAGATTATTATTTAGATAAAATATTGAAATAATGTTGTATAATTTTTCAAAAAGAAAATTTACTAAAATTGTAATAAATTACTAAGTTATAATGTAACACTATCAAGAATGAAAAATTAAATTGTCAGATTAATAAAATAATACTTTTATTATTTTAAATATTTATTAATTTAAATTTTATTAGGTAAATAATTATAATTAAATAAATTTCTTATTGTCTTGTATCTATAACTATATTTTAAAAAATAGAACATATATTTTGTTTTAAAGTATTTTTTTTGTAAGAAAAGTAGTATAATTATTTTTTTTAGATTTTTTTTTTAAATTTAACAAAAAAGAGTTGAAATTAAGTTAATTAATATCTATCATTTAATTATTAGTTGAACTTAAGAAATTGCATTAAATTAATTTTTGAGTAAATAAAAGTATTAATATTAGAAATATTGAAAAAATAAAGTATCATATCTCAAATAAAAAAAATTACTAAAATTGTAATAAATTATAAGTTTAATGAGATTTTAATGTTTAAATTGTTATATAAAGAATATCACACCCACTCCGTTAGCTAATGAGCGAGCATTATTGACTGAAAGCTAGCTATATGCTTGATAAAATATTATCATAAATTCTCAAGACATAAGAAATTAAAAAAGAAAAAAAATATATATATATATATATATACAAGCATAAAGTCTGAGACATACTTTAGGTTCTACTTACAAATTATACACCAAGTTCACTATTACTATTATTATTCACAACACTATGGACATATCTCTACTTTTAAAAGAGCAAAAATAATCGAGCTGTTAGCATAACCTTTTCTAACTGCTAGACCACAGACAAGAGAGATGATTTCTAAAGGACTACTGTTGATGCTCCAATTGATATGAGAAAATTTAAGAATGAGGAGTGAGTAAAAAATACTCAGTGAATGGACAAAAATATAACAAGTGGAAACAAATACTATTTTTCTATTAATAAATTTGCATTTTAAAAAAAATTATCTTAATAATAGCTATAAAGCCTCTAATTATTCTCATATATTACTATAGAGCTACTATTTAATATAATGTATCATTATCTAAAAAATAGCATAAATTTTTGTTAACTTATAAGCTGAACAACAATCATATAAAGACATTTCATACACTCATAAAATATATAGTCAATAAATTATGATAAGTTTGACACATTGGCGCGTGATAACATTGAGCAGCTTAAGTATATAAAATTATTGGTTATACGCATGCATACAGCTGCCCTCAAAAGGCAAATCATCCGGTGTAGGCCTCAAGGCTATATGTATATCAAACATTGTCTCTAAGACAGTTACTAAATAATATTGCTAGTAAATAATACTGAAATATAAACACCAGTCATCATAATATAATCTAAAACATATATATATTATGAGTATATAAATTCATATAAAAACTAAATCAATTTAAAATAAATAGTGCTATTTACAAATTATAATTGCTATAATTGCCACCTTTAATCGCAATAACCAGTAGTAAATATAATAACTTTATATTTACTGAAAATAAATGTGAAATATATTTGCTAAAATTATTTATTGAATTCCAAAACATAAATTAAATACTCTGCTATAAAACATAAAACATCACCTAACAGAATTTCAACATAATTCAAAATATTGCTATATAGTTAACCACTTACCTGTAATGGTAAGCATAAGAAATTAATTAGACGGTCCGGGCCTATGCTCTACAGTGATGTTTGAACCGATTCCTATAATAAAAATTTATAAGCATTTAATAAAATTCTAATCCACTATCTAAATTCTATTCAAAAGACAAAGAAGAAATAAAAATACTACATATGTGAACACTTAACAGAATTTCACCATAATTCAAATTCTAAAAAAAAAAAAAAATTATATATTAAAATACTAAAGATATCATTTTCTTTATTATTATAATTATAATTATTATTCGAATATATTAAAAAAATGATTAGTACGAGGTTATTAATGCTAAACACGCTTAGTTCTCATGGGTGGGCATATGTATAATTGCATATCTTTACATTTTTCCACTAAAGTATATATTTATTGGTTGCCTGGAAGTCCCAACTTGGAGAAGAACTGTTATATATGTATATTAAAACCTTTCCAAACTTAAAATTCTTTATCCCAATACTCACAAAGTTTCAAAAAGAAGAAAAATCACGAAAGACAATTTAGTTTACAACTGGAATCAACTTAACAGCCAAGAATTACAAAAGGGATCGATCAAGAATCAACAAAATACATAACCGGAACTCTAACATAGGCAGCAACAGCTTCAATAACTCAAACTACTCCAAGATTGGTTCGCAACATACAAAAAAAAAAAAAAAAAAAAAAACACAATAAAAAACTACCATAGTTGAACTAAAGAAAGAAATGCAGAAACAAGGAGGAATTCTAGATAAGAGAAAGAATTCAAAATTTGATTCAGAAGATAATTGGAAAAGAAATTCATAGACAACCCCATGTAATTCAGAATCAAGAATGCTCACCGACCGATCACAAGTCCTTGGCGTTTCTTGCTCTTCTCGTTCTCTGCTCTGCTCTGTTTTTTTTTTCCCTTACTTTGATCACTTATCTTCTGTATTCCCTGTTTTTTTTTTTTCTAGCTATATCTCTCTTTCTCTGCAGATGTGAATGTGTATGCAGAGTTCTATGGCTCCTTCCTTCGCCAACATGTCCAATTCCTTCTCCAAGCGACAGCTGACACTTCCCCTGTTCTTATCTTTATTTTTCTCTTTCTAGTCCCTAAGCTTCTCTCTATTCTTTCTTTAATCTTTTTATTCATACTTATTTACGCTTTTATTTTATTTTAGAACAGGATGCGACAAAAAAAATGTATATAACTTTTGTTATTTTTTATTTTTTATTAAAATATAACTAATATTTTTTATTATTTTATGATTAATTATGATAATAATATTTTTTTATATGGAATCAGTTCTAAAGTTGAGAAAATTAATTATAAAAAATATTAAAATAATATTATATAATTATTTAAATATAAAATTTATTAAAATTATTATAAATTATAACTGTATTAAATTAATATTAAATTATTAAATAAATTATTATTTTTAAAAGTTTTATTTAACAACAACAACAATAATATTATTTAATAATTTATTTAATATATATCATGAGTTTAAAAAAATTTATTTGTGTGAAAAATATAATTATTTATTTATTAGTATATATAAATATTTCTACACTAAAAGCACTCACTTTTAAAAGCTGTTGTACGGTATTATGTGGGCCAAAAATATAATTTTACTCCTAAATTTTACTCATTTGTTCCATATGGCTTTTTTACTTTTATTGTTTTCTATAGGCAAAAATGCACTTTTATTCCTAATATTTATGCGGAAAACATATTTTATATTTTAAGCACAAAATTTTATAAAATAGAGATTTTAGGTTAAAGAGTAAGTTACATTTTTATATTAAATTGTAATTTTTTTTTATGTAAAAATTTCAATTAAAACTTCCAAAATTTATTTCTCTATACCCACCCTCACTCACATCAAAGGTTGAGCACAGATTGAGGAAATATAGGGATTTAAAATTCCCAAAATCAAAAAAAATTTGGAGATTTTAAAATAAAATATTTAGTACATTATCAAATTTAAAAATTTTCACACTGATAGCAACTTATCTTTTAAATGATTCAGTATAAAGATTCGCTTCTTTCGAAGCTAATCTATATGATATAGGTTAAAATAAGAATTCAGAATTTTAAATATTTCCATCTAAAAAGTATAAATAAAACTGCATAACAAATTTATAGTATAAAATTGGAAATAACAACATTATTTTCTATCAAAAATCAAATTAAAAATTAATATACAAATTTGTTTAGCATTAAGCAGGTAGTAATTAATATAAGCTTGACTAGATAATTTAGGTTAGTTCCTATAAATATATTTTTGGATATGTAATGTTAATAAAATTTTAAATTTTATTTATATATTATCATTATTTGTATATATGATCCATTTATTTCATTCTAAATATTTTATTTACGTAAAATAATTATTTTGTGAGTTTTATTATTTAAAGTATTAAAGTCATTTTCATTGCTAATATTTTTAAATAGTATTATTAATATAATTTTATTGTTATTATTATTATTGTTATTATTATTATTATTATTATTATTATGTACATGTGTAATGCATGTGTTGATGTGTTATATATATATATAAGTAAATTAGTCAAAAGCATCATGTGGTTAACCTATTCTTCCTCTCCCTTCTATTTTCTTTTCTTCTTTCCTTACCATTTTCTTCTCCTTATCTTGCGAAACCATCAACTACCCACCCATAGCCAGATTGCCATTGCGCCACCCATCACCACCGTCACCTTCCCTCTTCCTTCAGCCACCGTCCACCACTAGCAGAGCCACTGGGAGTCGCCGGAAAGTGTTGAACTGAGAGTGCACAGTAGATGGCCACCATTGCAGTTGATGAAGTTTCCGGTGATGAGAGCTCTTGATTCCGGTCTCTATCAAAAGCTCTGACACTGGTGAGTCTACTTCCAAGCTTGGTTTGAGCTTAAATCAACTCATTTGTGAGTTTTATTCATTTTTAGTTTATGTCCATTTTAGGTTTTATTTTTTTTAAGATTGTTATTTTTTGATTTATGGATTTTGAAAATGTTGTTCATGGCAACTTAAGATTCTCAAAAATAATTTTTGTGTATTTTTTTGAATTAATTTGAATTATGGGTATTTTTATTATTTTAATATTAAAATATTGAAATTTTTTATAATTATGTTAGTTAATTATTTTTAATGGAAATTTGGTTAAATTAGTGTTGTTAATTTGAGTTAATAATTTTAGAATTTATAAAATAATTTTGGGTAATTTTATATAATTTTTGAGAAATTATTAATATTTTGTGAATATTGGAATTATGAGTTAATTGGGTATTTTTGTTGAAATTATAGTTAAAAAATATGTTTTAAATGATTTTAGAATTTTATAGGGTATTAAAATAATTTTTATAAATTATTTACTGTTTTTAACTAATTAACACTAATTTTTGGAAATTATATTCAAATAATATATTATTTACTATTTTGGTCATTAAATGGATTTTTAATTACTCTTATTATATATTTAAGCTATTTGAGTATATAAAAGTAAATTTTACTATTATATGTTGAATTATTGAAAAATTGGATTTTTATTAATATTATATTATTATTTGAGATTTTTATTTAATTGTTGTGAAAATAATTATATTTAGTGATTTAATGTTTAAATATATTGTATTTGGTATTTTATGGATATTTATGGAATTTAATGATTTTTAATATATTTATTATTTTATATTGATTATTGGTGAATTGTGAATTTTGGTTGAAAATTTGTGCAGTTCAGAGTCCCAACTCGAGGTGTTGAGCTTAGTGGAATTTAAAAGTGTGTTTTCCTTATAGAATCAGCTCTACTGTCAGTAGAGAGATGTCCGTTTTACAGTGGAGGTTCTGCTGAATTTTTAGTAGAATTCTCGTAAAATGTGACGTTAGGTTGATCCTGAGTTTTTGTGTTTTGATTGAGTTTTTGAATTCTTAGATCGAGTATTTCTTTAGAATTCTTAGATGTATAAGTTAGAATATATTCTAATTTTTTTTATTATTTATTTTCTAGCTGCGCCAAGATTGAGATTTATCGGACCAAGCTCGTTGAGTCAGTCTCGAGGAGCGCAAACTTATGAGTTATTATTATATATGTGCATTGCATATAGAATGCATGAATAAAAATTTTCATATTTTCATTATATGTTTAAACATGATTATTTTATTAAATGACTTAGTATATTTTTGGTATATTTTGATATATATATATGCAATATATATGCATGTTGTAATTTTCAATATACACCTAGTATATTTCTAGTATATTCATGGTTTATTGGAGTATATTGTGGCATATATATATGATATATGTTTAGTATACATTTAGTATATTTTCAATATACTTTTGGTATTCTTTCAGTATAAAATTTGTATATTCCTCTTTAAATGAATGCTATCATGTTTATATCATGCATTTTATTATTTTGAATAATTATAAGAATGATTTGAAGGATAACAGTAGAACATGTTACCTAGTGGACTATGCTAGAACTGTTGTGCAATAGTATGATAGAATTAGGTTGAGAATTTGATAATTTTATTGAGATGTTGATTATTGGATAGGCTGATTGTGGATCATCAGTTGACCTAATGTACTCGGGGCCAGTCATGCTGGTAGTAAGATTGCGGAACCTCGGTTGACCTAATATATTGGGGGCTAGTCTACTACCTTAAATTGGAAAAAGTAATGCTTGGAGTTTTGATTAAGCCTATTGGTTATTGATTATTCTGATCGAGGTTAGAAACTGTTAGGGTTCTGCTTCGATCCTTCAACTAAAATGATTTTATGCTTTTATTATATATTAAAAAAATGAATTTTTGCATCTGTGTAAAATGTCTGTGTGAATTTATAGCTATACTAATGCTTGAATGTATATGAGTTAGATTGCATGTATATATATTATAATAATTCATTTAGTGAGATCTGATTTCCCTCAATATTTTTTTTCTGGAGATTTCTCATCGTCAGACTTCAATAGTAGACCTCTATGCAAACTTCTTCAGTCCCGACTATATTATGTAATTTATTTATCTAAACTTTTGTTCTATTCTAAAAAACTACAGTAGTAATATATTGTATCAGTAGAATGTTAGTAAGAGATCTATTTCTAAATATTGTATGGATATATTTTTATTTTATAAAATAACATTTAAGTATTTATTTTTATATCAATTAAAGTTTTAATTCTGATGTATTTTTATTTATTTATTGCATATTTTTTATTTTTTTAGATTTGCTAGAGTTTCAGATTCGAAAAAATTTTCGTTCTCTAACGCCGATCATAACTTCTCGATTTGGGTCATGATGGTTCCCGATTAATCTGGACATCAATGTGAACCAAGATCTCTTTTTTTATTTTTTCTTTGTTTTTGGATACATTTGAAATGAATATGTCAGCAAGATGACATCTTGAACTTCATTTGAATAACTTCACATGCTTGTAACTAGGTACATGAACTATAAATTTACCTAAGAGTGCAACTACTGTACTATGATGGGCAAAGCTTAGTGGTTTCCAGTTTATCCGCATTTATACAGAATGTGTTTTGTGATTGAAAAACATGAACCAGAATAAGAGCACGTAGCATTACTTGCACAAACCAAACCAAGGATTCATGTTTACAACAGTGCTCATCTGCATAGCCCACCAGAATCATATACTATATATTAAAAATGAATTATTTCAAGTCTTAATAAAATCTCAAGTTAATAATTAAGTATTACACCATAGCCATAAAAATAAATGCAAAAATTTAATAGTTTGATAACCATATTTAATTATTATATTAAACAGGGTAAGTCCACACATAATATTTGACATGTTACTTAAATGAAACCAAAATATATCAAAATAACAAAAAGTGATCATCCAATTGTATTATGAATGTTGTTACTTCCTGTAGACTCTGTAAATTTGAAGTGCTCTAATACCACTTATAGAAAATAATAGTAATAATAATAAGTAGCACGCAAAATATTTGGGACCCTTAAATATTAAATAAAAAAAAAATACTATGCACACTACAACAATTTTTTTCACACACTTAGTTTTCCAAAGAACCCGCACTCGCAAAGACACACAACTCAAACTGCAGCTCACGTCCCATGCTTTCATTTTGTTTTCATCTGCATGTGGAGGGGAAAGCGGAGGACATGCTCCTAGTCAAAATATGATTTAAACCCAAAATAATTCTTTCTTATCTTTTTCAATAATAAATAAAGATATCTCTAAAAATCTATATATTTATGTGTCTTTGAAATCCATTTTTCTCACAAAAAGATCATAATGGATAGCTAAACTATTAACATTGAGTGAAAATTTCAATTACTTGACAATTTCTAGTTTCGAATATATTTTTATTTTCAAAACTTTAGAAAATATTTCAGAAATGTTTCTTTCATTATATATATATATTTAATTTTTTTAAATAAGAAGGAAAAAAATTTAAAACAGGACTATGCTTTTTTAAAATGAAAAATTTATAATTCAACTATTGAAATGCATTATTATTTATTTCTATTAATAAAATTTTATACTTTTAATATTTATATTTTTTTTTTATGATTTTGTATGCCACTTTTGTATTTACTACTATAGCCTGAATTTGGGTTCACCCAAATATTCCATTTAGCACATGTTTTGATTTAAATACAGAAGTTTGAAATATAAAACACAAAAATTCAATCAAAATCTTAACTAGAAATTTATTTTTTTAATTTCTTATTTGATTCAATTTTATTAAATAATTCATTTTACTTCCAATGAAATTTATTTTCAAATGTAAAAAAATAAAAATTAAAAATCTCGTACCCTAGGAATCCGAAATCCAATACTCAATTCGGACATTGGGGATGTGCTTCACTCTCCAATACTGGACATTTCCTTCTCTGATGCTAATGATCAAATCCCTAGAGATAGATACAAGAAGAAGAAGTTGAAGCTTCGCAAGATGTTCAGTGCCAAATGGAACATTCTGCAACGATGTGCAGGCAAATATATACCACTCTTCAAGATTAGGCATTGCACCCTTCTCCACTTCCACCACTCTCAGGCCATCCAATCTCCAAACCCACAAAATCTTCAGCTTCTGAAACCCTCCACTTCTGAAGTAGAGCTTCTCTCTATCAAAAGCATTATCAAGAACAAGATGCCCTAAACTTGGCAAAGCTTGAATAGGCTCCAGCACATCGTCCATTAATCCGCTGAATGTAAGTTCCAATTTGCTCAAGTTTTCAAGAGAAGAAAACCATTTTGGTGTCTTCTCTAAGCCTCCGTATACTTTCAATCGTTGAAGCAATTGAGGAGGCGAAGTTATGTGCTGCAAATCAATTCTTTCTTTCGACTTGATCCCGAGACTACGAAGTTTGTTAAGCTTCTCAATTGTTAAACACAATGTCTTCCCATGTTCAAATTTTAAGTCACCAATTCCTAATCTCCTCAACTGATTGAGCCTTCCAATGTCTTCAAGTGTATCATGTGCATCATCTTCCTTAACCTCTATAAAACATAACTTTTGAAGAGAATGCTAATTTTGATATGGCTCCCAGACCAATATCTGTAAAAATGTTCTTCGGTGGAAGTTCACGCTTATAGGATAGAAGATGTCGCAAGCGGTGAAGGGTTATAATTGTTGCAGGCAATTGGATTACTTTTGTAAATTTGAGATCTAATGTCTCCAAGTTTTGAAGCTTCCATATTGAAGTTGGCAGAACTCTTACATTGGTACTTCTCAAACTTAGATACTTCAAGTGATATAGCTTGAGCACTTCTTTTGGAAACACCATCAAGTTTGTTCCTCTCAAAGCCAACACTGTGAGCAGCCTGAGGTGATCGCCAAAAGATTTCCTGAATTGAATGTTGTGCACATCAAACACAAGCAAAGATCGAAGCTTCGATTTGTTGTAATTATCTACTCCAAGTTCAGAGCTTTTCATCAATTCATTATGAGCTGACCACCTTCGAGCTGTCTTTTCATGCCACACTTGTTCTCCGGAAATGATCATAACAAAACTTGCATCCTTGGCCTTAGCAAGAACAACCTCTCTCAAGATATCATGAATCCGACATCTTCAAATTCGGCTGGTTTGATCCCTCCAAGCTACTTGAATCAAGCTTCTATTAAGGAGCTCATAAAGGTAGCCTTCCGCGACCTCTTCCAATGTCATCCGCTCCTGTTCTTGCACGAATCCTTCAGCAATCCATAATCGGATCAATCTCATGCTTTCAATCTCATAATCGTCTGGGAATATGCATACATACAGCGTACATGCTTTCAAATAGAATGGCAAATCATAGTAACTCAGTAACAATATCTTTTCGACAGTATTAAGCTGGCCGTCACCCAATTCTGCAGGAATGCTACGTTTCACCAGCTCCCAATTGCTCGTGTCCCTTGTGGCCAACAGACCACAAATAGCAACAATTGCAAGAGGTAGTCCTTCACACATTTCTAGTATTTCTCGTGCTATAGTTCCTAAGTTTGGAGGGCACTCCTCATCCTGAGATAATTTCTTAAGAAAAAGAGCCCACGACTCTTGAGAAGTCAAGGGCTTCAATTCATAGATTACATCTGTTGAATGCCTGCAAGAAGCTTTTGCTACTGCACTTATACGGGTTGTAAGCATGACTCGGCTGCCGGAATTGTTCCAGGGAAAAGCATGGCTTGTAGAGTCCCATGCCTCTATTTGCCATATATCATCCAGAACAAGGAGGAATCTGCTTTCTCCGATGAATTCTTTGATTTTCTCTCTTAGAGCATCACTAGCCATTGTTTCTAGTCCCTCGAGTACTTGTTGACCTCGTTCGTAAAGTTTTTTTATTTGTTCTAAAAGTTTTTTTTATTAACTCCTTAAAAAGTAACTCAGGATTGAATAACTGTGAAACATTGATCCAAGCATACTTGTCGAACCCGTTCTTGACATTGTCATAGACTCTCTTTACGAGTGTGGTTTTCCCCAATCCTCCCATCACCACCACAGAAATGACTTTCAATGCGGGTTCATCATCGTTGATCAGATCCATCAGTTGCTCTTTTGGTTTGTCGATAACAACCAAATGAGCTTCATCTTGTAGTAATGCATTTTTTCGATGCTCTTGCCACAAGGTGCTTGTGGTAGCAGTAGCAACACCAATCAAGCCTTGCTCTTGGGGTGCCAATTTGTACCTCTCGCGCCCGGCAGCAACATTATCAACTCTGGTTTTTATGTTCTGCATTTCAGCAGCAATTTGGTGGCGATACCTTGCATTGTTCTTGATCCACTGGATGATTTTATAGATTATACTGAATGATTCCATGCCCCTGCGATCATGCGCAAAGCGAAGAGTGAATTCGTCAATGACATCTTCAATGTCGAAAGCAACCTCTCTCACTTGCTTAATCCACACTGTTGCCTGCTCATCTATTTCTTCCTTAGACTCAGCTACCCTAAAGAAGGCCTTCATATGTTCTAGTTCACCTTTCAGATACTCAAGTTCTGACCGTCCGAACTCCTCCCAGTAATTTTACCTCTTTGTCCAGAAAGAGTCCGATCTTGTTGATAAAAAAGGTTGTCACACTCTCTGCCATTAGTAGAAAGAATTCTGTCGCTAATTTATTGACAAATGGCTATTTGGCAATGTAATAACAATGGATTTGGCTATCGCTAATTCTTTTTTTTTTTTAGTTTGTGGGTGTGTGGATATATTCAAAGAATGGGTATAGAAATGTGGACTGTGATTAGGAAGAACGAAAGGAAACTGCAAAATATTTTGATGGCTGGCAATTTTTTGTTTGAATGTAACTCTGGTAGCTCTTTGCAGGAAAATCAGAGATTCTGATATACTTTGCTTCAACAATGTAATCATCTTTTGTTTTTTTAGGCACAAGGAAGATTTCTTTTAAGCTTTGCCTCAAAAATGCATAGTAATTGATATGAAAGAAGGAGATTGATTCTTGCCTGAACTCATGCAATAATAGATAAGAATTTTCCAAAAGAAAATGGTTTGCCTCAAGTTCCACGCAGTCGCAACCTTGCCTTTGCAAAGAACGATAGCAAGCAATATGAATATCGTCCTTCTTCTCTTCTGAACCTTTTGTTGTTTAAGATATTCTCAGTCTGAATAAACATGAAGATTATTATTATTATTTTATCAATCTTGATTCAATATTTAACAATCTGTCTAGTGGTGATTCATATAACTAGAATAATTCCAACCTCTTGACAGATTAAAAATTGCTTTGAAGAATAAATATAAGCAAAACCTCAACGTTAATTTGGACATGTAACTAGCTTTGGTAGTTGTTGAAGTACTGAGATTTTAATTTCTAGGGACTTCAAGAAAATATTTTTTTTTGCTTTTAGCATATGGTAATCCAAGTATATATAGTTCTTCACATTGTCATAAACATTCTTTAGGAGTGGGGAATTTAAAAATTCAACCTTTAACATGATTGTACATATCACAACTTTAATTTAATAGTCATTTAAGTGAAATTAGTTAACAGTTAGTGATTATGTATAAATCTTTTTAACTAAAAAATAGTATATACACACATGTGTCAAATTATTAATTGGAAAATATTAATTATTTTTATATTGTAATCCTTCTCGAATTAAATTATAGTAGTTAGAATAAGGTAAAGTATGAACACTGATAAATTAAAAAAACTATATATAACTAGAGCTTTTATCTGATTATTATATGTAAATTACAAGCCTATTGGATCAAGAATTGATATGGTTAATCACATATCAACAGAAAGAATCCCATGGAATATTTGATGATTGAATGGAAAGATGGGCCATATTCAACAATATGGGAGGAGTCGAGAAGTCATTGGAGGTGGGAGGGTGAGAAGGTAGGGTCACAATCACATGCCGAAACTCATGTCCATTATCAACAATAACAAAAAAAAAACGACTTTCAAAACAAGTTTTTCATCGAATACAAAAACTGATTTTCAACTCAAAACACACCCAAAGATAAAGAATAAAATTCAAAAAAAAAAAAAAAGAAAAAATATTTAAGGGAATTCTATTTTTCACATGTTCACAAGATAGACTACATCCCTTATATATATATATATAAAATTTAATTACATACTAATTACAAATAGAATAACATTCTAAATAAATTAAAAATTTAATTTCTAATTGTATATAAAGATTTGATTCCTCCCAACTTGCAAAGTGAATTGTAGAACATTTTTCCGAACACAACTTTTGTGAGGATGTCAACTAGTTGAGTATAAAAAGAAACAAATAGAAGACCAATTGTTCCTTAATTCATATGATCTTTGATGAAGTGCTTGTCAATCTCCACATACTTAGTTTGATCATGTTGAACCGGGTTGTTTACAATAGCTATGACTACCTTATTATCACAATGTAACAATATAGGCTTCGAATGATTTAGTCCCAGATCCTTAACAATTCGCTTTATTGATGCGGGTCAAAAGTAATACCCTTGTCTCTAAGACTTAGTATAAAGTAAATAAGGTGTCGAACACTGAGAATTCGAAGTCAATTTTGTATTAACCAGACAAATACTTGGATGGATAGACAAATGATATTAAAATGGTATTAATTATTTCTAACTAACTTAAAGTTACTAATTACTAACTACACAAATTAAATAGACTATACTAATAACAATTTTAAGCAATGTATATTAGAATTGCAAATCAGAATTAATTAAGAACTTTAAAAGTCAACAACATATAAAATTTCATACATTGATTGGAGAATAAGCCAATGATCCTTAAATGCAACTCTCGTTGACAATTAAAGACATTTTCATTTAGAGTCCACACATGCTCTTGTGAAATTGCAGAGATAAACAAAAACTATTAAGTTCTATGCTAATTCTTGATCACCTTAAAGTGAATTTCTTGTTTCCAAGTACTTGTCTAACCTTTAAGTAATTTCAATTGCATTTCCACCAATTTTTCCTAATTCTCATTATGAACAATTGACTAACAAGTTATATATGGTGATCAAGCATACATAAAATAATTCAAAACTCAATTAAAATTAAATCAATCATGAATCATAAAAGATAAAAATGTACTTCATAGATTAATTCATCATTATAGTTCTACATATAAAGACTTAGCCGAAATACATAATGCTCAATATCAAGGAACAACAAAGAAGTATTATAAACATCAAGTAACTAAAATAAAACAAGGGAGAAAAGATTGTATTAATAAAACCTTTTAATGCTCTCCAAGAAGTTACTTTGATTGTGGTAAATCCTCTCGATATCTTCTTTCAATTCCTTGATATATCTTTGAACACTACGCACTTCAACTTTTTCAATAAAACTAATAATGCTATAACTAATTAAAACAAAATTAAGTGTTTTTCAATGCTTTTTTCAATATCCAAAACAGAGCCAATCTTCAAGTATTTATAGAGGCTTCTTGGCATCCAAATTTGTGCCTCTTCAAATGAGTGTAAAAATGAAAAGGTATGTTGAAGAGGTGTAAAGGACGAGTCATTACCATTGTGCTAACTCAGCACAAGATGTTTCTATCACGACTCAGCACGTGCGTGACGAGTTGGCACAGTTTGTTCCTTACTATTGTGGTTAGTGATGACTTAGCACATGCGTGACAACTCGGCACCAAAACTTACTGTCATGACTCGACACCACTGTGATGAGTTGGTACACTCCACTTGATCCTTGTCTTAGCCTTTCTTAAACCTTTCTTCATTCCAAGGCATTCAAATTTGACTTTAAGCTTGAGATTAGCCTAAAGAACCTATAAATCACACAAACAACATAAAAGCACACAAATAACAACAACAACATAATAATTAAACACAATGCAAATGCAAACTAAAGAAAAAGTCATCAAAATGAACCTAAATGATTATGCTATTTTTCATATTATTATTTATTTAAAGCAACTCACATATACCATGAGAAATTCCTTTAAACTCAGTTTCAGCACTTGACCTTACTACAATTTTCTGTTTCTTGCTCCCCAAGTGACCAAATTCTTTCCAACAAACATAAAGTCCCTAGATGTTAATTTTTTTATCAATTTGATCTCTAGCCCAGTCAGCATCCATATAACTAGTAATTTCATAATCCTTATTTCTCCTAAAAAATAAGCATTTAGCCGAAGAAGACTTCAGATATCTCAACACTTGGTATATTGCATCCATATATTATTTACTCAAAGAATGTATGAATTGAATTATAATATTTATTGCATGAGTAATATCCAACCGAGTATGAGATAAATAAATTAACCTTCCCACTAGCCTTTAATATTGATCCTTATCAATTGTAACTTGATCTCCTCAGATGGATAGTCCATGGTTGACTTTAATTAGAGTCTCAGCTAGCTTACGATCAAGCATGTCGAATTTGATCAATAGATCCATTACATACTTTCATTGGCAGAGAGAAATTCCTTAAGCTGATCTTGTAACTTCAATCCCTAAAAAATACTTTAAGTTACCCAGATCCTTAAGTTCAAACTCGGTTGCTAACTGTCTTTACAGAGTTGTTATTTCACTTGGATCATTTCTAATGACTACCATATCATCAACATGTACAATAAGAGTAGTGACTTTACCCGCCTTTCGTTTGATGAATAGTGTATAGTCAGTATCACTTTGTTTATAACCAAGCTTCTTCATAAAGGTTGTGAGTCATCCAAACCATGCTCAAGGCAATTGTTTGAGTCCCTACAATGTTGTTTTTTGTTTGTATACTCGGCCAATGTACCTTATTCTGAGTGGTGGATCCATATACACTTCTTTATTTATAGTTCCATTCAAAAAAGCATTCTTTACATCAAATTGTCGTAGTGGCTAGTCCAAGTTAGTAGCTAATGAAATAAGAACTCGGATGGTGTTCATTTTTTCTATTAAGGAAAATGTATTTTTATAGTTAATTCTATACTTCTAAGTATATCCCGTTGCAATCAACTGAGCTTTATATTGATTAATGCTTCCATTTGGATTCAGTTTGACAATGAATATCCATATGTATCTTACCATTTTCTTTCCTTTAGGAAGTGAAATAAATTCCCATGTGGAGTTCTTTTGCAATGCTTCTATTTTATCATTCATGGTTTTTTTTCTAAGCTAGATCAGTTAGAGCCTCCTGCACATTACTCGAAATAGATACAATAGATAGTTGATTTATAGTATATGCATATGATTTTGATAAATGGTTTATTGATATCAAGTTATTGACAAGATATTTAGCTTTGGAATTAAAGTTTAGATTATATTATTTTTTTGGAATCCCTCTATTGATTTTAGAAAGATAACGAGACTTAGTATTTGGAGTTACTAGGGAAGATGAGTTTACCTCATTATGCACATCCGGGGTTTCCTCAGCTTTTAATATGGACTGGGAAGATGTACTATCTTTATTAGTTTCAAGTCTAAGTGAGATACTTAGATTATCTTCAATTATTTGTCCAGGTGTAATGCTTAGACTCATAACACTTGGTGAGATACTAGGTGAGATGGTCGGAATACTCAAAACAGTCAGTGAGATACTCGAAGTATTATCTTAAAAGATACTCTAAATTCTCTCCCCCTTAAGAGAGCACTAATATTGAGAGAAGAAGGGAGCATTTTCATGGAACTTAACATTTTGAGTTACATACATCTTCTTAGCATTCAGATCATAACACCAATATCTCTTTTATAGATCAGCATAGCCCATAAAGATATACCGAATAGCTCGAGGATCTAATTTACTAAGTACTTGATAAACATATGCTGAGCATTTAAAGATTTTCGGCTCTAAATTATTTAAAGGTGAAGATGAAACAAGTTCCTAAAGTTTCTAAAGAGGCATTTTGAAACTGAGTACTCTTAAGGGAGTCCAGTTTATGAGATACGCAGCAAATTGAACAGTCTCTCCCTAGTATTCTTGAGGAACATTTATGTCAAACAATGATGCTCAAATAACTTCCAATAACTATTGATTTTTTCATTCTGCTATATCATTCTATTGGGGAGTTCCGACACAAGAATTTTGGTAGTGAATACCACACTCATAGCAAAAGTCTTTAAGAGTCGAGTTGAGATACTCCCCACTATTATCAGATTGCAAGACTCGAATTTTACTATGGTATTATGTGGTCACCATTTTGTACAAGTCCTAAAAAGCATATCACACATCTCCCTTGTTTCAAAGCAGGGATACCCAAGTCATCCGGGTACATTCATCAATAAACATTATAAAATATCGAACACCAGATAGAGTAGGAATCCGAATAGGTCCCCATATATTATAATGAATGGTAATAAATGGATATGAATTTTTATTATAACTCGATACATATGAAATTCGATGGCCCTTTGCCAATTCATAAATATCACACTTGAATTTAGAGTTTGGGATACTCAAAAATAATTCTGGCTTTTGTCTAAGATAATTTAAAGAAAGATGTCCAAGACGACGATGCCATAAAATGACTTGGTCTTTGTTCGAGCGACTTCTACCAACACTATTGACTTGACTTGATTTTTGACTCAGATCACCATGTAAATCAAGATAGTACAACTTTGCACGTTTAACACCAGAGCCAAGAATCTGATGCATTGTAATGTCTTGAAATAAACAATAGTTAGGCTAAAATTCAATAGTGCAATTTAAGGTTTTAGTGATTTGACCAACAAATAATAGATTGCAAGAAAGAGATGGAATAATAAGAAAAGTATCTAGATTAAAAGAGGCAGAGTTAAATACTAATCCTTCATGAATGACAGTTGTTATTCCTACATTAGTAGTCAAAATATTTTATTAGGTTAATGGTCGGATGGATGTAAGATGGTGGGTGGAGTTTTTCATATGATTAATAAAACTTGTATTAATAATCCATGTATTATTTCGAGTAAGATTTTCCATACCTGATGTTTCATCAAGATCACCACTTGGATTAGTGACACTAAAGGTGACAATTATAGCTTTTTCGAGCTTCTCACGAGGTTTTTTATTAAAATCCCACCATTCTGGATAGCCCACAATTTCATAGCACCACTCCTTGGAGTGTCCAACTTTACCACAATAAGTACAGGTGCATGTACTGGACTGTAATAACCCTAGTTTTAAATTATTTTAATATTTAACGAGATATGCAGTATTAATAAATTTAAAAGTTATATTTAATTATTTTGTGATTTATATTTTAGTATTTTATTATTTTATGCTTAATTATAATTTTCTACATAAATATTTATTTCATAACTTATTATTTGGACAATTAATTTATGCTATTTATATTTGCTACTTTGAATGATATTATTTTAATAATATTATACTTAGTGCATTATTATTTTAATGTTATTATTATTTTTTTTTATTAAACTACATTATTTGCATTGTTATTTTACATGTTATTATATATATATATATATATATATATATATATATATATATATATATATATATATGCATATATAATTAGGGTTATTATTTTATGTGTGTATTATTTATTATTGTGTTATATATATATGTGTGTGTGTATATAAGTATATAATGCATGTGGTGGAGATTAATACATGTAACTTATTATATAATTATAATATATAGTATAATATATACATGCATCTAAACATATGCATATATACCAAGACACAGCAACTTCCCGTGACAAAAACATAGAACCCATATTCTTCCCCTTCGTGCACGTTCGTACCTCAACCACCACTGAGCCTCTCAGCCCTTCATTGGACCGTCACCATCCACACCATCATCTCCTCCATCTTCCTTTTCGTCATCCAGCTAGGGGAGCAGCTCGTTGGCGTCTGTGTTGGAGGAGACCGGAAGTAACCAAAACTTCATTGTTTCTGGTCACCACCTTCATCCGACCACCATTTCTCATGATTTGTGCCATTTGACTCCCTGGGTCACAAGTAAGATGAATCCAAGCTTCCTTCAAGCTAGAATTCGATCATTTGTTAGTTTTCTTAAATTTTTGGTTTTTGGCTTTTAGGGGTTTCTAATTTTTTTTTGGTTGATTCTTGCTTTCTTCCTTTACAAACTTTGATCCTTAATGCTCAAGCTTCATGAAAATATTTTTTTTTTTATAATTTTTGGAATTCATTTTAATTTTGGTGAATTTTTTATTATTTTAATATTATTTAATGAATTTTTGTAAATAAATTAATTAAATTATGAAATTGGTTAAATTATTGTTATTATATGTTTTTATTAATTTTGGAGTTGAGAAATTAATTTTTGGGAATTTTATATAATTTTTAGAAATATTTATAGTTTATGTAAATTTTGGAATTTTGAGTTAAATGTGTATTTTGGTTGAATTTAGAGTTTAATTTTGTGTTTTAGTTGATATTAGAAGGTTATTTGTTGATAAAATAATTTTTACGAATTTATATAATTTTTATGAAATTTTATACAATTTATGTGTATTTTGAATTATTAGATTAAATATGTATTTTATAGAAATTGTTGGATAAATATGTGTTTTGGTTGATATTAGTATAATATATGTTGATTAGATAATTTTAATGTTTTTATAATTTTTTTAGGAAATTATTTAGTATATTGGGTATTTTATATTATAGGGGTAAATGTGTAATTTTGTGTTAATTATAGTTAAATATTATGTCTAGTTGATTTTATAATTATTTAAGGTAATAAAATGATTTTTAAAAATTAATTACTATTTTTAATTAAATAATTCTATTTTTTAAATATTGTTTTCAAATAATATATTAAATACTATTTTGGAAATAAATTGGGTTTCAAACTAATTTTATTATGTAATTAAACTATTTATACAATTAAATGTGAATTTTATTAAGTTATGTTGAATAATTATAAAAGTTGAATTTTTGTTAATATTATATAATATTTAAGATTTTATTAGTTAATTGTAATAATTTTAGAATATTATGTAAATAATTAGTGTATTTATTATTTTGGGGCTAAATGTGTATTTTATTATTTTCGTGATGTTAAATTGTAATTTTAAATATTATTTACAATCTATATTAATTTAATTGTAAAATGGAAATTTTATTCCATTTATGAATTTTTTTATTCTCAAATATTATTTAAATTAGACTTTTATGTTTTAATTGAAAAATAAAGGTTTTTAAATATTTTTATGGGTTTTTGATGATTTTTATTATTTTCCTATTTAATATTGTTTGTTTGTGTATTGTGAACCTTTGTTGGAGATTTGTAGAGTTTGGAGGTCCTAACCCAAGGTGTTGTACTTTAAGATTTTAGAAGTATGTTTTATGTGCAGGATCGGCCCTACTTTTGTAGAGAGATGTTTGTTTTACAGAGAAAACTCTGTCGAAATTTTGATAGATTTCTTGTAAAATCTGACAATCGGTCCAAGTCTAGTTTTGAATTTTTGATTGAGTCTTTCTATAGTAATCCTAGAAGCGTAGAGTTAGAAATTTATTCTGATGGTTGTTGCTATTTTATTTTTCTAGCTGCGCCGATCGAGACCTAACGGACCAGACCCACCGAGTCTGTCTCGTGGAGCACTAATCAGTGAGTTATTATACTGTATATATATGTATTGCATATAAGATGCATGACTTAGGATTTTTCATTTTCATTATATGTTTTTAAAAGTAATTTAATTTATAATATGATTTGTTATATTTTTAGTTTATTTTTAGTATATCTTGATATATATGTTTGCAAATTTTCAATATACATTTACTATATCTTGGTATATTTAGAGTTTATTTTTTTTTTATATATATGCATGTTAGATAATTAGGTTTATTTTTAGTATATTTTTGGATATATGTTAAACTTAATGCATGTTTTAGTACATATACATGTTTTAAATGTATATTTATTTATAATTGTTTTATTAAATGATTTGTATACTTAGGGTATATTTGTCATGACCCAAAACCAGGGCCATGACCGACACTAGGGAACAAGGATCGGTTTTTTAGTAAGGCATGGAATATATCGTCAAATATTCAATATAATTCCACAAGATCCAATTTCATTCAAGGAAGGAATTCTAGAAAATTGAAGGGATCTTCTAATCAATTCAGAGATCATTTTGATTCCATTAGTAATGAGGATTCGGAATATCATATATTGATCAATCAAAGAAAGATTCAACAACTAAAAGAAAGATCGATTATTTGGAATCCTTCCTTTCTTCAAACGGAATGAATAAAGATAGAATTAGACCGATTCCTTAAATGCCTTTCTAGATATTCTTTAATGTCCCAACTATTCATGGAAGGTGAGAAGGAGATGAATAATCATCTGCTTCCGGAAGAAATTGAAGAATTTCTTGGGAATCCTACAAGATCCATTCGTTGTTTTATCTCTGACAGATCGTCAAAACTTCATCTGGGTTCTAATCCTACTGAAAGGTCCACTAGAGATAAGAAATTATTGAAGAAAGAATAAGATGTTTCTTTTATCCCCTCTAGGCGATTGAAAAATAAAGAAATAGTTAATATATTCAAGATAATCACGTATTTACAAAATATCGTATCAATTCATCCTATTTCACCAGATCCGGGATGTGATATGGTTCTGAAGGATGAACTGGATATGCAAAATTCCAATAAGATTTCTTTCTTGAACAAAAATCCATTTTTTGATTTATTTTATCTATTCCATGATCGGAAGGGGGGGGGATACACATTACACCGCGATTTTGAATCAGAAGAGAGATTTTAAGAAATGGCGGATCTATTCACTCTATCAATAATTGAGCCGGATCTGGTGTATCATAAGGGATTTACCTTTTTTATTGATTCCTACAAATTAGATCAAAAATAATTCTTGAATGAGGTATTCAACTCCAGGGATGAATCCAAAAAGAAATCTTTATTGGTTCTACCTCCTATTTTTTATAAAGAGAATGAATCTTTTTATCGAAGGATTAGAAAAAAAATGGGTCCTGATCTCTTGTGGGAATGATTTGGAAGATCCAAAATAAAAAATAGTGGTATTTGCTAGCAACAACATAATGGAGGCAGTTAATCAATATGGATTGATCCTAAATCTGATTCAAATCCAATATAGTACCTATGGATGCATAAGAAATGTATTGACTCAATTCTTTTTAATGAAATAGATCCGATCGCAACTTCGAATATGGAATTCAAAGGGATCTAATAGGAAATGATACTCTGAATCATAGAACTATAATGAAATATACGATCAACCAACAATTATCGAATTTGAAACAGAGTCAGAAGAAATGGTTCGATCCTCTTATTTTTCTTTCTCGAACCGAGAGATCCATGAATTGGGATCCTAATGCATATAGATACAAATGGTCTAATAGGAGCAAGAATTTCCAAGAACATTTGGAACATTTCATTTATGAGCAGAAGAATTATGTTCTTTATCAAGTAGTGTTCGATCGATTACGTATTAATCAATATTTGATTGATTGGTCTGAGGTTATCGACAAAAAAGATTTTTCTAAGTCACTTCGTTTCTTTTTGTCCAAGTTACTTCTTTTTTTGTCCAAGTTTCTTCTCTTTTTATCTAACTCACTTCCTTTTTTCTTTGTGAGTTTCGGGAATATTCCCATTCATAGGTCCGAAATCCATATCTATGAATTGAAAAGTTTAAATGATCAACTCGGCAATCAGCGGTTAGAACCAATAGGTCTTCAAATCGTTCATTTGAAAAAATGGAAACCCTTCTTATTGGATGATCATGATACTTCCCAAAAATCAACATTTTTTCTTTTTTTAATTAATGAAGGAACAATATCACCATTTTTGTTCAATAAGATACCAAAGTGGATGATTGACTCATTCCATACTAGAAATAATCGCAGGAAATCTTTTGATAACATGGATTCCTATTTCTCAATGATATCCCAGGATCAAGACAATTGGCTGAATCCCGTGAAACCTTTTCATAGAAGTTCATTGATATGTTCTTTTTATAAAGCAAATCGACTTCGATTTTTGAATAATCTACATCACTTCTGCTTCTATTGTAACAAAAGATTCCTTTTTTATATGGAAAAGGCTCGTATCAAGAATTATGATTTTACGTATGGACAATTCCTCAATATCTTGTTCATTCGCAACAAAATATTTTCTTTGTACGGCGGTAAAAAAACATGCTTTTTTGGAGAGAGATACTATTTCACCAATCGAGTCACAGGTATCTAACATATTCATACCTAATGATTTTCCACAAATTGGTAACGAAAGGTATAACTTGTACAAATCTTTCCATTTTCCAATTTGATCCTATCCATTCGTTCATATAACTATTTTTTCAATCACAGACATTTCTGGAACACCTTTAACAGAGGGAAAAATAGTCAATTTTGAAAGAACTTATTGTCAACCTCTTTCGGATGAATCTATCTGATTTAGAAGGGAGGAACTTGCATCAGTATCTCAATTTCAATTCAAACATGGGTTTGATTCACACTCCATGTTCTGAGAAATATTTACCATCCGAAAAGAGGAAAAACGGAGTCTTTGTCTAAAGAAATGTATTGAAAAAGGGTAGATGTATAGAACCATTCAACGAGATAGTGCTTTTTCGACTCTCTCAAAATGGAATCTATTCCAAACAAGGATCGATTTGGAATATGGAACTGAAAATCTTTTGAATTTGGAACCTGTAGTAAGCCTTGAATATAATAAAAACATATAATAAATGAATTAAACACGAACAAGCACAGAATCAAAATTAGACCCGATGTCACGTTTTATGAGAATTCTATCGAAAATTTGGTAGAAACTCTTCTGTAAAACAGACATCTCTCTATTAAAAAGTAGAGCCGGTCCTGCAAGAAAAATACACTTCGAGTATAAAAATTCTCACAACCCTTGGTTGGGATCCCGAACTACTAGAATTCCCTAACCGAGGTCCATAATTCACCAAAAATTCAAATACTACAATAAAATATATTAAAATTTAATAAATATCATAAATACCCTCCAAATATCAAAATATAACATATTTTACATTATACCAAAAATAATTATTTTTCCAATAATTACTTAAAAACCCTAAATAATAATATAATATTATTAAAAATCCATTTTCTCGATAATTTCACAAATATTAACAAAAATTCATTTTATAAATCCAAATTACTTAATTAGTCCAAACATATATTAAAATTTACTAAAAATCCATTTATTTATAAAAATAGTATATTATATATTATTTGAAAATAATTTTCAAAAATTAGTATTAATTAGTTAAAATTAGTAAATAATTTCTAAAAATCATTTTTATACCTTAATTAATATTAAAGCCAATTAAACTTAATATTTAACTAAAATTACCACCAAATTACCCCTAATATTTAAAAATTACACATAAAATACTAATAATACTAAAAAATTCAATAAAAATTATATAAATACACAAAAATTATTTTCTCAACATATATCTCCATAATATCAACAAAAACATATATTTAACCAATTATTTCTAACTAAATATATATTTAACCTATATTTTCAAAATTGACATAAACTAAAAAAAATTATAAAATCACACAAAATTCACAAAAATTATAAACTAAATTCTAAAATTAATAATAACCACTAATAACGCAAAAAATCACAATTTCAAATTTTATTTAATTAATTTACAAAATTAATAAAATAATAATAAAATATTCAAAAATTCACAAAAATAAAAATAATTCCCAAAAATCACACAAAAATGCAGGGATGTAGCTTGAGCTAGGGGGATCAACTTTTGTAAAGGGATTTTCCATGAATCATTCAAAAATTCCTAAAAAAATTCAAAACCCTAAAATAGCAGAATTCAAAAACAAGAAAAAAACCTCACCAAATCACGTTTTCAAGCTAAAAGGAGCTTGGATTCACACTCACCAGTAAGAAAGGAAGAGAACAAAACCAGTGGTGAGGAAAACCGTGGCTGGACGAAGGAGAACGACCGAGAGCTCAATTCTCAGTTTCTCGCTGCCACAACTGCTCGTCGACGCCGGTGAAGAAGGTGGAAGACGACGGAAGGCGACTGGAGCTGCTGGAAGGTCGGATGGTACATTGACGATGAGGGAAACAAACGGTGATGGGCGGAGGGTGATGGTGGTTTACGGGGAGGGTAGGTTGAATATGTGAATGTGTTTGTGTTTTTAGTTGTATATATATACTATATGTATATATTATTATATAATATAGTTAGTAAACTTTATGTTATAATAAAATAATATGTATATATATAAACCACACACATATATTTCAATATATATATACATATACACACACACACACACATAATAATAACATACATTAAAATAATACTAAACCCTAATATTTATGTGCATATATATATATATATATATATATTAACACATAAAATGCAATACAATAATGTAGTTTATTAAATTAAAAATATTAAAATATTAATGCACTAAATTAAACATTATTAAAATAATATTGTCCAAAATAATAAACTTCATTATATACATTTACGTAGAAAATTATAATTAAATATAAAATAATAATAATAATTATTCACAAAATAGTAAAATAATCAAATATAGTTTTAAAATTTATTAACATTGCGTATCCTAATAATTGTTAAAATAATTTAAAAACTAGGGTTATTACAGTCTTCCCTTATAAGAATTCGAAACTTGAATTCCAAGAAAAGAATACACAAGAATCAAGGAGGAAAGCGATACGAGGAAGAAGCTCGCATCTTAGTTTCGGTCTCCTAGGTATGCTCTTTTACTCTGTTGCTGCGCCATAACACCTTGACCATCGGAATTTGCTTCGAACGCAACTGTCGAACTTGATAGTCTAAGATCGCAATAGGTTCTTCTATGAACGTCAAGTCTTCATTCATTTCAACACTATCAGGCTACAACACGTGTGAAGGGTCTGAAACATACTTCCTCAGCATTAAGATATGAAACACTGGATGCACTTGAGACATACTCGGAGGCAAAGACAACTGATATGCAATAGTGCCAACTCTCTCCAGAATCTCGAACGGTCCTATATATCTCAGTGCTAGCTTACCTTTCCTGCCAAATCTCATAACACCCTTCGTCGGAGACACCTTTAGAGAAACATAGTCTCTTACTTGGAACTCCACGTCTCTGCGTTTAGGATCTGTATAGTTCTTCTGTCTGCTAAGTGGGATCTCTAATATACTCTTAATTATAGCAACCTTCTCTACAGTATCCTGAACCATCTTAGGTCCAGTCAAAGCTCTCTCTCTAATCTCATGCCAACTCAAAAGGGATCTACACTTCCTTCCGTACAAATCCTCGTATGGTGCCATTCAATACTACTATGGTAACTGTTATTAAATACAAACTCGATGAGTGGCAAATGATTATCCCAGCTACCTCCTAAATCCAAAACACACATTCTCAACATATCTTCCAGTGTCTGGATTGTCCTCTCAGACTGACCATCCGTCTGAGGATGAAAAGCAGTACTGAAATCCAACTTAGTGCCCATTGCTTCCTGTAGCTTCTGCCAAAAATAAGAGGTAAACACTGAACCTCTGTCTGACACAATAGACATAGGTACCCCATAAAGGCACACAATATGCTTTACATATATCTTCACCAATCTAGCTACAGAATAAGTGGCTTTCACAGGCAAGAAATGTGCAGACTCGGTCAACCTATCCACAATCACCCAAACGGAATCGTATCCATCCTTGGAATGAGGTAAACAAACCATAAAATCCATAGCAATCGTTTCCCACTTCCACTCAGGAATAGGAAGAGGCTGAAGCTTCCTAGAAGGTTTCTGATGTTCAGCTCTCACTTACTGGCACATCAGACACTTAGCAATATAATTAGCGACATCCTTCTTCAGTCCATCCCATCAGTACAAGTGTCTGATACTGTGGTACGTCTTAGTAACATCGGGATGTACATTGTAGGCTGTAGAATGTGCTTCCTCTAGGATCTCTTCTCTCAAATTATCCACATCAGGAACACACAATCTACTACTGATCCACAAAACACCATCCTCATCAAGTGTGAAATCAGTGAACTTCACTGCTCGAACATTCTCTGCAAGCTCTTTTAGAATAGGATCTCGGCTCTAAGCTACCTTAATCCTATCTCTCAATACAGATTGCACCTTAAACTGAGCTAGCAATCCACTTGATCTACTCACCTTCATCATCAGACCTTGATCCACTAATTGATGCAACTCTTGGATCAATGGTCTCCTCTCCACACTAATGTGAGCAAGACTGCCTAAAGACTTCATACTCAAGGCATCTGCTATCACATTAGCCTTGCCTGGATGATAAAGGATCTCACTGTCATAATCTTTCAACAATTCCAACCATCTCCTTTGCCTCACATTCAAATCTCTCTGCTGGAAAATGTACTTAAGGCTCTTGTGATTAGTAAAAATCTCACAAGATACCCCGTACAAATAATGTCTCCAGATCTTGAGAGCAAAGATCATTGCAACCATCTCTAGGTCATGGATAGGATAGTTCTGTTGATGCTTCTTTAACTACCTTGAAGCATAAGCTATTGCCCTACCATTCTGCATCAACACATAACCTAGGCCAACTCTAGAGGTATCACAATACACTGTGAACTTATCTTCTCTATTAGGTAAAGCCAAAACTTGAGTTGTGGTTAACATCTCCTTCAATAACTAAAAGCTATTTTCACAAGCTTCTGACCACTCAAACCTCACATTCTTCTGAGTCAATCGAGTCATAGAAGCTACAATTCAGGAGAAATCCTATACAAACCTCCTACAGTACCCAGCTGAACCCAGAAAACTCCAAATCTCAATAACTGAAGTCGGTCTAGGCCACTCAGACATTGCCTTAATCTTCTGTGGATCCACCTGGATACCCTCTTTAGATACCACGTGTCCAAGAAAAGCAAAACTCTCCATCCATAAATCACACTTCAAGAATTTAGCATAAAGCTGATGTTCTCTCAGTGTTTGTAGTACAATCCTTAAGTGATATATGTGCTCTTCCATACTCCTCGAACACACCAGTATATCATCAATGAAGACTACCATAAACTGATCCACAAATGGTATGAATACCCTATTCATTAGGTCCATAAAAGCTACTGGTGTATTAGTCAAGCTAAAAGACATCACTAGAAACTCATAATGGCCATATCGAGTGCGGAATGCCATTTTAAGAACATCGGCTTTGCTGATCCACAACTGATGATAACCTGACCTCAAATCAATCTTGGAAAAGAATTGTGCGCCCTGTAGTTGATCAAACAAGTCATCTATCCTTGGGAGAAGATACTTGTTTTTCATTATAACCTTATGCAGCTCTCTATAGTCAATGCACAGTCTTAGGGTACTATCCTTCTTCCTCACAAACATGACTGGTGCACCCCAAGGAGAAACACTGGGTCTAATAAAAACCCTTATCTAGAAACTCTTGCAATTGCTCCTTCAACTCTTTCAACTCTGCAGGAGCCATTTTGTAGGGTGGCATAGAAATAAAGGTAGTGCCTGGAACTACATCTATACAAAACTCAATCTCTCTGTGAGGTGGTAAACCTGAAAACTCCTCAGGAAAAACATAAGGAAACTCACAGGCAACAGTGTAATATCCCGAGTTTTTAAATATTTTAATACTACATCGGGATATGCAGTGTTAATAATTTTGTATATATATTTATGATATTTTACGAGTTAATATGTATTTAAAACTTATTTACATTATTGTATATCATTTTAAGTGCTTTACGTAAAATTTTCCTGGGACTTGCATTTTCGAGGAAATTTTCACATAAATAATTTACTATTAATTATTTTAAATAGATTTTCGGACTTGCATGAACTCATACATATTTTTAAAATACTAAATAACGTATATATGTGTATTTATTTAATTATTTAGGGTTTAATTAATTACCCTAATATTTTATTATTTATTAATTTGTTTTAATATTATTTAATTATTTTAGGTGTATAAAATTGTTAAAATATATATTTAATGTGTGTGGTGAATATTTATTATCTATATAATATTATATATTAAAATAATATAGGGTATAGATATATATATACATATATATACTTATAATATTTATCAAAATATAAAGTTTGTAAAAATTACAAGTTTACCATCAACCTTCCTCCTTCTCTTCTTGACGACCCCAACCTCCCTCACCTCTGCGTGTGCCGGCCACCTACCGTCACTGTGCCTCCCACCGTGCCACCTCCTTCCTCCAGCCGTTCCGTCACCCCTAGCCTTTTTCTCCGGCACCGTTTGGCTTGATTTTGGCCGAAATGGCCGAAACTTCCCTCCTCACCGTTCACCGACTTCCCGGCCACCAAATCTAGTGATTCCAGTGTTTTTGGACTCCCTAGCCTCCATAGAAGACGATTCCAAGCTTTTTTTTAAGCTTAAAACTTGATTTGGTAAGGTTTTTCTCAATTATTCAATTCGGCCATCTTAGGGTTTTCGATTTTTTTTGAGCTTCAAATGGTTGATTGATGAAAATTACCTTAACAAATATTGATCCTAGTAGCTTAATCTTCATGTAAGAATTTTTGTAGAATTTTTAGGAATTATTTTGATTTTTGGGTATTTTTGAATATTTTAATATTATTTTCTAATTTTTGAAAATTAATTAATTAAATTGTGAAATTGTGTTTTATGATAAATATAGGTGTTGAAATGAATTATAGAAATTTATTTGGAATTTTTATGAATTTTTAAGTATTTATTTTGAATTTAATTAGTTTATGTAATTTTGAGAAAATAGGGTTAATTGTGTTTTTAATTGAAATTAATTAGTTAATTGAGTTTAATTGTTGATATTATTGATAAATAAGTTGAGAAAATTAATTTTGGATAATTATACTATTTTTGGTGAATTTTTGGAGTAATTTTAGTATATATATATATATATGGGTATTTTGGTAATTTTACCCTAAATTGACTAAAAATGTAATTTAATTGGTTTTAGTAGTTATTTAAGGTATGAAAATGATTTCTACAAATTATTTAGTATTTTTAACTAATTAAAACTATTTTTCGTGAATTATTTTCAATTATATATATAATATATGTTTTTTTCAAATAAAATGAGTTTTATCGGTTTTTACTATATTTTAAGGTTAATTATATAATTTCTACTTATAAAATGTATTTCTATGATATAAGGGTATTTTTGGTATTTTCAAAATTTTTCTGTGAATTGTAGACCCCGGTCGGTAGACTGTAGTTTGGAGTTCGACCGAGGGGTTGTGGATGTGTTTTTTAGCCTGTTTTTTCTAAGTGTGTTTCTTTGCAGGGCCGGCTCTACTCTTTGAGTAGAGAGATGTCCATTTTATAGGGGAGGTTCTGTCGAATTTTCGGTAGAATTCTCGTAAAACGTGATGTACGGTCGAACCCTAATTCTATTTCAGTGTCTAACATTCTAGATCGAGTTTCTAGGATTTTCTGTTAGGTTTATTCTGATGTTTGTTATTTATTATTTGTTTAGTTGCACCGAGACCGAGGCCTAGTGGACCAGGCCCGTTGGACCTATCTCGAGGAGCGCACTAAGTGTGAGTTACTATTCTATATATATATATATATGCTTTAGGGTGCATGATTTAGAATTGTATGTTATTTTGATTAATTATGCGTAAATAATTCATTTGGTTTTTAAGTTTATTTTTAGTTTATATTCGGTATATTTTGGTATATTTTCAAATTATATGCATGTTTTATTAATAAATTATTCTTAAAATGTTTTTATGTATATTCTTAGTTTATTTTGTAATTATATTGGATTTATTTGACGTATATATACTCAAAATATACCTGGTTTATTTCTGGTATATTTCTAGTATATATATGGTTTATGTTGCTATTTATTTCAAATTCATGCATCATTTATTTTTATGAATGTATGCTTTGTATGTTAATGAAGGATATCAATAGAATGTGCTACCTAGTGGGCAGCACTAGGATCGAGTACGTACCGGTACGCTTATAGCACTTAGGCTATATTACTAACCATTTGTGGATATTGATTGGATATGATTATTTGATGTGTGAGATAGAATTTGGGAGTGTGATTGCTGGAGCTCGGTTGACCAAGTGTCTCGGGGCCAATCACACTGACAGTCAGACTGTTGGAGCTCGGTTGACTTAGTGTCTCGGGGCCAGTCTACTGTCTAAATGGAATAAGTGAATATATTGGAATAAGTGAGCCTGTATGGCTAGAGTGTTGTCTAATACTGTTTGAGGTTGCGATGTTATAGGGTTTTATTTGATCCTTCATGAACTGTGATTTTTCAATAAAAATATATAAAATGAATTTATTGCATCTGTATGTATTTGCTTGTATATATACATATTATATATACTTTGATTGTGTGCATTGACATTTAGTATGCATGTATATATATTATAGTAATTCACTCAGTGAGGTCTGACTCCCCTCTGTTGACCATTTTTCAGGAGAGTCATCATCTTCAGACCTCAGTAGCAGGCCTGTACACCGGATTTCTTCTGCTCCGGCTTCTTTATGTAAACTGCTTATCTGAGTCTTGAGTTTTATTTTTATAATCTAGACATTGCAGTAGTTGTAAATAAATTATGGGATTATATGTATTATATTTGTGTAAGTTATGTATCTTAAGAATTTGAACTAAAACTTGTATCAAAGGATTTATATATATGAGATGAGGATTTGATTTAACTTCATTTGGTGGAAATGTTATTTTTGATATTTATGATCTTATTTCCGCTGCATTAAATACTGTTATTATTACTATTGCATATTTTATTTTATTTTTAGGCTTGCTACGGGTTCTGGATTCAAAAGAATTCCCGTTCCCTAGCACCGGTCATGGCCCCTGTTTTGGGTCGTGACAAACAGGAACATCTACGAGTGAAAACTTCTCCACTGAAGTATCCCTGACTAATGCTAAACAACCATGACAACCCTTCCTCAGCAACTTCCTAGCCGTAATAGCAAAAATGAAATTCTGAGGTGTAGAACTCTTATCACCCACAAACTTAAATTCTTCTTCACCAGGAATTCTGAAAGTCACCTCTTTACTTCGATAATCCACTATGGCATAGTGCTAAGATAACCAATCCATACCCAGAATAACATCAAATTCCATTACATTCAACAAAATCAAATCAGCGGACAATTCTCTACCTCTAATAAGAACTGGACAACTAAAAAAAACAACATCGGTGTCCAAAGAATCACTTAGAGGAGTGGCGATAGACAAAGGAAAATCCATCCTCAAAGCTTGCCAACAAGACTTGGAAGCAAAAATAGGAGAAATGAACGAATGCATGGCACTCGAATTAAATAGAACCCATGCTTCCAAGTAACAGACAGAAATAATACCTACCACGACTGCATTAAATGCTTGAGCATCCTGTTGAGTAAGATGAAAGACTTTGGCCTGACCTTGACCTCCCTGTTGACTGGTAGAAGCCTGGCCAATACCTATGGCACCTCCTCTGGTACCTCTACCACATCCCTTCTGAGGAACAATCTGAGTAGAACTCTAGTGCTAGACTGGAGGCAACTGAAAAGGAACGGCTGTTGCACTAGTAATCGACTGTTGAGGAAATTGCGATATCTATGGCTACTAATAACCAGAATAGGGACATGATCTGGTAAAATGTCTCATCCATCCGCATCTGAAATACGTCAGCAGTGTCATGTAACACGGTCCCTAATGGACTCTGCCGCATATCTGACAAACACTGACAGTTAACCTAGAACTGTGACCACTGCTACTGCTCGAAGCACCTGACCTAAGTTTAAACAGTCTGCGTTGACCTCCATGGTCATGTCTACTGCTCCTATGTACCCTTTACTACTGTCTTTAACTCTGTTGGGTTGAACCTCTCTGCTGACTACTCGATCCAATATGAAAACTCAAGTATGGAGTAGTCTGGAATCCACCTGAATGAACACCCAACTGGTAATAATCAGGCATAGCTCCTTGCCTGACTAGCCTCGGCTCAATCTCATTAGCCAACTCTATTTCTGACTCTAGAGTAAGGCTCACTGTAGGCATACCAGCAAATGCAGAACCCAATCCAGTGACATAAGTGGTGACTGTGGAGTATTGATCTTGCATTAGATCCTTTGCATAAATGCCAAGTTGAAGGAACTCTTTAGTATAATCCTTAACAGATCTGTCACCTCGAGTAATGCTAGTCAGTCGGAGTCTGTAACTCATATAAAGTGGCTCTGGGAAAAATCTCCTCATGAATCGCTCTTTTAATTGAGCCCAGGTCATCATCATCATGTATGGCTGGATCATCTGAATAAACCAGTCCAAGGCTGGTCCCTCTACTGACAGCTCGACTATCATGATTCGCTGGTACTTGGTGTGAGCAGTCCGAGTCCTCATCTCGATCGCATGTAGAAAATCTAAAGGGTCAGAAGTCCCATCGAATGTGATCCTGTCGACTCTGGCATAGAATAGGGCAGCCTCAGGGTCAGACATACCCTGCTAATAGGCAGGCTGAACAGGCAGTGCAATAGGAGGTATTAGAATATCCTCGAACTCAGGCTCTACAGGTTCCTCATCCTGTAGCTCTCTCTGTCTACGGTGACCTGTCGCTCCTCGAGGTCTACCTCTGCCTCCACCTCTATGCCTAGTTGGTGGCTCAGAAGGTAAAACCTCATCCTAGAAGGACTCATCATCCTCGACCTCAATGACCGGTGGAGCGACACGCGCTCGCCTCCTCATTCTGAAAAGACAAATAAAAGGATTCAGACAAAACAAACAACCATCGGTAACATAAAATACTAAATCAAGGAATACTTATCAAGACATACTTGAACCTAATTAACTGCAGTAGTTTCAAAAGAAAACACAATACTGAAAACTAGGGCCATAACTCTCACAACTAAGGCTCTGATACAAAACTCCACTCTGATGCCAACTTTGTCATGACCCAAAACCAGGGCCATGACCGGTGCTAAGGAACGGGAAATCTTTCGAATCTAAAATCCGTAGCAAGTCTTGAATATAATAAAAACATACAATAAATGAATTAAAATAATTTAATACATTAGAATTTAAAACTCAATAATTATGATAAAATAATCTTCGTATATCATAAAATAAAATATTTTAATACAACATTCAGAGATATGCCTCTTTGAATTTAAAATCAACATATAAAATATAGAGTACCATTTTCAACTAATAAAGATACAACTACTGTAGTTTTCTAGAATACAATAATAAATAATTAAGTAGGTAATTTACATAATAAAGTCGGGGCGGAAGAAATCCAGCGGATAGGCCTATTGCTGAGGTCTGAAGAAGAGGACTCTCCTGTAAAAACATCAACAAAAGGGAGTCAGACCTCACTGAGTGAATTTTTATAATATATATACATGCATTTCTAAATGACAAATGCAAACACTCATAAATATTTAATAAATATATATACAGGCATGTATATACAAATGTTGAAAATCACTTTATAATTAATACTGAAAACATCAGTTTATGAAGGATCAAATAGAACCCTAAGTTATCGTAACTTCAGATATCAATAGAAATCACTCTAGCCATACAGGTCCACTTAGTTCCAAGTAAATTCACTTAGTCCAACTGGACAGTAAACTGGCCCCGAGACACTAAGTCGACCAAGCTCCAACAGTCTAACTGTCAGTGTGATTGGCCTCGAGACACTTGATCAACCGAGCTCCAGCAATACCACATCTCACATCAATCAAATTAATCAAGTCATAATTTCCACAAATAAGTTAGTAATTCAACCTATCATCTATCGCACCGGTACGTACTCGGTCCTAGTCTGCCCATTAGGAAGCAGGTTCCATCGATATCCTTCATTAAAAAAGTAAAACATACATTCGAGAATAATTAATATATACAATGGCATTCAAAATCATCAAGTAAACCATATATATATACCAAAAATATACCTAAAATAAACTAAGTATATTTCAGGTATATTTATGAATAATAAATTCAATTAAATCACGAAATATACTCAAAATCAACCAATAATATACTTAAACATAATTTGAATATAAATCAAAAAGGAAACATGCATTTATTTTAAAATATTCCAATAATATACTAAAAATATACCTAAAATATACTTAAGCATTTAATAAAGCAATTATGCAAAACTTTACATTTAAAACACATAATTCTAAAACATGCAACCTAAAGCAATGTATATATATATAATAATAACTCACAGGGACGCACTCCTCGAGACTGGTTCGACTGGCCTAGTTCGCTAGGCCTCGATCTCGGCGCAACTAAATAATAAAGGTGATCATGACATTAAAATAAATCTAACTTAGACTTCTAGAGACTCGATCTAGAACTTCTAAACACGAATAGACACATAATCAAAATTAGACCTGATGTCATGTTTTATGAGAATTCTACCAAAAATTCGACAGAACCTCCTCTGTAAAACGGACATCTCTTTACTAAAATGTAGAGCTGGTCCTGTAAGGAAAATACACTTTGAGTATAAAAATTCTCACAACCTTTGGTTGGGATCCCGAACTACTAAAATTCCTTAACCGAGGTCCATAATTCACTAAAAATTCAAATACTATAATAAAATATATTAAAATTCAATAAATACCATAAATGCCCTCCAAATATCAAAATATAACATATTTTACATTAAAATACCAAAAATAATTATTTTTCCAATAATTAATTAAAAACCCTAAATAATAATATAATATTATTAAAAATTCATTTTCTCATCACAAATATTTTTAAAAATTCATTTTATGAATCCAAATTACTTAATTAGTCCAAACATATATTAAAATTTACTAAAAATCCATTTATTTACACAAATAGTATATTATATATTATTTGAAAATAATTTTCAAAAATTAGTATTAATTAGTTAAAATTAGTAAATAATTTGTAAAAATCATTTTTATACCTCAAATAATATTAAAACCAATTAAACTTAATATTTAACTAAATTACCACTAAATTACCCCTAATATTTAAAAATACACATAAAATACTAATAATACTGAAAAATGCGACAAAAATTATTTTCTCAACATATATCTCCACAATATCAACAAAAAAATATAGTTAACCAATTATTTCTAACTAAATATATATTTAACCTATATTTTCAAAATAGACATAAACTAAAAAAAATTATAAAAATCACACAAAATTCACAAAAATTATAAACTAAATTCTAAAATTAATAATAACCACCAATAACACAAAAAATCACAATTTCAAAATTTATTTAACTAATTTACGAAATTAATAAAATAATAATAAAATATTTAAAAATTCACAAAAATCAAAATAATTCCCAAAAATCACACAAAATTTCAAGGATGTAGCTTGAGCTAAGGGGATCAACTTTTGTAAAGGGATTTTCCATGAATCATTCAAAAATTCCCAAAAAAATTCAAAACCCTAAAATGGCCGAATTAGAAAACAAGCACGTTTTCAAGCTAAACAGAGCTTGGATTCACACTCACCGACAAGAAAGGAAGAGAATAAGAACGGTGATGAGGAAAATGGTGGCTGGACGAAGGAGAACGATCGAGAGCTCAATTGTCGGTTTCTCGCTGCCACAGCCGCTCGTCGACACCAGAGAAGAAGGTGGAAGATGGAGGAAGGCGACTGGAGCTGCTGGAAGGCTGAACGGCACACTGATGGTGAGGGAAACGGATGATGACGAGCGAAGGGTGATGGTGGTTTACGGGAAGGGTAGGTTGAATATGTGTATGTGTTTGTGTTTTTAGTTATATGTATATATTATTATATAATATAGTTAGTAAACTTTATGTAATAATAAAATAATGTGTATATATATCTAAACCACACACATAATAATAACATAAATTAAAATAATACTAAACCCTAATATTTATGTGCATATATATATATATATATATATATTAACACATAAAATGCAATACAATAATGTAGTTTATTAAATTAAAAATATTAAAATATTAATGCACTAAATTAAACATTATTAAAATAATATTGTTCGAGATAATAAAATTCATTATATACATTTACGTAGGAAATTATAATTAAACATAAAATAATAATAATTATTCACAAAATAGTAAAATAATCAAATATAATTTTAAAATTTATTAACACTGCATATTTTGATAATTATTAAAATAATTTAAAAACTAGGGTCATTACAATATTTTTAGTATATTTTAGGTATATTTCTATGTAAATGCATGATATATTACTGATTTATGCTTAAATTGTTTTTAAGTATATCATTGGTTTATCTTTGGTATATTTCATGTTTTATTTGACATATATATACCCGAAATGTACTTAGTTGATTTTAAGTATATTTCTGGTATATATATGGTTTATTTTACTATTATGAATATCATTCTACATTATTTATGTTTTGAATGTATGAATTATTTTAAATGAAGTATATCAATAGAACGTGCTACTTAGTGGGCAGCACTAGGACCGTGTACGTACTGGTGCGATAGATTTAGGTTTGAGTGAGGAATTACTTGTAGTAATTACGATTTGATTGATTATGATTTGATTGAGATGTAATGTGATTGATAGTTTGATTGCTAGAGATCAGTTAACCAAGTGTCTCGGGGCCAATCACACTAACAGTCAGACTGTTGGAGCTCGGTCAACTTAGTGTCTCAGGGCTAGTCTACTGTCCAGAATGGAATAAGTGATCTATTTGGATTTAAGTGAGCTACATGGCTAGAGTGATGATATGGTTAATTGAGGTTGTGATTAATAGGGTTCTATTTGATCCTTCATGTATTAAAATAAATATTTTTTACATTTATTATATTTATAAGTAAAGTTTGGCATTTATGTGAAATGCTTGAATATATATATATAAGAATGTCTGACTGGATATGGTTTAGATTGCATGTATATATAGTATAATAACTCACTCAGTGAGGTTTGACCCCCCTCAATTTTTTTTTTAGGAGATCCTATATCATCAGACCTTAGTAGTAGAGTTCTTCGTCGGTGTTCTTCCATCCTGACTATTTTATGTAAATGTATATTTTGAACTCTGATTTGTATTCTAGAAACTGCAGTAGTAGTGTTACTGTATCATAAGAGTATTATTTTGTTTTGATATTTTATACTTTGAGAGTTGTATTTGAACATTGTATGAATATATTTATTTACGAAAGGATTTGGAGTATCTATTTATTATATTGATTCAAAAAATTTTAATTTTGTCATACTTTTTATTTATTTATTGCATGATTTTATTTTTTTAAGGTTTGCTATGGGTTCCGGATTCAAAAGAATTCTCGTTCCCTAGTGCCGATCATGACTCTTAGTTTTGGGTCGTGACACTGGACTTACTTAGTACTTTTCTTTTAAACTGTGGGCAAGTCAGAGCTGCTACAAGTACTACATGATCTGGTAGAATCTTAGGCTCCTCTATCATCTGTCGCTAGTTGTGATCCCTATATGCATATGTATAACTAGACTCGAGATCAAGAGGTGGATCCTTTTGTAGTATTTCACTCTGAGCATTGTTAAATTCTGAGTTAAGTCTGACTAGTAAAATTTATGTTCAAAGCCGAATAATATGCTTGTTGAGTGATAGTACTCCATTAACATCCTCCCCTTAACCACTCATCCGGGCATCAATCTCTTGAAATATCCTAACCAGGTCATTGCAGTTTGTAGGTAATGATCTACCACTCTGACATGTAGTGAATCATTTCTGGTTTAATTTAAATAATTGAGTTTCATCATATCCATCATAGAAGATTTTTAAGACAACATCTCATATCTCCTTTACTGTTTGAAGACAGATGAATCTCTGCATCAATGTTGGACTCATGGAATCAATAAGTCAACTTTTGACTAAGTTATTATCAATAAGCCAAGTATCTAAAGCTTAATCTCTTGCAAATGGTTTTAGCATTGTGCCAGTAAGAAAGTCAAATTTATTTCTTGTTGCAATTCGCATCTCTATGAGTTGTGATCATAGAGGATAGGTCGTATCATCAAATATAATTCTAATAGGAAATGGAGAATTATCTTGAAGAGCTTGAATCAGGGCGAGTGTTCCATAGGATATAATATATGTGTTTTTAGTGGTCATGATTTCAAGGATTTAAAGAATTTAATAAAAAATTTAATTTCAATAGGTATGCTCTAATACCGTAAAGAATAAAATTAAGAGAAAACAAGAGAAAAAATTCAAGGGAATTCTATTTTTCATATATTTATAAGAGAAATTACATCCCTTATATATACATATAAAAAAACCTAATTACATACTAATTAGAAATATAATAACATCCTAAATAAATTAAAGATTTAATTTCTAATTGTATACAAAGATTTAATTCTTAATATATACAATCAAATCTTTAACTTTTTAGAGCTCACCTCAATGCAAAGGTCCTCTAAGACCATTAAAGCTTTGATACCACTATTGGAATATAACAGGAGATATATAATGAAGAATAATAGAGTTTTGACACAAACAAAAAATCAGAACTTAAAACAAAAAAAAAAATAGAAAAGTTTTTATTCTCTTTTTCTTCTTCATTTTCAGCATACACACACTTTTTCTTTTACTCTCTACTCTACACTGCTCTCTCTTCTTCACACAACTTACAACAACTTTATTTATAGAGAAAAAAATTCACTTTAGTTAATAACAAACACCAACAATAGTTAGATTTTGTCTCCCTAACTTAAGGATCACCACACATTTATGACTAACATTTTTTACAACAAAATAACTCAAATTTTATGGTAAAATTTCAGCACTCTCTAACACTTTCCTACCAGCTCCTACTATTGGTTACTAACTTTTGCATCTTTGTATATAGATTCAACATTTGGGCTATCTTATGCTAAGTTATTTGATGTAATGCAAACTTTAAAATAAAAATTGAATTTGTTGATTTAAAGAATATCCAAAATCAATAGTCAAAAACCCCGTATGTTCAAAGAATTCCAGAGGAATTGGAAAAACTATGTTTGCAATTTATTTTAATTCATCAAAAAAACTGTCTCAAAACAACAAAAAGAGGCACATAAATAGTGCCTAGGGAAAAACCCTAAAACCAAAAAAGGAAAAGATAAAAAACTCCAAAATAGAAACATAAACTTTAAAGTAAAATTTGAAGGCCTAAACAAAGGAATTTAGGTCCGAAGATGGATTCTTATAAATAAAATTGTAGCACCCATTATAGCTCTCTGAATCAGCTTCGATTTGATATATTATGAGCTCTATGGGTCAATCAATGCAGCCACAAACGTCCATTTGAAGTCCAAGTATGCAAGCCCACTCTATTAAATCCATTTATAAACTTCAATACTACCTCATCCATATCATTATCCCACTATCTGGGAGTCCTCTTATGTGCAACAATCCCCATCTTTTCTTGCTTTTTATCATTTGCTTTACTAGAGAAGTCGAGATTTCAAACCAAGCTGTTGTATCAACCAAGGAGGTTATCCACACTAAAAGAGCAAATAAGATATAGAGTTGGATCTGTGGATCTAGGGAAGAAATAAAATCAAAAGAAACAACTAAACCACAAAAACTAAACTTATAAACTATAAAATGAGACAGTGAAGAAAGAAAAGAAAAAGAAAAAAAAGAGAAAAAATGGGTGTGACAAAAAACTAGAGGAACTAGAGAACTATTTTTCTCAACTATAGGGGAACTCTAGAGAGCACTAAATCTTAGTGGGAGACACTTTGTGTTTATTTTGAGTTGCCCTTTTCATGCTTTAGAGAAAAAGACGTCGATATATAAGTTGCTTTTTATTTTAGTTTTATGCTTTTTTTTTTTAACTTGCAGATTGTTTTCTTTGCTCATGATAATAATCTTGATGATTGTGTTTTGCTTTTCAATTTAATTGTACAAGAAAAGAACTAAAGTAGTTGATTAGGTTGTAGTTTGATGATTTGATAATCAAATGAAGCTATCAATAATACGTAATTCAGCTTTCAGTGCTATAATTTTGATAGGGCAATGTTAATTTTGAAAGTCTTTCCTAGTAGAGCCAATGATTAAAGTCATCTCTTCCCTCACCCCATCATCTATTGCTGGAAGTATAACATTCATTCTCTTAGACCATTTCGAGAAGCCCTCTCTGGCTCCTAGCAATTTGATACAGGCGTGTCTATGTGGCATTGGGGATTCCCCTTTGGTTAGCTACTAGCCTTTTAATTAATATGATATTTAAAAAAAAAAAACCATAAGCTACCCATGCCAGTATAAAGCAAAAAGTTGCATAGTTCCTTTAGGCCACTTCTACTGTGTCCTCCCTTACCTCAGCTATCTTTTCCATTTTTATATCTCTTCCCATCCATACTTGTTGTACCTTATCATTATTGTCATAATTCACAAGGCACGATGGGAAAATTTTTTTGCTTCCTTCACCAAGGCAGCACATATCACGTGCCTACCCCCTATTGCCACGTGATTTCATTTTTGAGATTGTTCTCTTTTTGTGACTGTCCTGCCTTCCATGTTGTATTGAAAGTGCTAGATGATTTTATTTTTAACTTATGCATCAGTGTATTAAAAAACAACAGATATTGTACGTATTGGCTGTTTTGTATTGACTTTTAGGGACGACAATCTGATATATAGGCAGTTCGAAATGGTTAAAAACGACAATTCATATTTGATCGAGGAATCAGCCGTTTGCTGAATTGGTTATATCGCCTGTGATTTGTTGGTACACAGGATAATGCCAGAAAATCGTGTGAAGAAGAAGAAGAAGAAGCATCCCAAGTTTTAAAAATAACCCAAGAACTTTTTATCAGCCCATAGTCAAGTGTTTGAGCCTATTAATTTTTGTAGAATTATTAATAATTGTGTTTATAAAGATATTAGTTAAAGTATTTTTAATTATATATAAATGTAATTTTTTAATTTCTTATTTATTTGTGAAAAATAATTGTTATATATATATATATATATATATATATATATATATATATATATATATAATATTTGTATTTATCTTATTAATTATAATAAATATATTTTGTGAACTAAAATAAGACATTACATGATTTTGTTTTATTTTTTATTTTTTGTTACCATAGATGTTACAATACTTATTTTATTTTGAATGGTATATATTTTTTCAAATGATATCCCTTCATTTCCTAATCCATATGATTCTCCAAATATTCCATCCAATTTCGCACCACAACAACATGAATTTGGATACAAAATTAGTGAAGGTGAAAGTAGTTCTACTTCGACCATTGTAAATTAAGATTATGAGTTCAGTCATTACATGAGATCCTCTACGATATTATGGAATGCTCTCTGTGTCATGACCCAAAATAGGAGCTATGACCTATGCTAGATAACAGGAATTCTTTCGAATCCGGAACCCGTAGCAAACCTTAAAATAAAATAAAAGCATGCAATATATATAACAACATAAATAAAATATTTTGCAACGGAAATAATCTCATAAATAAATTAAAATAATAATCCGCCAATATATTTAATAATACAAATCCATCTCATATAAATATAAGTAATCTTTTAATACAATCTCAGTTCAAATCCTTAAAATACATATTTCTTACAAACATAATACATAAATCCCACAACTGACTACAATTACTGCAGTGTCTAGATTATAAAATAAAATCAAGTGAGCAGTGTACATAGTAAAGTCGGGGTGGAAGAAATCAGACGTAAAGGTCTGCTACTGAGGTCTGAAGACGAAGACTCTCCTGAAAAATAGTCAACGAAGGGGCGTCAAACCTCACTGAGTGCATTGTTGTAATATATATATATGCATAGCTAAATGACAATGCACACAGTCAATAGTATATATAATAAATATATATACAAGAAAATACACATAGATGCAGCAAAATCATTTTATATAAATACTGAAAATAACATTCGTTTATGAAGGATTAAATAGAATCCTAGAAAATCACAACCTCAAAACAACATTAGACAACACTCTAGCCATACAGGCTCACTTATTCCAAATAAATTCTCTTGTTCCATTTGGAAAGTAGACTGGTCTTCAGACATTTGGTTAACCGAGCTTCAGCAGTCTGACTGTCAATGTGATTGGCCCCGAGACCCCTGGTCAACTGAACTCTAGCAATCACACTCTCAATCACATCACACATCAAATCAAATCACTACGATCAATATCCACCAATAGGTTAGTAATATAACCTAAATTCTATTGTCGTACCGGTACATACTCGGTCTTAGTGCTGCCTACTAGGTAGCACATTCTATTGATATCCTTCATTATATATAAAACATACATTCGTAAAATAAAATGATGCATGACATAAATCAAAGTAACAATATAAACCATATATATACTAGAAATATACCAAAAATAAACCAGGTATATTTCGAGTATATATACGTCAAATAAGTTCAATTTAATTATAAAATAATCTAGAAATATACTTAAAATCCTTTTAAGAATAATTCATTAATAAAACATGCATATAATTTAAAATATACCAATAATAAACCTAGGCAATAATTAAACCATTTATGCATAATTTATAAAATAAATCATACATTTCTAAAACATGCATTCCTAATACAAGTATATATAAAATATCAACTCATTGTTATTGCGCTCCATGAGACGGATCCGACGGGCCTGGTCCACTAGGCCTCGGTCTCGGCGCAACTAAATAAACAAATGAAAATACGACATTAGAATAAATCTAACATAATTCTAGAGACTCAATCTAAGAATTCCGGACATAAAATAAGAATAGGAATTTGACCGGACATCACGTTTTACGAGAATTCTACTGAAAATCCGACAGAACCTCCCCTGTAAAATGGACATCTCTCTACTCAAAGAGTAGAGCCGGTCCTGCAAATAAACACACTTCAAAAATATATCGCTACACAATCCCTCAGTCGGACTCCTAAACTACAATTCCACCGACCGAGGTTCACAATTCACGAGATACTTACAGAACACATTTAAAATTTCAGAAATACCGAAAATACCCTTTAATACTAAAAATACATTTTATAAATCCAATTACATAATTAGCCGTAAAAACATATTAAAAATGGATAAAAACTCATTTATTTAGAAAAATAGTATTTTATATATAATTTGAAAATAATTTACAAAAAATATTTTTAATTAGTTAAAAATACTAAATAATTTATAGAAATAATTTTATACCTTAAATAACTATTAAAACCAATTTAATTATATTTTTAGCCAATTTAGTGTCAAATTACCAAAATACCCCTAGTTATATAAATTCACTATAATTATTCAAAAATTCATTAAAAATAATATAATTGCTAAAAAATTAATTTCTCAACATATAATTCAATAATATCAACAAATATACTCAATTAACCAACTAATTTCAATAAAACACATAATTAACCTAATTTTCTAAAAATCACATAAACTAAATAAATTCATAATAATTATATAAAAATCATAAAAATTAAAAATAAATTTCTAAAATTCATTTTAACACCTATAAGCACCATAAATCACAATTTCATAATTTAATTAATTAATTTACAAAAATTAGAAAATATTAATAAAATAATAAAAAATTCACAAAAATAAAAATAATTTTTAAAAATTCTACAAAAATTCAAAGAGCTAGATTAAGATACTAGGATCAATTTTTATGAAGGAAGTTTGCATGAATCATTCAAATCAAAGCTCAAAAAATTCAAAAACCCTAGTAGGCCGAAAATGAAAATTCGAAACCTAGGGAAATCTAGACCAAATTAAGTGAAACAAAGCTTGCAAATGCATTCACTAGAGCTTAAGGAAGGGATAGAGATCGGTGGGGCTCAAAATGGTGGTCGAAAATACGTTGATCGGCGTTGGGATGAGTTTCGGCCTCTTGATGACAATTCGACCAAAACTCACCGGAAGTGGAAGCTTGGGGCATCAGGAAGGGCTAAAAGGGAAGGTGGCACGCCGAAAAGCATTGTGAAAAGAAGAAAATGACGTGATCGGCGCCGGAATGGTGAAGGGAACGATCGGGAAGAAGAGGTAAGTGACGATGGCAAAGTTGTAATTATTTAAAACTTTATATTAGGTAAATAAATTATATGTATATATATATTTATATATCTATCTTTATATTATTTTAATATATAATATAATATACATAATAAATATGCACCACACATATATTTTAATAATATATATACACACATATACATATATACACACTTAATTAATATTAAAACTATATAATATAATATAATATAATTAAAATAAACCCTAATTTAATTTAAATGCATGTATACATATATATTTTATTCAACACTTAAAAATTATGCATGGACTCATGCAACTTCATAAAACCGCTTAAAATAATTAGTATTTATTTATTTACGTCTTAATTTCCCCGAAAATAAAATCTCTGGAAAAATTTTACGTAAAGGATTTAAAAAGAATTAAAATTAATTAAAATGACTTTAATAAATAACAAACTCATTAAATAATCATAAATATATATTAAAATTATTAACACTGCATATCCCGATGTAGTTTAAAATTATTTAAAAACTCGGGATATTATACTCTGATAATTGGAATCAACAAGACCAGTGCCAAAGTTATCCAACTATATTTTGAGAATTGTTGATCATTTGCATGATCAAACTCCTAATTTTGGACTTTGACGAACAATTTAGATTCTAATAATTTCCTTTAAGTGTGTAGGAAGTTTATTGATTATCAATAATAATTGTTTAATGATTAGAGACAATGAAATACTCCTTGAAAAAGTATAAATATGCATTTCAATGAAGTATCTCAATCTATGCAACTCATCAATCTTTAAGTGTAATAACCTGAGTTTTTAAATTATTTTATTTTAAAATAGGATATACATTATTAATGAATTTTAAAGATAAATTTGATTATTTATCGATTGATGAGTTTTATTATCATCATTTTATATTAATTAGGGTTTCGATATAAATATTTATTTTAAGATTAGTATTTGGATAATTTATTTGTGTAATATATATATATATATATATATATATATATATCTTATTTTGAATAATATTTAACTTAGTATATTTTATTTTAATGTCACTTTATCTTATTAAATCACATTATTTTATACATTATTATTTTATGTGTTAATATATATATATTTGCATGCATTAGGGTTTCATATTTATTTAAATGTGTATTATTATTTTATTATGTGTAATATATAAATGTGTGTGTGTGTGTGCGTCTATATATATATATATATATAAATTTATGCATGTGTATATTTAAATGTGTGGTTTAGATATACACACACATTATTTTATTAATATAAGGTACTAAACTATAGTATATAATATATATATACACATATAATATATAATATATATACATTTACAAAACATAAAAAAACCTTCCCCCTCTACCATTTTTCCCGATCACCCCTTATCACCACTGTCTGCCATCCGTTTCTCCTCCCGTTGGTGTGCCTCCTTGCCTTCCACCACCTGCCAGCCAGCTCAGCCACCACCAGTCTTCTTCTCCAGTGTCGTTTAGTCGATTTGAAGCTGAAAAACCTGAAACTTTCTCCTCCTCCGTTCTCCTTTTTTCGACCACGAAATTGGATGATTCTGGTGCCGTTGGACTCCTGGAACTTCAAGGAGGAGGATTCCAAGCTTCTTTTGGCTTGAAAACATGATTTGGTAGGGTTTCTAGCTTGATTTCATTTTCAGCCATTCTTGGGTTTTATTTTTTTTCGATTATTTTTGCTTGATACATGAAAAATTCCTTTACAAATATTATTCCCCTTAGCTTAGTCTACATCCCAGAATTTTTGTATGATTTTTGGGAATTTTTTATTATTTTATTATTTTCATAAATTAATTAAATAAATTATGAAATTATGATTTTTGGTGTTATTGGTGGTTAATATTAATGTTAGAAATTAATTTATAATTTTTGTGTATTTTTTTTAATTTTTATAATTATTTTTGTTTTGAGTTAGTTTTAAAAATATAGGTTAAATATATATTTAATTAGAAATAATTCGTTAATTAAGTGTATTTGTTGATTTTAATGAATAATATGTTGAGAAAATAATTTTTGAGTATTTATATAATTTTTATTGAATTTTTGAATGTTTTTAGTATTTTATGTGTATTTTTATGTATTAGGGGTATTTTGGTAATTTGGTGATAATTTTAGTTGAATATTAAATTTAATTGGTTTTAATAATTATTTGAGGTATAAAAATAATTTTTACAAATTATTTACTAATTTTAACTAATTAATACTATTTTTTGAAAATTATTTTCAAATTATATATAATATACTATTTTTGTAAATAAATGGATTTTTAGTAATTTTTAGTATATTTTTGGACTATTTTATAAATCC